>MUZC01000222.1:167645-193995 GCA_002072015.1 Radix auricularia
ACACCACTATAAAACTGCTTACACCACTATAAATCTCCTCACACCACTATAAATCTCCTCACACTACTATAAATCACCTCACACCACTATAAATCTCCTCACACGACTATAAATCACCTCACACCACTATAAATCTCCTTATACTGCTATAAATCTGCTCACACCGCTATAAATCTCCTCACACCACTATAAATCTCGTCACACCACTATAAATCTGCTCAAACCGCTATAAATCTGCTCACACAACTATAAATCTGCTCACACCACTATAAATCTTCTCACACCACTATAAATCTCCTCACACCACTATAAATCTCCTTACACCACTCTAAATCTGCTCACACCACTATAAATCTGTTCACACCACTATAAATCTGCTCACACCGCTATAAATCTCCTCACACCACTATAAATATCCTCACACCGCTATAAATCTCCTCACACCACTATAAATCTCCTCACACCGCTATAAATCTCCTCACACCACTATAAATCTCCTCACACCGCTATAAATCTGCTCACACCACTATAAATCTGCTCACACCACTAAAAATCTGCTCACACCACTATAAATCTGCTCACACCACTATAAATCTTCTCACACCACTATAAATCTGCTCACACCACTATAAATCTGCTCACACCACTATAAATCTGCTCACACCACTATAAATCTGCTCACACCACTATAAATCTGCTCACACCACTATAAATCTGCTCACACCACTATAAATCTGCTCACACCACTATAAATCTCCTCACACCACTATAAATCTCCTTATACAGCTATAAATCTGCTCACATCACTATAAATCTGCTCACACCACTATAAAACTGCTTACACCACTATAAATCTCCTCACACCACTATAAATCTCCTCACACTACTATAAATCTTCTCACACCACTATAAATCGGCTCACACTACTATAAATCTCCTCACACCGCTATATATCTCCTCACACCACTATAAAACTGCCTACACCACTATAAATCTCCTCACACCACTATAAATCTCCTTATACTGCTATAAATCTCCTCACACCACTATAAATCTCCTCACACCACCATAAATGTCCTTACATCACTATAAAACTTCTTACACCACTATAAAACTGCTTACACCACTATAAATCTCCTCATACCACTATAAATCTCCTCACAACACTATAAATCTCCTCCCACCACTATAAATCTCCTCACAACACTATAAATCTCTTCACACCACTATAAATCTCCTCACACCACTATAAATCTCCTTATACTGCTATAAATCTGCTCACACCGCTATAAATCTGCTCACACCACTATAAATCTCCTCACACCACTATAAATCTCCTCATACCACTATAAATCTCCTCACACCACTATAAATCTCCTCACACCACTATAAATCTTCTTATACTGCTATAAATCTGCTCACACCGCTATAAATCTCCTTATACTGCTATAAATCTGCTCACACCGCTATAAATCTGCTCACACCACCATAAATCTCCTCACACCACTATAAATCTCCTTATACAGCTATAAATCTGCTCACATCGTTATAAATCTGCTCACACCACTATAAATCTCCTCACACCACTATAAATCTCCTTATACTGCTATAAATCTGCTCACACCGCTATAAATCTGCTCACACCACTAAAATCTCCTCACACCACTATAAATCTCCTCACACCACTATAAATATCCTCACACCACTATAAATCTCCTTATACTACTATAAATCTGCTCACACCACTATAAATCTCCTCACACCACTATAAATCTCCTCACACCGCTATAAATCTCCTCACACCTCTATAAATCACCTCACACCATCTTCTTGTAGCCTGTAAATGCGTCTTATAACCCATTAATCTCTTTGAAAGTCATTCTTGAATGTAGTGAACCCACTTCGAACAACTACCCCAGCCTTGTGTGGACACCTCTGCTCTAACACGTTCCACATCCCGTTGAGCCCCTCGTTAGTTTCTATTCATACAGGGGCGGCACCTGCTTTCAATCCGACTGGTCCTGTGTGCCTAGGTCAACTGTTATTGTCATGGCCATGCCAAAAATAGCCGTGAGACAAAAGGCGGGACAAGCCGCTGCTCATCTGCCGCTTGCCAATGAAAAGGGCGGCCACTCCACTTTCTCGTCCCTGTACGCACATCCAATGAATTGAGGCCAATAATTCGATGAACCCTTCATCCAACAATAGATTGTTGGAGGAGATCTCAGCAACAACAAACTTCATGGAAGTTGTAAGGCAGACATGATGAGGATGCACAGACAGACTGTATTGACTGTTAAATAGGAAGATAATCGTGAAAGGTGTGAGGCAGGCATTATATGAAAATATTGACAGACTTTATTGACTGTAGAATTGGAAGACCTCAGTGAAAGGTGTGAGGCAGACATTACTTGAAGACATGAGACAGAGACAGCTTGACGTTATGAATAAATTATTTTGTTTATCTAGACATACTGAAAGACTTACAAACTGTCAACACTAAGTCAGTCCGTAGTAAAAACTGGTCGCTGCTAATTGTCCCACCATTCATTAGCCAGTCCAATATGTCCCACCATTTATTAGCCAATACAACAAGTCCCACATGCCATTAGCCAATCAAACAATGTTCCACAAACCATTAGCCAATCAAGAATGTCTCACAAGCCATTAGCCAATCAAACAATGTCTCACAAGCCATTAGCCAATCCATTATGTCCCACCACTTATTAGCCAAGCCATTATGTCCAACAATCCATTAGCCAATCCATTATGCTCCATTATTTATTAGCCAAGCCATTATGTCCCACCATTTATTAGCCAAGCCATTATGTCCCACCATTTATTAGCCAAGCCATTATGTCCCACCATTTATTAGCCAATCCATTATGTCCCACCACTTATTAGCCAAGCCATTATGTCCCACAATCCATTAGCCAATCCATTATGCTCCACCATTTATTAGCCAATCCATTATGTCCCACCACTTATTAGCCAAGCCATTATGTCCCACAATCCATTAGCCAATCCATTATGCTCCACCATTTATTAGCCAATTCATTGTCTCCCACCATTTATTAGCCAATCCAATAAGTCCCTCCATCCGTTAGCCAATACAACTTGTACCACAATCCATTAGCCAATAGAAGAAGTCGCACAATTTATTAGCCAATCCATTATGTCCCACCACTTATTAGCCAAGCCATTATGTCCCACAATCCATTAGCCAGTCCAACAAGTCCCACAATCCATTAGCCAATCCATTATGCTCCACCATTTATTAACCAAGCCATTATGTCCCACCATTTATTAGCCAAGCTATTATGTCCCAAAATCCATTAGCCAATACAAGATGTCCCACAATCCATTTGCCAGTCCAACAAGTCCCACAATCCATTAGCCAGTCCAACAAGTCCCACAATCCATTAGCTAATACAGCAAGTCCCACAATCCATTAGCCAATACAAGTCCCACAATCAATTAGCCAATCAAACAATGTCCCACAATCCATTAGCCAATCAAACAATGTCCCACAATCCATTAGTCAACCCAAGTCCCACAATCCATTAGCCAATCCAGTATGTTTCACAATCCAATGGTCTGATTTATATTGCCAGTCATCTATTGCGCAACACCGCCATTTAAAATCGTCAAGTTCCACACTTCTTCCATTTACCGCACATACTCTGTCCATCTGTATGTCCTTCTGTCTGTCCATCTGTATGTCCTTATGTCTGCCCATCTGTATGTCTATCTGTCTGCCCATCATGTCTGTACATCTGTATGTCATACTTTCTGTCCATCTGTATGTCCTTCTGTCTGTCCATCTGTATGTCCATCTGTCTGTCCATCTGTCCGTCCATCTCTATGTCCTTCCGTCTGTCCATCTGTCTGTCCATCTGTCTGTCCATCCTGTCTGTCCATCCTGTCTGTCCATCTGTATGTCCATCCTGTCTGTCTACACAAGCCTACTTTCCCGTCTGCCTGTCTAATGTATCTGTCTTGCCCACATGCCGGGGTCCCTGTATAAACCTATCGCCTGTTATTACCGTCCTGGGTGATCATTTAGAATGGCCGATAATTTGCTTCTCCCGGAAGAAAGACGACAAATTTATCGAGCCCTTTCGCCTTGCGTCCAGACACTGACCGCAGACGGGTTGATGATAAAAATAGAAGAACTGTATGACCGGAAGAAGATACTTATTTGTCCAGTATGGTTAGTTCTAGCTTGGTCAGTTGGATTAAAGCTGGTAAATTTAGGGTTAGATTTAGTCTGGTCAGTATGGTCAGCTGCAATGTTGTCTGTTAGATTTTAGTATGGGGCCGTCCATAAATGACGTCACGCGATTGTGCCCAATTTTTAATCCCCTCCCCCCTCGTCACACTTTGACACAAAAAACATAGACTCCCCTCCAATATGACGTTACAAAGCTGTGGACCGACCCCTCCCCACCTAAAAGCGTTATTTTCTATTTGAAAATCAGCATGTTTCAAATGACTTGATGTCTTTTTAGTTTGTATTTAGTGTAAGGCTGCACTCTAACATCGTAACACAAGTGAATCCACGTGTAAAAAGTCATTAAATAAATATTAATAAATCGACTATTGAAGTGGAGCTTTGATTTAAGGTAGTGTGTTTGGACTTGACGTCACAGTTCTTAAACCCCACCTCCCCCCGGCTGCGTGACGTCATTTATGGACGGCCCCTATTACAGTAGGCTATCTGCGGGACTTATTTACAATCTGGACAGTATGTTCAGTTATTATATATACCGAAGGAATGAAAGAAGAAATTTGAGGTTGGATATAAGTATGGCAGGGTGTTACTGTGGTGTGTAAGACCAAACCAGGTGAATGGGATGAACAGTGTTAGTGGTGTCAGTTTGGTCAGTGCTGTATTTTTCTCTTGGATTGAAGTTATTTTGGTGGCTGGGACGGTTTTAGTATTATCACTAGTCATGTCAACTCTAGTGTTATGTGGGCAAGTACCCGGTGTGTTAGGGCAGCTGTTATGTGGGCAAGTACCCGGTGTGTTAGGGCAGCTGTTTTATAGCAACTCTAGTGTTATGTGGGCAAATACCTGGTGTGTTAGGGCAGCTGTTATGTCGGTAAGTACCCGGTGTGTTAGGGCAGCTGTTATGTGGGCAAGTACCCGGTGTGTTAGGGCAGCTGTTATGTGGGCAAGTACCCGGTGTGTTAGGGCAGCTGTTTTATAGCAACTCTAGTGTTATGTGGGCAAATACCTGGTGTGTTTGGGCAGCTGTTTTGTGGGCAAATACCTGGTGTTTTTGGGCAGCTGTTTTATAGCAACTCTAGTTTTATGTGGGCAAATACCTGGTGTGTTTGGGCAGCTGTTATGTGGGCAAATACCTGGTGTGTTTGGGCAGCTGTTATGTGGGCAAATACCTGGTGTGTTTGGGCAGTTGTTTTATAGCAACTCTGTTTCAAGAACGTAGACGGTTGTAAGTCAGTTAAACAGTGTTTAAGGGGGTGAGGGGTGGGGGTTGGGGCAGTAACACACAATGACCTCGTCTGGGAACGAGGCATCATGGCTAGTGGCCAGTTGTTCGAGGGGGCAGTATTCATGACCTAAGGACTCCAATTTGGGGGATAGTATAATGACTAGCTATGATGGGTTTGTTATAACAAATGACTAGCTATGATGGGTGTGTTATAACAAATGACTAGCTATGATGGGTGTGTTATAACAAATGACTAGTTATGATGGGTGTGTTATAACAAATGACTAGTTATGATGGGTTTGTTATAACAAATGACTAGTTATGATGGGTTTGTTATAACAAATGACTAGTTATGATAGGTGTGTTATAACAAATGACTAGTAATGATGGGTGTGTTATAACAAATGACTAGTTATGATGGGTTTGTTATAAAAAATGACTAGTTATGATGGATACAATATGAGAAATTATTAGTAGTGTCAATTACCATTAGTGCAATATAAAAGTGATTAGCATTGTGGATGTAATATAACAAATGACATTACAAAATGAATTGTTATTATGGATATACCATATTTTTTTTAAAAAGTAGTTATATGGGAAGCAATAAAACAAATGGCGTTTTAAATTAAGGATACAACATAACACAAGCCTAATTATAACGGAAGCAGTATAACAAGAGATAAGTTGTGTGTGCGCGAGTGAGTACAAAGGAGAGAGAGAGGGGGGAGAGAGAGGGAGAGAGAGAGAGAGGGGGGGCGTGGTAGAACAATAAAAGAGCTAAAATGAATCTATTGGAGAGTGCGTGTTTGTGACCATTTCTTGTGGCGTTTGCGGGAATATCCTCAGATTTTAATTGACAATGTTATGTAGAATTGTGATTTGTTCAAGCAAACAATGCGCTAAATTAAGGTCAATTACTTTTTCCTTTCAGAACAACATTATAGCATGTATTTCGTAGTGTAATGGTTATTACATTCACCTAACACGCGGAAGGTCGTAGGTTCAAACCTGAGCTAAGACATTACTTTTTTAAAATTTTTTAAAGATGTTTGTGTTTGTGCCCGTTCATTTCCCACTTTCTTCGCAACACGGCTGTAAGTTTTGTTTCTCGACATTGGCATAATAACTTCGTGCTCTCTGTTGTGCTCAGTGACAGAAAAGTAGTCACACACTCTCCTCAACAATTACTCTCATAAAATGTCAGCCGTCACTAAATCATTAGCAGCGTATGCTACGACGCGAGTCAGCTAGTTCAGGAGATTTTGCCTCAAAGATATACATACCAAAGTACAAGAATGCGGGTTTCCAAGTGGCTCTGAAAGTTTAGTGTTTCATTCCGTGTTTCAATAGAGTAATGTGAAGTTGTTGGTGACAAATGATGAATTTCATTATTTGGGTTGGTGTGAAATGTGTTGCTGGTCCGAGGGAAATGCCGAATTCCGAAGATTTGGGTTGTTTTATGAAAGTTTTTTAGGATTACAAAGGGTTCAATGAATTTTGGGTTGAATATATATATATAAATATATATCTGTGTTCCAGCTCTCTAATACTCTAATATTTGATTGTTTTGTCAGTGCGTTTGGTGTAGAGTGTAGATGCTATTTCAGGGATTTCCGGTGATAGTCTGACGTCGATGTCTGTGTACGAGAGATGGCGGAGTTTTATAACATGGCGACATTGCTTGTTGCAGAAAATATTGACGAATATTTGAAGAGGTTTTAGCGTTAAACGGGCTTTACAGAAACCAACTTGTCTACACAGGGTTAATAGCCGGTCAAAGGGCAGTCCAACAGCAGTGGATGTTACATTTCGTCGCCGTGAAACAAAAACATCGGACGATAAAGCAATCAACGAATATTGACCAGGACACGGCGGTGAACCAGGAGACCCGTTCCTACACTGTCGACATGGCAACATCTGGTTGAAACACTTATCACTGGATCTGGTGTTTACACTGGTCATGTGACAACACGTCTGTTTGAGCAGACGTATTGTGGCCAGCCACACTTAACACATGGAGGGACTACATGAAGCTGTTTTACTCTTGTCCTCCTGTTGCCGGATCCATATTTTCTTTGCGTTGAAATGCGCGTCGATCATATCCCTGCTGCTACAGACAATTACCTCAGACTTATACCACACCTTGACACACCACACCTTGACACAATACACCTTGACACACCACACCTTGACACACTACACCTTGACACAATACACCTTGACACACTACACCTTGACACAATACACCTCAACACACCACACCTCGACACACTACACCTTGACACACTACATGTTGACACACTACACGTTGACACACAACACTATGACACACTACACTATGACACACTACACCTTGACACACTACACCTTGACACACTACACCTTGACACACTACACCTTGACACACTACATGTTGACACACTACACGTTGACACACAACACTATGACACACTACACTATGACACACTACACCTTGACACACTACACCTTGACACACTACACCTTGACACACTACACCTCGACACACCACACCTTGACACACCACACCTTGACACACTACACCTTGACACACTACTCCTTGACACAATACACCTTGACACACTACACCTTGACACACTACACTATGAAACAATACACGTTGACACACTACACCTTGACACACTACACTATGACACAATACACCTTGACACACCACATCTTGACACACTACACCTTGACACAGTACACCTTGACACACTACACCTTGACTCACTACACCTTGACACACTACACCTTGACACACTACACCTTGACACACTACACCTTGACTCACTACACCTTGACACACTACACCTTGACACACTACACCTTGACTCACTACACTTTGACACACTACACCTTGACACAGGCTTTGGTCTCAGAACTTCACTATATCTTGCTCTTCATGCATGTTTTACACCACCGCTGTTTCCAAGTTTGATCTTGTTGTACGCCTGTATACCAAATACATGCCTCTTATTAGTTAATAATATTTTTGTTCATTTCTTATAGCTATAACTATAACTAGAGGAATATGTCAGCTGGCATTACGTAACCTTTCCCACTCCTCCAAACCTCCTGCAGGTTTTTGTCAAAACATTTACAGTCATTGAGGTAACGCGCTCCTAGTCTTTGAGAGAAGTAAAGTCATCCTCAGCACCCCCCCCCCCGGAATCGTACAACCAGTAGGGAGCCATCACCGATCACTTCTGCATGTCCCAAAACCGTATAAATATTTAAACATTCTCTTGCACACCGCAGATTTCTGAGAATGATGTTGTGTGTCATTAAAGACAAACACGCCAAGAATTTCACGTGAGAGCGATGTTGTATGTCATTAAAGACAAACACGCCAAGAACGTCACGTGACAGCGATGTTGTATGTCATTAAAGACAAACACGCCAAGAATTTCCCGTGAGAGCGATGTTGTATGTCATTAAAGACAGACACGCCAAGAACGTCACGTGACAGCGATGTTGTATGTCATTAAAGACAGACACGCTTGAGTCAAGAATGTCACGTGACGCAGATGTCAGGATTTTTGGAAGCTTTAAATAATATTAATTTGATTAGACTTACATATCTTTGACCCACTGACTAGATCTGGGGTATTGACTAGACCAGTGGTAGCGAACCTTTTTGGTGCCCTAAATTTAACCAAAGTCCACTTATTTATAGCACAATTCCAAGTGTTTAATGAACAATGAAACCTAATAATGTGGATTTGGCCTTGATGTTTTTGTTAAGGGGGTAATCTGTAAGTCGCGTGCCGGATGATGTGGCTCTGCGTGCCGACTGTGGCACGCGTGCAAAAAGTTCGACAACACTTAACTAGAGCGAAACATTTTCATCAGTTGTGGGCAAGGGCACCAACCCAAACTCGTACTTAACAATTTAGGTATAATAACCAACACGCCATTGTCAAATGCGATGTTTTATTCTGCGCATACCAAACAAACTTTCTCATATGTGGTGTTTCATTTCTCCATATCAGGCCGCCTTTCTCAAATACGGTGTTTCATTTCCCCATCCCAAACAAACTTTCTCATAGTGGTGTTTCATTTCCCCATACCAAACAAACTTTCTCATATGTGGTGTTTCATTTCTACATACCAGACCACCTTTCTCAAATGTGGAAATTCATTTCCCCATAGAAAAACCACCTTTAATCATATGTGGTGTTTCATTTCCCCATACCAAACCACCTTTCTCATATGCGGACTTTCATTAACCCACAAAACCCCCACCCCTCCACCAGTCCTGTTTCGTGTGCCACCAACAAGATGCTGTTTCTCTGTTGTCAGTAATGTGTCTGTAGCACGCTCCAGCAAATCATCATAACAAATATTCGAGCATGCGCCAACATCATTTCTTATTCCGTCTCCCATAGGCTCGCAGATTCCCATCTGTTATTTAATTCAACGAAACTCCTCCTACGTGGCTCCGACTGAATATAATCTGCTGTCTTTTTTTTTACGTGTATCAGTGGAGGTGAGAGGGCCATTGGCCCCGGGCTGGGGGTGGGGGGTCACTCTTCTCTCCTCTTGATGTCACTTCCAGTATTCACCCACCCCGCCCTCAAGATCATGGAGGGGTGTTAACGTCATGCGAGAACTTGGTGAGAACATGCACGAGTGCAGGGGTGGGGGTGGGTGGGGGCTTTGGGGAAGAGTAAGGGGCAATAACAACTGCTGCAACTTGTTTGGTGACGTATGAAGCGAATAAAGAACATATCTGGTTACGTTACCAGGGGCGTAACAACGACTTGGCATCAGGGCATTTGCCAAGGACGCCGCGGGCTAAACCTTCAATAATCAGTTTAATTTTTTCTGTATAGTTTTGTATTTTCCCTATTTCTCAAGGGCGCCGAATATGAATCAGCTAAGGGCGTGGAAAACCCAGTTACGCTTCAATACGTGGCGTATGTACCATGTTGATGGTTGTTAACATACAACAAATAGATGTAACTCTTTGAGTTGACGTATGTTAAAATACAACAAATAGATGTAACTCTTTGAGTTGACGGTTGTTAACATACAACAAATAGATGTAACTCTTTGAGTTGACGTATGTTAACATACAACAAATAGATGTAACTCTTTGAATTGGCGGTTGTTAACATACAACAAATAGATGTAACTCTTTGAGTTGATGGCTGTTAACATACAGTAAATAGGTTGAAATCTTTGGTCGCTTTTGTCCAAAGAGTGGGAAAACAATATTTACTCGTGGAATTTTGAGAACTTCGGGTTCATATGTGATGTGTTATAACAGTTGTACATTTGTGAGAGAGTGTGTGAGAGTGTGTGTGTGAGAGAGATTGTGTGAGAGTGTGTGAAAGTGTGTGTGTGTGAGAGAGATTGTGTGAGTGTGTGAGAGTGTGTGAGAGTGTGTGTGTGAGAGAGAGATTGTGTGAGTGTGTGAGAGTGTGTGTGTGTGTGAGAGAGATTGTGTGAGTGTGTGAGAGTGTGTGAAAGTGTGTGTGTGTGAGAGAGAGATTGTGTGAGTGTGTGAGAGTGTCTGAGAGTGCGTGAGAGTGCGTGAGAGTGTGTGAGAGTGTGCTGTTTAGCTGTCCCACTTGTACACGTTAGGTCCATAACAAAATTTGACGCGATGGTCTGTCAGACTATCATAACGTGGTCCACATCGTGGTCATTCATCGAATGGCGCCCAGTACGTGGTGGTCCGTCTGGTTGCTGTCTCGTTATTTAACGGTCCGTTTTGGGGCCCCGGAGCTCCAGTGACATATATTGTTGGTGCTAGATTAGATGTCTTTATTCCATGTCAATCACTGACATTGTGACGTACCTAAGCCCGCTTTCCTAAACATAGATTCAATCAATTGTACGCTTGCCGAAGTGAACTGATCTCTCGCATGTTACTAAAGACATGGGAGATTTAGATTTGGATATTGTAGCACCAAAGATAGAGGAGATTTGGATATTGTAGCACAAGAGATAGAGGAGATTTGGATATTGTAGCACCAAAGATAGAGGAGATTTGGATATTGTAGCACCAAAGATATAGGAGATTTGGATATTGACATAGATTCAATCAATTGTACGCTTGCCGAAGTGAACTGATCTCTCGCATGTTACTAAAGACATGGGAGATTTAGATTTGGATATTGTAGCACCAAAGATAGATGAAATTTGGATATTGTAGCACCAAAGATAGAGGAGATTTGGTTATTGTAGCACCAAAGATAGAGGAGATTTGGATATTGTAGCACCAAAGATAGAGGAGATTTGGATATTGTAGCACCAAAGATAGAGGTATTGTAGCACCAAAGATAGAGGAGATTTGGATATTGTAGCACCAAAGATAGAGGAGATTTGGATATTGTAGCACCAAAGATATGGGAGATTTGGATATTGCAGCACCAAAGATAGAGGAGATTTGGATATTGTAGCACCAAAGATATAGGATATGTGGATATTGTAGCACCAAAGATATAGGAGATTTGGATATTGTAGCACCATAGATATAGGATATGTGGATATTGTAGCACCAAAGATATAGGATATTTGGATATTGTAGCACCAAAGATATAGGAGATTTGGATATTGTAGCACCAAATATATAGGATATTTGGATATTCTACTACCAAAGATATAGGATATTTGGATATTCTACTACCAAAGATATAGGATATTTGGATATTGTAGCACCAAAGATGTAGGATATGTGGATATTGTAGCACCAAAGATATAGGATATGTGGATATTGTAGCACCAAAGATATAGGAGATTTGGATATTGTAGCACCAAATATATAGGATATGTGGATATTGTAGCACCAAAGATATAGGATATGTGGATATTGTAGCACCAAAGATATAGGATATGTGGATATTGTAGCACCAAAGATATAGGATATGTGGATATTGTAGCACCAAAGATATAGGATATGTGGATATTGTAGCACCAAAGATATAGGATATGTGGATATTGTAGCACCAAAGATATAGGATATGGGGATATTGTAGCACCAAAGATATAGGATATGTGGATATTGTAGCACCAAATACATAGGATATTTGGATATTGTAGCACCAAAGGTATAGGAGATTTGGATATTGTAGCACCAAATATATAGGATATTTGGATATTGTAGCACCAAAGATATAGGATATGTGGATATTGTAGCACCAAAGATATAGGATATGTGGATATTGTAGCACCAAAAATATAGGATATGTGGATATTGTAGCACCAAAGATATAGGATATGTGGATATTGTAGCACCAAAGATATAGGATATGTGGATATTGTAGCAGTTTGTCATATCGATGTGACTCTAGTGTGAAGTTTAAAAATAAAATCGACTCCCACGTCACTGGCTGATTCGGAAATGTGGTATATGGAGATATGTGACCTTTAGCTATAGTGGTATATTGAGATATGTGACCTTTAGCTATAGTGGTATATGGAGTTATGTGACCTTTAGCTATAGTTGTATATGGAGATATTTGACCTTTAGCTATAGTGGTGAATGGAGATATGTCACCTTTAGCTATAGTGGTATATGGAGATATGAGACCTTTAGCTATAGTGGTATATTGAGTTATGTTACCTTTAACTATAGGGGTATATTGAGATATGAGACCTTTAGCTTTAGTGTCATATGGAGATGTCACCTTTAGCTATACTTGTTGCAAATATTAATGGTGGATGTAAGGGTGTTGTTTGTTGTAGTTGATAATATTGGTAGCCACGTTGTTTCTCAACAGATACAACAGAACTATGATTTGTTATCAGTTTTTAGAATCAGCATTTAGTTACTACTACTAGAAATAAAACTGTGGGTTGATGTGGTCTAGCTATATAATGTTTGGTATCCGCTGATAGAATCAGCATTTAGCTACTAGAAATAAAACTGTGGGTTGATGCGGTCTAGCTATATAATGTTTGGTATCCGTTGATAGAATCAGCATTTAGCTACTAGAAATAAAACTGTGGGTTGATGTGGTCTAGCTATATAATGTTTGGTATCCGTTGATAGAATCAGCATTTAGCTACTAGAAATAAGATTGTGGGTTGATGTGGTCTAGCTGCCCCATCATACACCATTGAGGTGACACTTCAGTGGACGAGCTCTTCAACTCGTGAACGAGCCCCAGCCCAAAGCTCCTGTTTTTCCTAGCACCATTATCCCCCCTCCACCACCACCACCAGCACTTCCCCAAGCAAACACAAACACACACAACACACGTACACACTAGACAAGGGTCCAATATTTGCACAGCCAACACAACCCGAAAAAAAATATAATAAAAAAAAATCCTCACATCTTCCACAGCACCCGTTATTGATAGTTCCTATTTTCTCTCTTACGGTCCTAATGCTTGCTGGCTATTGACAATGCTCGCTTCTTTCAGACTAGGAAATAACTGGGCTGACCAATAAAAACATACGAAAGGAGGAGACCGGGAGGGGATGGAGAGGGGGGTGAAGAGAAAAGGAGAAAAAAGCACTAGGGGCGGAGAGATAAATGAGGTAGATAACAGGGGTGATTGAGGGGTGGGGGTTAGGGGGTCGACCTCGTTCTTTTTAAATAAAAAAAAACTTCTACTAGACTTGCTGAATGGGTGGCATCACGTGACTTTTGGTGTTTAGCTGTTATTTTTTGTTTTTGTTGGCCTATGGTTAGTTTCTCTTGATATTTGGTGTTTGGGAGGGGGGGTATGTTGTTCGGTGTTGGGAGTTCAAAGTTCACTTTAGGCAATGAAATTTAGTAGGTGTTTGAGCTGAAAGGTCACCACTTTATATTTTCTATTATCAGGGGTAGTCTCAACATTGATGACCTGCGACTATAAATAGACTGCAAAACTTACGTCTGTGATATAAATAATGTCTTCTGTTACTTGCGTCTCCTCTTAGCCTACATCTTGAATTTTTTCAATGTAGTACTTTTTCGTCAAATCATTAAAAAAATAATAAAATTATATGCTCAAAAAAAAAAAAGAAAGAAAAAAGAAAAGGATTTGTCATTAGGTTAGAAGTCAAAAATTTCACCAGAAGAGCCCAAATATCCTGGTTAACATAGTGTCAAATTAACAAGAAAATTGTACATACAACTTCGGATAAGGCGCTAACATGGTCTGTAATAGGACACAAGCTACAAAAATATTGAGAAATGACTAACCCTAAGAAAGTCCACCACTGACCAGTAGAGGGATGGGTGCCGCCAGGGTATACCAAGCCCGAAAATGTTCTAATGGAAACATTAAATTCTCGAAAAGAAGAGGTTATGGGACCAAAATAATAATAATAATAATAATAAAAGCACACATCGGTGGTTGTAAGGGATTCTAATGTTTCCATTAGAACTTTCTCGGGTCTTGGTAGACCCTGTGGCTGCTCTCTCCCTCTCCCCACCCCTAAGTCAGCGGTGAACTGTTTAGAAATAGTCTTCAATCAACATTTTTGTTGTGGCTTAAGGTGGACTAAATCCTATGCACCTCAGCTTGTTAGGCGAGCGCGCTATTGACTTCGCCATCCAGACGCTTAAAAAAAATTGTTTCACCTAGAGTTAACTATTAGACATTGATGCTATACATTTTTGGAAGCAAGAGTGTGGCTGTTTATTTTCAAACCCTATCCATCAATCCTTAGCTTTGTTTGTGTTTTACCATCCGTGAACGTCTTGTGTTGTGGATATTAGACGCCTTGGTTTTATTGTAATTGGAGAGCGTTGTGAAATACTTGGTACGTCACGGCAAGAGAGAGAGAGCTGCTTTATTAAAGGCTTTCTACTTTTTAGGGACAATGAACTTCATCGCTTGACGCTGTGGGTGAGCTCAGAGGCGTCGTTTGGGGTTTGGTGTCACCCGGGGCGGTAGCTCATGGTGTCACCCCCTCTCACGACTTAACCCATAGAACCCTTCCGACTTTTCCAATGCCTAATAACGGCAACGTACAGAATTTTACAATTTGGTGTCAACCCCCTGATGGTGTCACCCGGGGTGGCCCGACCTCACAGCACCCCCTAGTGACGCCACTGAGTGAGCTTAAATAGAAAGAAAATTCTGTTAGTGTTGTTTGAGTTTGTTGTGTATCTTTGGTACGATATATCACAATGAAGGTGACAGGGGCTGGTGCTTTATTTATCTCTTGTACCAGGGCTTTGATGACGTTTTTCCCAGTCGCAGTGGCGTAGCTAGGGATTTGTATGGGTGTGGGGGCCCGGGGATGGGGCTTGGCCTCTTTGGGGGTCCTACAGACATAACAGTGGCGTAATATTTAATTCAAAAAAATGTGGACACTAATTTGGGGGACCTACTCAAGAGGGGGCCCGGAGAGACTTTCGTATTTTGTCATCCTACCCAAACTACGCCACTGCCCAGTCGGGAAAATTTTCTTAAATTTGTGTTACCTGATGTTTACATATTTCAGGTGCGTTTTCTTAGATACATATTTATTTCTTCAAATATATAGAAAAATCAAGTCATTTTAATGCACTTACTGTCAAGTGTTCAAGTTTATAATAAGATAACTTATTTGCCGACACTAAAATTTTGTAGAGTAACTTAATCAGAGAGAAAGGTAAAATTATTGCCGGGACGAATATTTTGTCTAGTAACTTAAGCAGACAGAAAGATAAAATTGTTACCGGGATAAATATTTGAAGAGAATAAAAACAGTGTGAGATGATATATGTATTGCTGTTTTTTCTAATTGGTAAAAATTAGCGCTAGGATATCTAGCCCAACTCTTACAACCACATCTGTCGTCTAGTCCAGTGCTTCTCAAACTTTTTAGTATGGCGGACCGGCAGGAGTTTTGTCATTGCATCTGAAACTGGTGCACTATTTTCCCTGTACAGACGTGATATAGACATGAGGCCCCCACTTGCCACCCCACCCACACACATACACATGACCTTATACAGCCCTAAAACATTTGGCGAGAATTCGGACAGCTATATGTTACATGTCGTCCAACAATTTTGATTTTTTTTTGACAATTTTGGTCTTTGTTTTGTCTGATGATCGTGGGCGGTATCTACTTTACTTCAACTATGTTCTTCATAAACAAAAACTTGGACTTGTAAATGAGTAACAAAGACAATTTTAAGTTTGGGGTCATCCATTAAGTACGTCACGCTATTTTTTACCATTTTTAACTCCCCCTGTCACAAACTGTCATAAATCTTGGACCCCCCCCCCCCTCTCCCTAAAAGTACGTCACACTTTCGTACAAAAATATATTTTTATTAACAAAATAATTAAAATTTTTACATAAAACACCGTTACGTCACACATGGCCGGACCCCCCTCCCCTGTAACAAACTGTCACACTTTCTTACACCACCCCCCTCTGGAGCGTGACGTACTTTATGGACGGCCCCTATGCTTTTTTTTTCTATATTCAAAGTTACCAACATTTGAACTATTAGAAATCGAAAAATAACATTACATTGTTTTTTAAAAGAAGATTTATCTGTTGTTGTTTTCGTTTAGTGTTAAACGATAGGTACGGGTAGCATTGCATTTCATTGTATCCCTAAGTATGGGGATCGAAGTCAAGTGGCGGGCCACTTGCGTATATAGATTGAAAAATGTTGTAATGACTAATTTTGAAATTACATTACATTTTTTAAAGATATATATATATAGATTACCCTTAATATATTAATTTCATTGTTTCTGTAAGTATAAATTTTTAACATGCAATTTTTATTTGAATTTAATTTTTTTAAAACTAAGTTTAAGTTACAAACAAAAAAGATTTTAAAAAACACAATTTAATAATAATGTGCTTCACATTATTTATTGAATTTACTGTCAATTAGATTTCAAAAGAGTTTAAAAGAAATTAGCTATTCTTATCTTGTTACCTCATCTTTTAAAGAACAAAGTAATTGATAAAAATAGTTGTACCGGTGCGTTATGGTGCAGAATTACGCACAAATAAAAAAAAATGTAATGTTGACAATTAAAATGTATTTTAAGATGATGTGTTCTTTCTCACTGACAAAATATAGCTCCTATATTTGTACACCGAAATAGAACATACACTTGTATTATTTGTGTATATTTGTACACTTATATAGAACATAAACTTGTATTATTTGTGTATATTTGTACACTCATATAGAACATACACTTGTATTATCTGTGTATATTTGTACACTCATATAGAACATGCACGTGTACTATTTGTGTATATTTGTACACTCATATAGAACATACACTTGTATTATTTGTGTATATTTGTTCACTCATATAGAGGTGTTGGAATACTTACAAAACCGAAATGAATATACGAAGCGTGATATTTTCAAGTGAGGTTAGAATGGTTAGAATGGTTAGAATGGTTAGAATGGTTAGAATGGTTAGAATGGTTAGAATGGTTAGAATGGTTAGAATGGTTAGAACGAATTCGTTTCGCTAATGACGCTTCGGTATCATGTGATTCAATCATTTAATTTTGTGGACGAGACAGAATTTGTTTGATACTCAAACATTCATGTTTTTTCTTTCTCTTTGATAACCTATCTATGGCTTCTCTCTTTGATAACCTATCCATAGCTTCTCTCTTTGATAACCTATCCATAGCTTCTCTCTTTGATAACCTATCCATGGCTTCTCTCTTTGATAACCTATCCATAGCTTTCTCTTTGATAACCTATCCATAGCTTCTCTCTTTGATAACCTATCCATAGCTTCTCTCTTTGATAACCTATCCATAGCTTCTCTCTTTGATAACATATCCATAGCTTCTCTCTTTGATAACCTATCCATAGCTTCTTTCTTTGATAACCTATCCATAGCTTCTCTCTTTGATAACCTATCCATAGCTTCTCTCTTTGATAACCTATCCATAGCTTCTCTCTTTGATAACATATCCATAGCTTCTCTCTTTGATAACCTATCCATTGCTTCTCTCTTTGATAACATATCCATAGCTTCTCTCTTTTATAACCTATCCATGGCTTCTCTCTTTGATAACCTATCCATAGCTTCTCTCTTTGATAACATATCCATAGCTTCTCTCTTTTATAACCTATCCATGGCTTCTCTCTTTGATAACATATCCATAGCTTCTCTCTTTTTCGCGAATAAATCGGTTTTATGTGATAAATCTTTTAGGTATCAAATATCTACAATTGTTTTTGATGTTATGAGAGAAAAAAGTGTTTAAAAAAATTAAACGTTACCCACAAACCCACAGGAGTGCAAATCTATTATTTGAGTTTGGGGCACATATCTATAAAGTTGTTTGCTATTATTCTGTTACTACTATTTGAGTTTGGGGTGCATATCTATAAAGTTCTTTGCTATTATTCTGTTACTATTATTTGAGTTTGGGGCACATATCTATAAAGGTTTTTGCTATTATTCTGTTATTATTTTTTGAGTTTGGGGCACATATCTATAAAGTTCTTTGCTATTATTCTGTTACTATTATTTGAGTTTGGGGTACATATCTATAAAGTTTTTTTGCTATTATTCTGTTACTATTATTTGAGTTTGGGCACATATCTAGAAAGTTGTTTGCTATTATTCTGTTACTACTATTTGAGTTTGGAGCATATATCTATAAAGTTCTTTGCTATTATTCTCTTAATTCTATTTGAGTTTGGGGCACATATCTATAAAGTTCTTTGCTATTATTCTGTTACTACTATTTGAGTTTGGGGCACATATCTATAAAGTTCTTTGCTATTATTCTATTACTACTATTTGAGTTTGGGGCACATATCTATAAAGTTCTTTGCTATTATTCTATTACTACTATTTGAGTTTGGGGCACACATCTATAAAGTTCTTTGCTATTGTTCTGTTACTACTATTTAGGAGTGGATTGAAGAGAACTAATCACACCAAAAAAAAAAATGTTCGTTCCCCATGAATTGCGATTATAAATACGTATTGAATTAAATATAGACTTAATTGTCATGAAGACTTAAAAAAAAAATCATTTCATGATGTTTTAAAGAAAAAAACACGAAAAAGATAGAAAGAGGAAATCAGCTACACCGCCGAAACTAATTTTTATAATATAAATGTAATAATCACAATATTAACTGAAATGTACTCAATATTTCATAGTCATCAATATAAATTATTAATCTGTTCATTTTAGTAATTTTTGTCATTTTTCGTCGGAATATTTTGTTTCTTTACATCAGCAGACGATATGTTACGAATGATGGTGTAAGTGATCTTAAATATTTATTCTTTATGTACGGGTCTGTTCAAAACCCTCATCTACTATAAATTAACAACAACAACAACAAAATTAAATTAAAATTACAGAAATTAATACAATCAATCTCATTATATTATTTTATTGTTTAAGAAATTTAGTGTTTTTAGGGTTAGTAGTAATGGCTGTAAATAAAAGATGATTTTTTTCCTTAATATTTTTATTTCCTTTCTTGATAATGTTTTGGGCCGGCAGCTAAAATGGTACCCGGAAAGGCACCTGTCCAGGTACTAACTATTAGAGTAGCACTGATCTAGTCCATGCTACCTTACCAAAATATGACAATCACACATGTCATCTAGTCCAAGCTACCTTACCAAACCATGACAACCACACATGTCATCTAGTCCATGCTACCTTACCAAACCATGACAACCACACATGTCATCTAGTCCATGCTATCTCGCCAAACCATGACAACCACACATGTCATCTAGTCCATGACATCTCTCCAAACCATGACAACCACACATGTCATATACTCCATGCTACCTCGCCAAACCATGACAACCACACATGTCATATACTCCATGCTACCTCGCCAAACCATGACAACCACACATGTCATCTAGTCCATGCCATCTCGCCAAACCATGACAACCACACATGTCATCTAGTCCATGCCATCTCGCCAAACCATGACAACCACACATGTCATCCAGTCCATGCCATCTCGCCAAACCATGACAACCACACTTGTCATCTAGTCCATGCCATCTCGCCAAACCATGACAACCACACATGTCATATACTCCATGTTACCTCGCCAAACCATGACAACCACACATGTCATATACTCCATGCTACCTCGCCAAACCATGACAACCACACATGTAATCTAGTCCATGCCATCTCGCCAAACCATGACAACCACACATGTCATATACTCCATGCTACCTCGCCAAACCATGACAACCACACATGTCATATACTCCATGCTACCTCGCCAAACCATGACAACCACAAATAATATGAAGCCGTGCTCTCCCACTCCCCCACCCACACCCCATGCGTGAACGTTCTATATGATAAGATGGTCCAAGTGAACGTTCTATATGATAAGATGGTCCAAGTGAACTTTATGTATAATCCAAATGAACACATGTAAGATAGTCCAAGTGAACGTTCAGTATAATCCTAATGAACACATGTAAGATAGTCCAAGTGAACGTTCAGTATAATCCTAATGAACACATGTAAGATTATGCAAATCATCTTTCTGGCTGTCTATGCATACAGCTGATTAAATACGGTATAGATAAAAGTGTCGGGGGACGGGGCTGTGGTGGTTGTGGGGGGGGGGGTAATGTTTGACAACATCCCATCCAGTAAACCTGTTGTTGTGTGTGTCACAGATGTCCGCTAACCGACATCCAAGCTAGACGCGTCATCCTCGACGGTCATGTATTTAGACTCACATCGAAACATCGCGATACTGTGGTCGTGAGTCTTTCTTTAAAAACATGGATACAGGTTAACTTACATGGATACTGGTTAACTTGCATGGATACTGTGTAGCACATTTTGTTTCCATGGATATTGGATCTCGTCTGATGGATTAACCCGGAACTTGTTCACATAGCTCAATGCAGCACACAGACTGGGCTGATTCGAGCAACAGTGACGCCCACCTCAAGGGCCGAAGACCTCCCCCTGTCCTGGATTATCATCGTTCTTTGGATTGCCTTCTCCGTTTGGGCAGCTTTAGGCCCACTCCGCCTCTTCACTTCATCAGACCACGCCCAGAATAAAAGCCCGCCCCCTCGTTTATGCCTGGATACCGATATAAAAATATGAATATGTACGACGCGTCGGACGAGGGGGAGGAGGAAGGAATGGCTGGAGAAAACGGTAAGTAGATGTAAGGTTGGTGTGGTTGGCCTGTAGGTTGGTGTGGTTGGCCTGTAGGTTGGCTGGTTGGTTGACTGGCTGTTTGGTTATTTGGCTGTTATTATTGTTTGTTTGTTTTTAATTTGGTCTAGTTTATCAATGCTTTCTTTAGTGGAAGGGTCGCATACAGACGATTTACATTCTAGTACAAGTCTCACCAAGTTTCTCATTAGTCTAATTTTTTAATAATTAATTCTTATCTAATTTATACCTATCTTTGTAAAATCACTTGTACGACCATATCATATCTAGGTGTCTTCACATTTGTCAACACATCACCCAGGACCATTCAATATCTGTGTGTCTTCACATTTGTCTACACATGTATTTACGCCCATTTCATGTCTACGTGTCTTAAAGTTTTCCAACAAATTTCTGAATGACTAAATCTTGAATTTACCAGACCAACTTGGGCATGGTCACAAGAAGATGTGTTCTCGTGGTCTTGGCTTAGTTGTAAGGGACTACAAGGGGAAAACTTCGTAGAGAAAAACACATACATGTATTTGCCGGAGCCATTATACATATATATTATTATATATATACACATATGTATATATACATACATACACACACACACACAGAGGGAGAGAAAGAGAGGGAATGAAACAGAGAAGGTAAACGCCGGGATATATTGAAAACCAAGGATAGACAAACCGGACCAAACAGAAAATCTGAGATAGACAAACCGGACCAAGCAGAAAATCTGAGATAGACAAACCGGACCAAACAGAAAATCTGAGATAGACAAACCGGACCAAACAGAAAATCTGAGATATACAAACCGGACCAAACAGAAAATCTGAGTTGGACAGACCGGACCAAACAGAAAATCTGAGATGGACAGACCGGACCAAACAGAAAATCTTAGATGGACAGACCGGACCAAACAGAAAATCTGAGATGGACAGACCGGACCAAACAGAAAATCTGAGATGCACAGACCGGATCAAAGAGAAAATCTGAGATGGACAGACCGGACCAAACAGAAAATCTGAGATGGACAAACCGGACCAAACAGAAAATCTGAGATAGACAAACCGGACCAAACAGAAAATCTGAGATGGACAGACCGGACCAAACAAAAAATCTCAGGTCTCCAATCAATAACTGCATGGAGTCTCTCAAGCGTTCTTACCGACGGAGAGTTGAATGAGAAAAGTCTGTGACGTCAGGAATCAGCGAGTCCGGTACGTACAAATATCGCGGCAAGTTGATGAAAGGATCATTAGGTTCTAGAGAGTCGCCCGAGCCATCGGACGTGCAGCGGAGTCCTTTGAAAAAAAGCTGGTATCGATCCGAGGCGCCAAATAAAAATCTGATCTGATCGAGGTATCGATACCGAGTGTCTAACGACATCAAAGGGGGGCAAATCTCATTATTTACTCTCACACTGCTGATCAGAAATGTTTTTTTAAAGGTTTTGGGTGGTTACCAAGTGTGGGGGTTGGGGACTTCATCTCAACCTCAGTTTTGTACACATCTCTTTACACGTCTCTACTATCCCTGGCACACACACAGAAAATTAACTTGAACTCACCAAGGCGCTTGACTTTGACATACCAGGGCATTTGACTAGGGTATGTAGGGGCGCCTGACTGTGACATGCCAGGGAATTTGACTAGGGTATGTAGGGGCGCCTGACTGTGACATGCCGGGGAATTTGACTAGGGTATGTAGGGGCGCCTGACTTTGACATGCCGGGGCATTTGACTAGGGTATGTAGGGGTGCCTGACTTTGACATGCCGGTGTATTTGACTAGGGTATGTAGGGGCGCCTGACTCTGACATACCGGGGTATTTGACTAGGGTATGCAAGGGCGCCAGACTTTGACATGCCGAGACGTCTAACTCCTTTAGGGCGCGTGACTCAGATCCGTTGGTGTGTTGCTTACTCGGACCCCAAGGAGCTGAACTCGTACCCAACGTGGTGTAGATCGACCCAAAAGGGCGTAATTGGGACTAGTCAAATACAGTCTCAAATTTCCAAACGGCTCAGCCCTGGTTAAGTATCCACTTTAAAAGACTCCTAAGCTTTCTTGTTGATTTTCACATGCGTACAAATGGCGGCAATCAGCAGGTATGACGTCATACCCTCTCACGTGCGTCTCTAGCAGTTGACCTGACGTGTCACGTATTCGTAGCCGCCGCTCTACGTAAATTGACGTCAAACAGACATGGACGTAGCTCTCGTATATTTTACGTCAAAAACACTTCTTCCAGCAGTACACGTGACGTCATACACACATCTACCGGTACTAGACCTGACGTCATACACACATCTACAGGCACTACACCTGACGTCATACACACATCTACAGGCACTACACCTGACGTCATACACACATCTACCGGCACTACACCTGACGTCATGCTCACATCTACCGGCACTACACCTGACGTCATACACACATCTACCGGCACTACACCTGACGTCATACTCACATCTACCGGCACTACACCTGACGTCATACACACATCTACCGGCACTACACCTGACGTCATACTCACATCTACAGGCACTACACCTGACGTCATACACACATCTACCGACACTACACCTGACGTTATACTCACATCTACCGGTACTACACCTGACGTCATACACACATCTACCGGTTCTACAACTGAAGTCATACACACATCTACCGGCATTAGAACTGACGGCATACACATTTCTACCGACAGTACACCTGACGTCATGCACACGTTACAAGCAGGACAAGTGATGCCATACATACTTCTACAGGTATAACACCTGACCTAATACACAATTTTACCCGTGTTACACCTGATGTCATACACACTTCTACGTGCATTACACCTGACGTCATGCACACGCTCATATCTGCCAGCACGGATGTGACGTAACTGGCATGTTCCTCAACGCGTTCATTCACAGCGCAGCTTTCGCTTTGAATGAAGCAGAAAATTAATTGAAACTCTTCTCAACCTTCCCCCCCCCTGTCCACAGTGAACGCGGCAGCCCTTCAGTTGTCCCGCCCCTCGTTGTACGTCCCAGTGCGGCCAGCTCTAATTGGATGTATGCATTTAATTAGCGGTCTGTGTTGAGTCGGTTTATGAAGAAGACCCGATGATTTATTCATGTGGAGCTGTCCCCCGTGAGTCGGTTAAACTGACAGTGAGTGTCCTTGGGGTGAGGGGGCTGGGGACGGTGGAGAGTGGATAGTACACTTGCTTGAACTACTGGAGTCCGGGAGGAGGGGGTTGGTCTTACATGTGGGGGTCGGTCTTAGATGTGGGGTCGGTCTTAGATGTGGGGTCAGTATTAANTACGTATCTGGGGGTAGTCTTACGTGTGGGGTCAGTTTACGTGGGGGGGGTCTGTCTTATGTGTGGGGGTCGTCTTACATGTGGGGGTCGTCTTATGTGTGGGGGTCGTCTTACGTTGCGGTAGGGTCGTACGTTTGGGACGTGGGGATCTTTCTTGTGTGGGGGTCGGTCTTACGAGGGGTCGGTCTTACGTGATGGGGCGGTTTTACGTGGGGCTCGGTCTAACATGGGGTCGGTATTACGTGGGGCTCGGTCTACGTGGGGGGTCGGTCTTACGTGGGGGGGCGGGGTGGTCTTACGTTGGGCTTCGGTCTTACGATAGGGGAGGGGATGAAGGGTGGTTTGTCGATTTGTCTAATCCAGTGGTGGCGAAACATTTTTGAGACACGTGCTCAAGATCTTTGTTAAAAAATGCACTTACTTCTAGCAAAGTTCAACAACTCCCATGAAACCCGAATATGGTGGTTTGGTTTAGCATTAGCTGGTTTGATGAGGGAAGTAATATTTTAGTCGCGTGACGGCTGATGAAGCTCTGCTGTCGACTATGGCACGCGTGCCATAATTTCGCCATCACTGGTCTAATCTGACACAGGGTTTCACAATTCATTTTTACAGAAAAACAAAAGACTGTCCTATTTAGAACATATGAATTGTCTGCATTCAAACTGTTGTGGTAGAAAGGGTTCGTTGCGAGGCTCGTGGGCTCGACCAAATTCTGTCCCGGGCCCTATAAACAAATCTTCTTATGTGCCTCGCTCGTTATGTACGGGAAAAAAGCTCACAAATAAATATATAGAGAAAAAGGCACCTTTATTATTCATTGAGAGAAAATACCCTTCCTTTTATAAATAGAAACAAAATGGTAGATAGGATTAGGTAGTAAATACAAATATTGTTAAAAATCTGTAAAATTTGGTAACCATGTAACTCTCTCAGCTACGTTTTACACATATCTCATAGGCATTTTCAACCCTTTCCTCCATACATTTCATCCCTTTCCCCATATGTTTCATCCCTTTCCCCCATATGTTTCATCCCTTTCCCCCATATGTTTTATCCCTTTCCCCCATATGTTTCATCCCTTTCCCCATACATTTCATCCCTTTCCCACATACATTTCAGCCCTTTTCCCCCATACATTTCAGCCCTTTCCCCCTACATTTCATGCCTTTCCCCCACACATTTCATCCCTGTTCCCCATACATTTCATCCCTGTTCCCAATACATTTCATCAATGTCGCCCATACATTTCATCCCTTTCACCATAGATTTCAGACTTTTCCCACATACATTTGACCATATCCCAAAAAATGTCAGCTCCTGCCAAAAGATCTTATCATCCCTCCCCATATATTTCATATCCCCCACACCATAAAATGTTTGTTCCCTTAAACAGCTCTGCTCAGCCACACACCCCACACATATCCCCCCTGCGCCCCTCCTCACACATTTCAACACCCCCCGCCCCC
>MUZC01000222.1:215888-232344 GCA_002072015.1 Radix auricularia
TATAACAATTTTGTTCCCCCCCCCCCCCCAAACCAAAGAAAAAAAATAATTAAAAAATTGTTTTTATTTAAAAGTTATTTTTTGGGGTAGTAATGTTTTTGTTCAAGGTGCGCTGCTTTCTAAAATTACATAGCGTTACGAATGGACATACATACATTGCAAACAATATATTTTGATTGGGTTTTTAGTTTTTACAAATATATATTGTATCAGTTTTTATTGAAACAACCTCAAACACTTATCACTCCCAACATTACCATCTTTTAGGTGGATATACTTATCTTGACATTTTCGTTCCGTTCATTCCAATTTTCACAGGATGTGTGCTCAACTCAATCCTCTTTATGTTTTAACAGTGTCCCTACCTTTAAGTCCAGGTGATCTCAGTGGTCAGTGGTCAGTATTCAGTGATCAGTGGCGTAGTTAAATCAGTTTTTTTTTTTTTTACTTGTTGTTTGAATTAAAAATTTTGTCATTTATCAATGATTTAAAAATTACACAATGACACACAAAATAGTTGAAATGAAATACCTTAATCTCATTAAAGAGATACTTTAATCTCATAAAAAGAATACCTTAATCTCATAAAAGAAATACCTTAATCTCATAAAAGAAATACTTTAATCTCATAAAGAAATATTTTTATCTCATAAAAGAAATACTTTAATCTCATAAAGAAAGATTTTTATCTCATAAAAGAAATACCTTAATCTCATTAAAGAAATACCTTAATCTCATAAAAGAAATACCTTAATCTCATAAAAGAACCAACAGGATGATCATAATTGCAATTTTTTACATTTAAATAATAATAAAACTGCAGACTTTATTCATGAAAAAAAAAAAGGAAAAAATAACAACTATTAACGATTGTCTATACTCAAATTAAAACCCTTTCGCTACTGATAGCAGTCATGTACACTTCCTGCAAATCTTTAATTTTCTTTTTTACACATTTATTTTCAAATTATTATTCTCTTATTTTTAAGGTATAGATCTAATTCATGTCTTTGATTGTAATGATTGGGTTAATACTTCTTTTCCTCCTAATTTACAAGATTCACTTCAATTACCCTATAACTGAGATAGTATGTGTACAATAAATGATCTACTGCCGTGTTTGCGATCAAAGAAGCACCGTTAAAATTTGATATGATAACGTTGTGTTCATTGCCGTATTGATTTCATAGGCATACTAGGCAGGCGCCTGGGGCCTCCGATTAGTCTCATCATTAGTAGGGGCCCGGCACAATAATCTTTTCATAGTTGTTTTTAATTTTTCTATTAAATTTAAGGCTACCAAATTCACTTCGCATAGGTCCTCAAATTCTCTAAAGCCGGCGCTGATGTGTTTTCCGACTTGTGTATAAAACATTGTTGAATAAACCAATGAGACCCTTGTTAAAGCCTTTGAGACTCTTGTGTAAACCATTGAGACTCTTGTGTAAACCATTGAGACTCTTGTGTAAACCATTGAGACTCTTGTGTAAACCATTGAGACTTGTGTAAAACATTGAGACTCTTGTGTAAACCATTGAGACTCTTGTGTAAACCATTGAGACTCTTGTGTAAACCATTGAGACTCTTGTGTAAACCATTGAGACTCATGTGTAAACCATTGAGACTATTGTGTAAACCATTGAGACTCTTGTGTAAACCATTGAGACTCTTGTGTAAACCATTGAGACTTGTGTAAACCATTGAGACTTGTGTAAACCATTGAGACTCTTGTGTAAACCATTGAGACTCTTGTGTAAACCATTGAGACTCTTGTGTAAACCATTGAGACTTGTGTAAACCATTGAGACTCTTGTGTAAACCATTGAGACTCTTGTGTAAACCATTGAGACTCATGTGTAAACCATTGAGACTCTTGTGTAAACCATTGAGACTCTTGTGTAAACCATTGAGACTCTTGTGTAAACCATTGAGACTCTTGTGTAAACCATTGAGACTCTTGTGTAAACCATTGAGACTCTTGTGTAAACCATTGAGACTCTTGTGTAAACCATTGAGACTCATGTTTAAACCATTGAGACTCATGTGTAAATCATTGAGACTCTTGTGTAAACCTTTCACTCTGTATCCACCGCCCAGTCGCCAGTGCAGTCTCAGCCTCTGGACCCGGCTGAACAGTCCGTGACTGTGTGTGTGTGGGGGGGGGGGGTGTTGATGTGTGTGTGGGTGTGTTGATGCGTGTGTGGGTGTGGGTCAGGTGACGGGTGGCTGAGTGCCGGGCCAGTCGTGTGGGTGAGCCGGGGGTGGTGGGGCGCGAGGGGTGGCACAATGAAATTAGTCGTAATCACCATCAGATCCAGGGCTTTCTTCAGACCATTACGGCGAGATGACCTTTCTGTTGGACTGCATCATTTATAAGGGCGGAGACTTGGCTTCTATCAGCTCGGGGAGACGGTTGAGAGTGTCGAGGGGGTGGTTGTTTTTTTCAAACCAGTACACAATAAGAAGCTAAGAGATGGTAGAGAAAGGGAGAGCAAGAGAGTTAATCTTGATTTGATTTCAGCGTGGTCTACTATATAAGTTTGTACGATTCCGTAAGAGAGTAAAATTCCGTTTAAGAGAGTAAAATTCCGTTAAGAGAGTAAAATGCCGTTTAAGAGAGTAAAATTCCGTTTAAGAGAGTAAAATTCCTTTTAAGAGAGTAAAATTCCTTTTAAGATAGAAAAATTCCGTTTAAGAGTGTAAAATTCCTTTTAGTAGAGTAAAATTCCGTTTAAGAGAGTAAAATTCCTTTTAAGAACGTAAAATTCCGTTTTAGAGAGTAAAATTTGCTTTTAAGAAAGTAAAATCCCTTTTAAGAAGGTAAAATTCCGTTTAAGAGAGTAAAATTCCGTTTAAGAGAGTAAAATTCCGTTTGAGATTACATCTCAAGGGCCATAATGGCAAAGACCTCCCCCCTCCCCCAAGTACTATTGCCACTTTAAAGAGTACACTCCCCAGTAGTCCTATGTTGACACCGGAAGTACTTGTGTCTCCCCGCCAT
The DNA here is from genome assembly GCA_002072015.1 of Radix auricularia. Lineage (NCBI taxonomy): Eukaryota > Metazoa > Mollusca > Gastropoda > Lymnaeidae > Radix > Radix auricularia. The sequence goes on from MUZC01000222.1 coordinate 218,890, forward strand.
TAAAGGGCTACCTTTTTAAGTGTATCGATCGTCTGATGGTAGACTTAGATTGACAGACGGCATAGCTTGTCAGACGGTATAGCTTGTTAGACGGTATAGCTTGTCAGACAGTATAGCTTGTCAGACGGCATAGCTTGACAGACGGTATAGCTTGTCAGACGGCATAGCTTGTCAGACGGTATAGCATGTCAGACGGTATAGCTTGACAGACGGTATAGCTTGTCAGACGGTATAGCTTGTCAGACGGTATAGCTTGTCAGACGGTATAGCTTGTCAGACGGCATAGCTTGTCAGACGGCATAGCTTGTCAGACCGCATAGCATGTCAGACGATATAGCTTGACAGACGGCATAGCTTGACAGACGGCATAGCATGTCAGACGGTTTAGCTTGACAGACGGTATAGATTGATTGACAGCATAGCTTGACAGACGGCATAGCTTGTCAGATGGTATAGCTAGACAGATGGCATAGCTTGACAGATGGTAAAGCTTGTCAGATGGCATAGCTAGACAGATGGCATAGCTTGTCAGATGGTATAGCTAGACAGATGGCATAGCTTGCCAGACGGCATAAATTGATTGACAGCATGGTTTGTCAGACGGTATGGATTGATTGACAGCATAGCTTGTCAGACGGTATAGCTTGACAGATGTCATAGCTTGACATATGTCATAGCTTGTCAGACGGCATAGCTTGACAGATGTCATAGCTAGACAGATGGCATAGCTTGACAGACGGCATAGCTTGACAGACGGCATGGTTTGTCAGACGGTATGGATTGATTGACAGCATAGCTTGTCAGACGGTATAGCTTGACAGATGTCATAGCTTGACAGATGTCATAGCTTGACCAGAGGGTATAACTTAGACAAAAAAGCTGCACAACGTGTGGGGACAAGAAGGCAAATGCCCCGGGAGGCAATTGGTTGGGGGCAGCAAATCCATCGTCGTAAATTACCTTCTAACATTATAAAGTTAATGTGAAGAGAAGCTTTCTTACGACATAAAAGAAAAACCAATTAAGGAATAAATGATCAAAACAAATAAAACAATGATTGTAAAGTAAGTAAAAAAAATTCCTACAACAAAGCTTAAAACACAATATTCGTTGTACATTCTCTGGATACTAATGCTACCAGACAGAAAAATCAAGAGGCTGAAGTAGTATTGGGAACGTGACGCTGAAGTAGTATTGACAACGTGACACTGATGTGACACTGAAGTAGTGTTAAGAATTTGACACTGATGTGACACTGAAGTAGTATAGAGAACGTGACACTGATGTGACATTGAAGTAGTATTGAGAACGTGACTCTGATGTGACACTGAAGAAGTATTGAGAACGCGACACTGATGTGACATTGAAGTGGTATTGACAACGTGACACTGATGTGACACTGAAGTAGTATTGACAACGTGACAGTGATGTGACATTGAAGTAGTATTCAGAACTTGACACTGGTGTGACACTGAAATAGTATCGAGAACGTGACACTGACGTGACACTGAAGTAGTATTGACAACGTGACAATGATGTACCGGTACTTGTAATTAAACTAAATTGATTCTTTAAGTTTGTCAGGCGCTCCTCTTGTAGGAGAAAAATGACAGTGAAATTCCAACAAACAAGCGAATTTCAAGAACATAGAACATGTACATGAACGGTATAAATAAACCAATAGATAATTAAACATTTGAGTTTAGAAATAGTGCAGCGAGTGGAAATTTCATCTCAGTTGACATAACTTACACCACTGGATTACAATTTTATTGCGCAATTTTTATGCTCGAAAATTTGAGCTGTTAGAAAAGCTGAAGTTTAAAAAAGAAAAAATTACCGTAATGACCATTAACAATCATAACACATATATTGTCTAATGTGGCTGCCTGGGCTTTTGAATGATAAATTGATATTGACATCAAACTGCCTTGAGGAAAAGCTTGAAAATTTAACTCTAGATCCAGAAAGAAAAGCCCTTCGATTTTATTTTGACATTACTATTTACAATAGAATTAGTGTTGCCTTCTAATGAAGAGTCGTTTTTTTCTGTATAATGCATCATATATTTAAGAAGTGGAAATACGGCATCTGTCAAGGGTGGTAGAAAACTGGGCTACGCCGCTGAGAAGTTTGACAGACGGCGTAGCTTGACAGATGGCGTAGCTTAACAGAAGGCGTAAATGCTATTTTCAACAAGTTGGGACCCCATGCCTAGATTTACTTCCATTATTAATGGACCGACCAGCGACTCGGGGCAAAGTGGGCGAGGGGACATCGACTCAATTATGCATGTCTGTGACAAGTAGTTGGATTATAACCGCTTAGGTCAAAGGACACAGAACTTAGAGAGGTCTGAACGGCCCCAGTGCGTAGAAGGACCTGAATGGCCCCAGTACCTAGAGAGGCCTGAACTTTCCCGGTACTTAGAGAGCCCTGAAGGGCCCCAGTACCTAGAGATACCTGAACGGCCCCAGTACGTAGAGGGGCCTGATCGGCCCCAGTACCTTCAGAGGCCTGAAGGGCCCCAGTACCTAGAGATACCTGAACGGCCCCAGTACGTAGAGGGGCCTGATCGGCCCCAGTACCTTCAGAGGCCTGAACGGCCCCAGTACGTAGAGATACCTGAACGTCCCCAGTACGTAGAGGGGCCTGATCGGCCCCAGTACCTTCAGAGGCCTGAACGGCCCCAGTACGCAGAGGGGCCTGAACAGCCCCAGTACCTAGAGATACCTGAACGGCCCCAGTGTGTAGAGATACCTGATCGGCCCCAGTGTGTAGAGATACCTGATCGGCCCCAGTGTGTAGAGATAACTGATCGGCCCCAGTGTGTAGAGATAACTGATCGGCCCCAGTGTGTAGAGATACCTGATCGGCCCCAGTGTGTAGAGATACCTGATCGGCCCCAGTGTGTAGAGATACCTGATCGGCCCCAGTGCGTAGAGATACCTGATCGGCCCCAGTGCAAAGAGAGGCCTGAACGGCCCCATCGAGGGAGGAGTTTGTTTAACTTGTGATGTCTACTGCCTACTGCCTACTCTAATTCACCATTGCCTACAGAGCAGTCTCAATTTTGTCCCGACTCACTGAAGGTCTCACTAAGATTGCTGTTTCGAGACCCTGGGCCCTATGTAAACAACCGCGTTTCAACTTAATGTTTTACAAATCTCCCCTTAGGGCTCATATCTAACGTTTCTGTAGGAGATGAGTGGATTGGAAATGAATGTGCCCGCCGGTGCCCGTGTATTCTATTAACCCCCACAGAAATGCCCGCTGATCCGCTCATCTATCACGAGTAAAATTGCCTGCCAGCTGATACGACAAGATGGCATTGAGGACACGGAGGAACATTTCTTGTGTAATCAATTTGTCGCTACCGGGTAGTGTGTCGCTACAGGCCAGGGTGTCGCTACTGGCTAGGGTGTCTCTACAGGTCAGGGTGTCACTACTGGCTAGGGTGTCTCTACAGGTCAGGGTGTATTTACAGGTAAGGGTGTCTCTACAGGTCAGGGTGTCTCTACAGGTCAGGGTGTATTTACCAACCAGGGTGTCTCTACAGGTCAGGGTGTCTCTACAGGTCAGGGTGTCTCTACGGGTCAGGGTGTCTCTACGGGTCAGGGCGTCTCTACAGCTCAGGGTGCCTCTACAGGTCAGGGTGTCTCTACAGGTCACGTAGTCTCTACAGGTCAGGGCCTCACTACCGGTCATGTGACACGACTCATTTGAAGAACTAAACACTGATTACGCCCATACCTCTTAACGTACCTAACAATAATTGTGATCATGTTGAGAGGACGGCACTATGTTGTTGCCATGGTTACGCGTTGATTTCTCGCAAAAATTACGAGGTGTGTTGTTGTGAATACAATTTATTACGTGAGCTCTATCTGTTTAACTGGGCCACCTCAGGTTGGGTCATTCCAGTCACCATCCATCCATCCATCCATCCATCCATCCATCCATCCATCCATATATTCATAAATATATACATAAATACATTTACACAGCCATCTATCAATCCATCCATAAATCCATCCATCCATCCATCCATAGCAGATTTATTTAAATTTGAATTCAAATATGAAATAATATTGAGACGAACCACGCAAAGGTTGCTATCTGATTCTAACTAAAATTGACGTTTGGTTCGTTCAAAGTTTTACGTCAATTTATTCATTTCATTACAACAAAGAGGGTGCCCCGGACCGCACAATCTGCAAGCTGTAACAGCGGTGCGACCCCCGCCTTAATGTATATCTGAGGGGCTCGATCCCACGTTCCTCAGCTTGTGAGGCGAGCGCACTATTGACTTTGCTACCCAGTATATCCCAGTATATCCCAGTATATCTTTATTGTTTATATATAATTCATGTAAACGACCATGTGCAAATGACAATGTCGAATGACCCCCGCTGGAAGTCGACAGGGGATGAAAAGAAAAAATGTGTTGGCGGCGGGGGGGGGGGGGCAACAATGCTTCTTGCGTTCACTTGCGTTGTTCCTTCACAGAATAACATATGATTCGTTGAGTAGTTGTTATCAAATCCACCTTGCGCGCGGAAAGTCCTAGGTTCAATTCCCAGATGGAACAATTGTAAAACAAAATTAAATATGTTGTTTAACTCTTCTTTTCCCCATTTTGTGCGAACATGACTAACCCTAGGGTCGGAAAATCACAGTTTATGGTTGGCAAGGGATGGTAGTAAAGAGTGTGGGGGAGGGGGGCAGTTAACAACAACTGCTTTGTACATGTCTCGACGTTTAATCGCTTTTTCCTTTTACATCGTGCTACTGTTTGCGTCCGATCTCTCACCACCCCTCCGTTATTTAGAGTATCTATGAGGAACAAGTCTGTGGCGTATGCTACGTTGCGGGTCATCTTGTAATACTTGTATATAATAAAATTAATTTTAATTTAGAACAATAAACTTGTTTGACCATCGTAGGGTCCGAAAGGCCAGAGCCAGCAAGACTATCACTCGAAATGATGGGGTGGGTGGCAGACATGTGTGCTATAAACTGGTACAGCGGGGCGCCACAACAACCCCTCGTCACAACAACCCCTCGCCATCCAACTCAAACATTACTATACCCATGACCTTCATAAACAGAACTTGACCTTTGAACCTGACGTCTTCGGGTCAGATCAAATGACGTTATCATAACTACACGGGTTGTGTGGGGGGGGGGGAATTATTATTTGTTATTCCAGGTTTATTCCGTGGTTTTCAGATGACGGATATTAAACTTTTGCTTATGCTGCTGTTGAAAAGAAAAACTGGCAAGGATATTGCGAAACAAAATAGAAAAGATTGATTTAGCAGAGGCGGCCTTATGCGGGCTCAAAAAGAAAAAAAGAAAACAAGTTATTGAACTTCGTCTCGTGTGTTTCTAAAGGATCAAGTCTTTCTTTATCAATTCATTTGTTATGAAACTCTCGAATGAACCCCATGCAAGCTCATTAAATAAAGATGCTACAGACTTTTTAAATACATCTCATATCAAAAATCTATAGAAGATTTAAGAAAAACTTAATAAAAACAGCCACAAGTCTAAAATGTATTGCTTTAAAACCTAAACTCATGTGTGTTTAAATTTACATGGGCACAGTGGAGCGTATAGAAAACAACACACGACACGTTATTGACGCATCTTACACAGAGACACACAACTGAATTATTATACACACATAATTGTGCATGCATGCAAACACACACATACATAATTGTACATACATACATACACACACATACATACAAACACATACACACACATACATAAACACACATACATACACACACATACATACACACATACGCATACACATAATTGTACATATAATCATACACACACATACACTTAATTGTACATACATACATACATACATACACATACACACATACATACACACACACATACATACACAAATACATACACACACATAAACACACATACACAAACACACATATACACACATACATACACACACATACATACACATACATACATACACAAACATACATACACACACATACACACATATATAAACACACACACACATACATACATACACATACATACACACACACATACATACATACACATACATACACACAAGCTCACACAGGGGGTCAGGGGAAGATAAATGGGTAGAAACTGGCAGCACTCGTGAACAAGGGAAACTGAGTTCTCTTTTCCTGGTCGTGATTAACAGCCTAGAAAATCTATCATCACCCCCTCTCCCTCCCTTCTACCGCATCCTAACACCCCCCCCCCCACACACACACACACGTTTCCTAGCATCCCTCCAACTGACCCACAGTGAAGAGACAGCAATTACCTCCTGCCTACAGCTTTAGAACAAAGAGGGAAACAATGGCAACATGACAACAACAGCGACAACCAACTGACGGCACGCCATGTAAGGGGCGGGCTTATCTAACGTCTGTCACGCAACTACACTGCCATTTACACACTTGGGGTACACAACACTGCCAGATACACACTTGGGGTACACAACATTGCCAGATACACACTTGGGGTACACAACACTGCCAGATACACACTTGGGGTACACAACACTGCCAGATACACACTTGGGGTACACAACACTGCCAGATACACACTTGGGGTACACAACACTGCCAGATACAGTAGAAAACTGGGCTACGCCGCTGAGAAGTTTGACAGGGTACACAACATTGCCAGATACACACTTGGGGTACACAACATTGCCAGATACACACTTGGGGTACACAACATTGCCAGATATACACTTGGGGTACACAACACTGCCAGATACACACTTGGGATACACAACATTGCCAGATACACACTTGGGGTACACAACACTGCCAGATACACACTTGGGGTACACAACATTGCCAGATACACACTTGGGGTACACAACATTGCCAGATACACACTTGGGGTACACAACATTGCCAGATATACACTTGGGGTACACAACACTGCCAGATACACACTTGGGGTACACAACACTGCCAGATACACACTTGGGGTACACAACACTGCCAGATACACACTTGGGGTACACAACACTGCCAGATACACACTTGGGGTACACAACACTGCCAGATACACACTTGGGGTACACAACATTGCCAGATACACACTTGGGGTACACAACATTGCCAGATACACACTTGGGGTACACAACATTGCCAGATACACACTTGGGGTACACAACATTGCCAGATACACACTTGGGGTACACAACATTGCCAGATACACACTTAGCGTACACAACATTGCCAGATACACATTTGGGGTACACAACACTGCCAGATACACACTTGGGGTACACAACATTGCCAGATATACACTTGGGGTACACAACACTGCCATTTACACACTTGGAGTACACAACACTGCCATTTACACACTTGGAGTACACAACACTGCCATTTACACACTTGGAGTACACAACACTGCCATCGCCGTCCACTAACGCTCCATCATGACAGCCCCACACACCGCAGAGCATCAATCATCTGTTTCGTCCACCACAATTCCTCCAGCACTCCTCATCAATACGTTCTACTACATTACAACACTCCAAACCTGATAAAGACCCTCATATTATTCGAACCATTAACACCACCTTAATGAAGCTCTAACCACTATAGCCACCCTCATTTTAACCGAGCCAAAACAAACATTCGGATGACGTTATATCAAAGTCATCACGCCAACTTATTTATTTATACCATCATGTAACAATTACACACGTTTATGTTAATCTAACCATTAGCATTGATCCTTATACGAATCCGTCTCCTATGATCGACTCAACAGAACTCATTACACAATAAAATAGCTGCTCTTATAATAAAGCGATACATTCTAATCGATCAAGCTTTAACCTATGCAGTCTAATTATTCCACTGTAAATCTATCCTAGCTGATAGCTTTGATGGCCGTTATTTTTGTGCATATCCAAGTGACAAAGAAATCAATCAGTGCTTTAGAATCCCTCCCCCCCGCCCCCAAATCCNAAGGGCCTACAAAATATGGCGGGGGGGGGGGGGAGGAGGAAAACCGGGCGGACTGTTCCTTTTCCCAACCCCCCCCCCCCCCCACCTCAATTTCTTAGCGAAACCGGTTCTGGTTCCACCGTCGTTATCGACAGCTACGGTAACTCCGGCTTAGAATCAAATATTAAACCGATCGCTTTAGAGGAATTTCAGGTTGAAATGAGAGAAATACGGAAACTGATTTTACCTGTTCGAAAATCCAGTTCACGCGAGAGAACTTTCTTCTTAGCCCTTGGTGTTGCTATTGCCGTGTAAGGCTTAATAGTAGCGCTGGTGCTGAATAAAAAAAAAAAGCTCTATTAAATGGGAAAGATGTAATCGATTAATTATATTTTTATAACGCATATACAGATCCCTTTAAGTTGCGATTCACTATTTCAAGGAATCGGTCAAGTCGTGGTAATTCCAAGGATCTCAAATTTGTGACCTAACAGCAAATTCGTTTTACTATGCAATAAATGAGGAAGAGAAACCTTTTTGTTTACGTATGCACGTCTAAAAATTATTTAAAAATACCTGGGAAAAGTGTGTAAGTAAAAAAAAAAAAAATTAATAAAGTGAAAAAACAAACATTAAAATTGTTCTTAAATTTTAATCGATCAAAATAATTTTAATCGTTTAAAATTTTCAACGATTAATCGATTAATTAATATTTCCGCAGCCCTACTTAATATTCCTACTGGCTTTGGGGCAACTTGCTTTGGGGGGGGGGCTAATCTAGCCATTAGTTTAAGAGCGACAAATAACGTCTTTGCTGCATAGAATGCTTCAATGTTCACACCTGTTTCAGATGGCCCCTAATATCGCAACTCATCATTGGGGATCAACATCATGACTGACGAATGCTCTCATATCCCTGATAAGTGGAATCTAATGTCCCCACTGTTGAAAGAGAGTCAAAGATATCCACAATTATGGATGGTCTAATATCCCCAAAATTATGGATGGTCAAATATCCCAACTTTTATGGATGGTCTGATATCCCATCTATCAGGGATTCTCTAATAACACACTATTGAGGCTGGTCTAATATTCCAACTATGAGGGATAGTCTATTATCCCAACAATTATGGATGGTCTAATATCCCAACTATTATAGATGTTCTTATATTCGAAATATACTGGATGGTCTAATGTCACACCTATTATGGATGGTCTAAAATCCTAACAATTATGGATTGTCCAATATCCAAACTATTATAGGTGGCCCAATATTTTAACTATAATTGATGGACTAATATTCCAACTATTATGAATGGTCTAATATCCCAACAATAATGGATGGTCTAATATCCCAACTATTATGGATGGTCTAATATCCCAACTATTATGGATGGTCTGATATCCCATCTATCAGGGATTGTCTAAAACACACTATTGAGGCTGGTTTAATATCCCAACTATTTTGGATGGTCTAATATTCCAACTATGATGGATGGTCTAATAACACACTATTGAGGTTGGTCTAATATCCCAACTATTATGGATGGTCTGATATCCCAACTATTATAGATGTTCTTACATTCGAAATATTATGAATGTCCTAATATCCCAACAATAATGGATTGTCTGATATCCCAATTATTAAGGATGTCTAATATCCCAACAATTATGGATGGTCTATCTAATATCCCAACTATTATAGATGTTCTTACATTCGAAATATTATGAATGTCCTAATATCCCAACAATAATGGATTGTCTGATATCCCAACTATTATGGATGGTCTGATATCCCAACTATTATGGATGGTCTGATATCCCAACTATTAAGGATGTCTAATATCCCAACTATTATGGATGGTCTGATATCCCATCTACCAGGGATTGTCTAATAACACTCTATTGAGGCTGGTCTAATATCCCAACAATTATGGATGGTCTATCTAATATCCCAAATATTATAGATGTTCTTACATTCGAAATATTATGAATGGTCTAATATCCCAACAATAATGGATTGTCTAATATCCCAACTATTATGGATGGTCTGATATCCCAATTATTGTGAATAGTATTATATCCCAACCATTATGGATGGTCTAATATCCCAACTATAATCAATGGTCTAATATCCCCGCAGATAAGAATCAGCTTACTATAATAGCCAGCGATAATCAAAGACGCTAAGAAAAGTGCATTACGTCAATGGTGTAGAGTTTACTGATGTTCATACTGCCCCCCCCACGATTCTACCCCCTTCTCCCACCCCGCAGTGCTGGCTTGGCTTAAAGAAATCCATTATTTTATGACCTGTCTTCATCGCTGAACAAATTCCTAGCATAAAATTGATGCTTTTTTGTTCCATTAGAATTTTTTTTACTCATTTTCATGAAATTCGATTTTTCGCCCGCATTTAACTTTTTTTTATCTTCTCCACGGCTCCTTTTCTCATGGAACTCATCACCTGTGCATTAATCAGCCCATCACACACCTTAGCTCATTTCATCTTAGCTCATTTCATCTTAGCTCATTTCATCTTACCTTTCATTAACTGGGCCGTCAGTCGAACATCTTAGCTCATTTCATCTTAGCTCATTTCATCTTAGCTCATTTCATCTTAGCTCATTTCATCTTAGCTCATTTCATCTTAGCTCATTTCATCTTAGCTTTCATTAACTGGGCCGTCAGTCGAACATTTTAGCTCATTTCATATTAGTATTCATTTTCTTGGCAAGTCAAACATCTTAAAGCTCAATTCATATTAGCTCATTTCATATTAGCTCATTTCATCTTAGCTCATTTCATCTTAGCTCATTTAATTTTATTTTCATTATTTTGGCCAGTCAACATCTTAGCTCATTTCACCTTAGCTCATTTCACCTTAGCTCATTTCAGCTTAGCTCATTTCATCTTAGCTCATTTCATCTCATCTCATTTCATATGAGCTCATTTCATCTTAGCTCATTTCATCTTAGCTCATTTCATCTTAATATTCATTGTCCTGGAACAAAACAACTTCCTACTAATCACTTTAATAACATCATAAATTACTACAATTACAATAGACAGAACCAGTTGTCATATGGATGACTACAATAGATATAACCAGTTGTCTAATGGATGGCTACAATAGATAGATCCAGTTGTCAGATATTTAACAGGAAAGAAAACCCCTTCAATGTCTTTCACCGAGTCAGAGTCAGAAATGAACATGACTCCTTTGATGGCGCAGACAGACAAGCAATGGTCACATGACTGTCATTGCCAAGTCAATATTTTCCCGACTCAATAATTCAAGATCCTTTCGTGAGGGCACTGCACTACCATCAATCCAACCCAACTCTTTTCCACCCTTATTTTTGTTAAATATTAAAAGAAAATGGCTATGCGATTTCCCGTTGCCATGTCTGTGTTTGTCTATTTGTTGCCTTCTTTGGTTTTTTTTTCTTTTGGAAGTAAGGGCAGACAAAACAACCTTCTCAGAGTAGGGCTGGTACAGATTTTAAAAGATTTGTTCCATCAATCGGGACAAATTTAATAGATTAATCGATTAATTTCGATTAATTATATTTAAATAACGCAAATCAAGATCCCGTTAAGTCGCGATTCATTATCTCGCGTATCTCGCGATATCAGTTAAGTTGCGGTAACTCCATCGCTCTCAAATTTTTTGACGTAACAAAGCAAATTCGTTCTGCTATGCAAGAAATAAGACAGAAAACCCCATTTAGCTTAAGTATGCACGTCTAAATAAATAGTTATAATAAGAGGGACAAGTAAGAAAGTAACAAAAAATATAAATTATTAATACATTGGAAAGACAAATTTCAGAAATATTTGCTTAAATTTTGATCGAATTTTAATCGATTAAATAAATTTTAATCTTTCAAAATTATTTCAAATTAATCGATTAATTAATCGTCAATATCCACATCCCTATCTCGAAGTTTATTTCTATCATTTGGCTTTATTGCTCTACACATGAGATAAAATATTTGTTGATGTCTTGGACTGGTTACACTTATGAACATAGAATGGTATGAGGGAATGTGGGGCAGGCTAAAGGTGGGTCTTTCTATAGTCATGTGGAATCATGTCCAGTGATAGATGGACCTGGACCGTGCCAACCAATACCTAGTGACGTCCATGAATGTCCATTATCATAGACACAATATCATAGACACGATATCATAGACACGATATCATTGACACAATATCATAGACAGAATATCATAGACAAAATATTATAGACACATTATCATAAACAAAATATAAACACAATATCATAAATACAATATCATAGACAGAATATCATAGACACATTATCATAGACAAAATATTATATACACATTATCATAGACAGAATATCATAGACACATTATCATAGACATAACATCATAGACATAATATCATAGACACATTATCATAGACCCATTATCATAGACAGAATATCATAGACATTATATCATAGACACATTATTATACAGAATATGATAGACCTAATATCATAGACACAATATCATAGACATAATATCATAGACATATTATTATAGACAGAATATCATAGACCCAATATTATTGGCACATTATCATAGACACAATATCATAGACACATTATCATAGACACATTATCATAATTTAGACAGAATATCGTAGACACAATATCGTAGACCCAATATCATAGACCCAATATTATAGGCACAATATCATAGACAATACATCATAGATATAATATCCAATGGTAGGCCACCCCTACCCCAACCCCCAGTATTGTATCAGTGGCCTAACATTCTCGGAGGTAATAACCCAAGAGGACTTACACCCTTAACTCCCCACCTCTCACGGTCACATGATCACACAGCATGCCCCCCCCCCNCTCCCTCCCCCCAACAACGTTCGATGTTATCAAGGGGCGACCACTGACATTGCCAGGATCGTAGTTTATCACCTGTCAATCAGGGGAAACAATCTCCCCGGTCACGTGATTATCCCCCGTGATCATCTCTTGCACGTAAATGTCCCCACGTTGATGTCTTTAGTCAGCGGTTCTCAGCTTGAGTACACCACTACCCCACTCCTCCCTCTAGGCCTCTAGTCGAATGTTTGGTCGTTGTCGACCTTCGGTGCTAATGGAAGAATTTCCACATATCACCAAAACGCGTTTCACCGTACTAGGCAATGTCAGCTGTCACTAAGATAGAGAAACCAAGCTGTCAGCTGAAATGTTCTATAATTAATAAAACAAGAAAGAATTGCGTAAATAGATAATAATAAAAATACCAGAGATAAGTATGAAAGTAGCAAAATTATAAATTATTAATTTATGTTAATACAAATTTTAGAAAAAGAAATTTTATAAATATTTTCTTAAATTTTCATCGCACTTTAATCGATCAAAAAATTTAATCGCTTAAAATTCTCAAAAATTAATCGATTTATTAATTGTTAATTCCCC
>MUZC01000222.1:253004-263677 GCA_002072015.1 Radix auricularia
TGTGTGGGGAAAAAATTACAGATTAATAAAACATCATTTCAATTCTAGTGAAGCGGGCTTAGAAGAATCCATAATCCATTTTGTGCCATCCATGCAAGTGAACACGACGAAGCAACGATTTAGAAAACTGGAGCAGTGGAGGTTTGGGGGGGGGGAGAGAAATGACTTTTTTTATAAAGTAGATTTTTGAAATAAGGATGGAAAAATACACGGACAGCGTCGATGGGCTAAACATTGAAACGTTAACCCTGAGGATAAACTTCCTACAGCAGGACAAAACAGATCAAATTAATTTTTTTAAAACTTTGAAGTAACAAGCAAGGTGAAGGTGAAATCTTACAAACATACAACATTGAAGAGATACCAGCGGTAAAGGTCAGCCTCTATTTGGCCAAGCTTCCTGGTGGGGAAAGACCTTTGTACCTTTTAGAAGTTGGTTATGCTAGTCTGTGTAAATAGAATATATGTCTCCTTGTGGAAATAAGCTATGCTTCCCAGTAGAAATAGACTGTACCTCCCTGTAGAAATAGACTATACCTCCCTGTAGAAATAGACTGTACTTCCCTGTAGAAATAGACTACACCTGCCTGTGGCAATAGTCAATTCTCTCCTGTGGAAATAGATCATTCTTACTTTTAGAAATATACAATTTTTACTTATGCAAATAGACCATCATTCGCCGTCAAAATAGACCATTCTTACTGGGGAAAGTTACCTATCTCGGGGCAAAGACCTGGCTAATGGACCACTTTAGGGAAAAGTCGTACCAGGAGTGGGAAGATAATACGACGGCTAGGGGGGTATTCGCTAGCATGCCCAGGCCGAGCAGATCAGACCAATGGTGGGGTCTAAACCGAAGGGACCAGAGTTTAGTGACCCAAATGCGCACCGAGCATTGCCCAACCAACTCTTACTTTAGTCTAGACCACAACAGGGACTCGAACTGCCGTCATTGCAGCCAAGCCTCTGAGACGGTCACACGCTTACTGACGTCGTGTCCCACGCTAGATATAGCCCGGGAGGTAAAGGAGGCAAAAAGAGTCCCACGTGAAGACAATGTTGTATGGCACTGCTCAGCAGATGTAGCAGGTTGCCCAAGTATTAGCCAAGGCCTTAAGAGATTAGTTTTCAGGTCATAAGAATATGTGTTGGAAATAGCCCAATTGAAATAGACACCTCTTTGCTGTGGAAATGGAACAGCCTTCCTAAGGGCGATCTTTGACAGCTGACACGAAGGCCTATCACTACTACCAGGGCCTATCACTACTACCAGGGCCTATCACAACTACCAGGGCATATCATTATTACAATGGCCTATCACTACTACAAGGGCCTATCACTACTACCAGGGCCTATCACTACTATCAGGGCCTATCACTACTCCAAGGGCCTATCACTACTCCAAGGGCCTATCACTACTACCACGGCCTATCACTATCACCAGGGTCTATCACTACAAGGGTCTATCACTACTACCAGGGTCTATCACTACTACCAGGGCATATCATTACTACAAGGGTCTATCACTACTACCAGGGTCTATCACTACAAGGGTCTATCACTACTACCAGGGTCTATCACTACTACCAGGGCATATCATTACTGCAAGGGCCTATCACTACTCCAAGGGCCTATCACTACTACCACGGCCTATCACTATCACCAGGGCCTATCACTACTAGGGTCTATCACTACTACCAGGGTCTATCACTACTACCAGGGTCTATCACTACTCCAAGGGTCTATCACTACTACCAGGGTCTATCACTACTCCAAGGGCCTATCACTACTCCAAGGGCCTATCACTACTACCACGGCCTATCACTATCACCAGGGCCTATCACTACTACAAGGGCATATCACTTCTACTAGGGCCTAACCCTACTACAAGGGCCTATTACTACTACAAGGGCCTATCACTACTACAAGGGCCTATCACTACTACAAGGGCCTTAAAATGAGAGTTGTTGATTGGAGTCAAATTTGGTGAATACGCGATTTAACGGGACTTTTTATCGTGTCGGGAGGGGGGGAGTGCAGGCCTGTTTGGAGGTCAAATGCAGGGCTGTTCTAATATCAGATGATTAACTCTAAAAAAATTAAATTAAAATAGAGTGTTGTATATGTAATGACATTGTTGGTGGTCTGTCTATGTTATGGCATTGTGTGCAGTCTTCTTGTACCTATGTTATGACATCATGTTTTGCCTGCTTGTGTCTATGTTATGACATCATGTTTGGCCTGCTTGTGTCTATGTTATGACATCATGTTTTGTCTGCTTGTGTCTATGTTACCACCCTTACTAACATTCACCTGTTAACACTTGTATTAGGATTCTAACAATTCTTATGTTATCCCACCCCATCTCCTGCATGCGCCCTCCTTCCTCCACCCGTCTTTCCTTACTTCCCTCCCCTCCCTGAGAAGCTCCCTAAATTGTCTATTCGTCTTTACTATCGCCAGGGACCGCCACCGAAAGAGGTTTAATTTGCCGGAAATAGGAGTTCCCCGCCTTGATTTCACTTTACTACATGCAAATTCATATCAAAAGGTTTAAGTTGTCTCCCCGCGTCTGTCAAAGCTCCACCAAACCCCGCCCCCTGTCTTCTTTCTGTCACATCGACTGGCAGTATCTGGGACTGAATGCATCGGGGGAATTACTGCTGTCTCTGTACTTGTGTCTTTCTCTGTCTCTGTACTTGTGTCTTTCTCTGTCTCTGTACTTGTGTCTTTCTCTGTACTTTTGTTTTTCTCTGTCTCTGTACTTGTGTCTTTCTCTGTCTCTGTACTTGTGTCTTTCTCTGTCTCTGTACTTGTGGTGTCTTTCTCTCTCTCTGTACTTCTCGAGTCATGCGTACCCTCTCTACTCCATCACTCATTATCTCAGCCTTCTCTTTCTCCCCCACCGCTTCTCTGCTAACTCCCGTTGTGCACACCTCTCTTTAAGGAAATCTAAATTCATAGTTTATGCACTAACTGAAACAAAAAGAAACCAAATTCCCATGAAGTAAAAATTATCTAATAGTAAGTAATACATGTATATCAACCTTTGTTATTGCCTACATGTTATTTGACAGTAAGTTTACTTGAAACTCAGATCACTGTAACGCCCTCAGACATTTTAGCAACAGTGACGTTACTTAGGAGTAAGTTTACAGTAAAATCCCGATTACTGTAGTTGACAGAAACAATACTTTCAGTAAATTGACATTAACAATGCCTGTGATACCATAGAAACAACAATTTAACTATTGGATTGTTCTGTCCAGTACTTTAGGCCATTAGGGTAATACTTTAGGCCATTGGGTTATTACTTTAGGCCATTGGGTTAGTACTTTAGGCGATTTTGTTAGTACTTATTGGCATTGGGTTATTACTTTAGGCGATTTTGTTAGTACTTATTGCCATTGGGTTATTACTTTAGGCGATTTTGTTAGTACTTATTGGCATTGAGTTATTATTTTAGGCGATTTTGTTAGTACTTATTGGCACTGGCAAAATACTTAAGGCCATTGGGTTAGTACTTATTGCCATTGGGTTATTATTTTAGGCGATTTTGTTAGTACTTATTGGCATTGGCTTAATACTTTAGGCCATTGGGTTATTACTTTAGGCGATTGTGTTAGTACTTTAGGCGATTGTGTTAGTACTTATTGGCATAGGCTTAATAATTTAGGTCATTGTGTTAGTACTTATTGCCATTGTGTTATTATTTTAGACCATTGGCTTAGTAGTTTAGGCCATTGGGTTAGTACTTTATCCCATTGGGTTTGTGCTTAGGCCATTGGGTTAGTACTTGATGCCATTGGGTTTGTACTTTATGCAGTTGTGTTAGTACTTTAGGACATGGGGATAGTTCTTAGGTTCTATGGTAATATTAATTTGTTGAATCTCCCGATAGTTTAATGCTGATTATCACTCTGATCCTTGTTTGATACCCCTCTATCGTAGTTAAGATCTGTAATTGATGATGTGGTTGGCATGCCTCTATCTCCATTATACTGTATAATTGCTGTGGTTGGCATGCCTCTATCTCTATTATACTGTATAATTGCTGTGGTTGGCATGCCTCTATCTCCATTATAATGTATAATTGCTGTGGTAGGCATGCCTCTATCTCCATTATACTGTATAATTGCTGTGGTTGGCATGCCTCTATCTCCATTATACAGTATAATTGCTGTGGTAGGCATGCCTCTATCTCTATTATACTGTATAATTGCTGTGGTTGGCATGCCTCTATCTCTATTATAATGTATAATTGCTGTGGTTGGCATGCCTCTATCTCTATTATACTGTATAATTGCTGTGGTAGGCATGCCTCTATCTCTATTATACTGTATAATTGCTGTGGTTGGCATGCCTCTATCTCCATTATACTGTATAATTGCTGTGGTTGGCATGCCTCTATCTCCATTATAATGTATAATTTCTGTGGTAGGCATGCCTCTATCCCTAGTACACAGATCTCAGCTGCGGTTGGTATGCCTCTATCCCTATCACACAGATTTCAGCTGTGGTTGGCATGCCTGTATGTCTATCACACAGATGTCAGCTGTGGTTGGCATGCATGTATCCCTATCACACAGATGTCAGCTGTGGTTATGCCGCGGTATTCAAATGGAGCCCATCATGGTTAGGGGCTGCTGGGAAGCCGATACGGGCAATCAACCAGTGCGGAGATGACGTTGTGACGAGCAGGAAAAGAAGATGTTACATTCAATTATGGAAATTGGAGAGCCAGCTCGTGTTATTTTTGGCACGCATAAAATACAGCAACAAATATACACGGCCGTCGTCAGCAGACGATTGTTCTAGAAATGAGAGCTTACAAACTCTTGCTGACATTCTTTCGGATTCCATTATAGACACCAGAAGCTATGGTATAGTCTATGGTATAGTCTATGGTATAGTCTATGGTATAGTCTATGGTATAGTCTATTGTATAGTCTATGGTATAGTCTATGGTATAGTCTATGGTATAGTCTATGGTATAGTCTATGGTATAGTCTATGGTATAGTCTATGGTATAGTCTATAAGCTGTCATGAAAAAGTCCATATTATGTGATAAAGTCAAGTATCTTTGATACAATCCTATATTCTTTGATACAGTCTTGATTTTTTGATATAGTTAAAAATATATAGTCCTGATTCTTTGATATAGTCCTGATTCTTTGATATAGTCTAGATTCTTTGATATAGTCCTGATTCTTTGATATAGCTAGATTATTTGATATAGTCCAGATTCTTTGATATAGTCCAGATTCTTTGATATAGTCTAGATTCTTTGATATAGTCCAGATTCTTTGATATCGTCCAGATTCTTTGATATAGTCCAGATTGTTTGCTATAGTCCAGATTCTTTGATATTGTGCAGACGACAAGATGACCTGAGTCATCCAGATGCTGTGTTCTAGCCCTGATGGCATGTGATTAGCCGAATCTAATTATATAGTCCACATGACATGTTATTATCTAGATCCATGATATATTCCAGATGCCATGATATATTCCAGATGCCATGATATATTCCAGATGCCATGATATATTCCAGATGCCATGATATATTCCAGATGACATGATATATTCCAGATGCCATGAAATATCCCAGATGCCATGATATATTCCAGATGTCATGATATATTCAACATGCCATGAAATAGCCTAAATGCCATTATCAAGTTCAGATGCAATAATATAGACCTAGTTATAGAGACAGTTGCCAATGCCTTATGTTTCGCCCCCCNCCCTTTAATTTGCACCCCCTCCGACTCGTGAATGAGCGCCTCGTGGATCAACCCCATCTCTGTATCATAATAGTGACATGACGTTGCTGAATGGAGTTTGTGGTTAACAAAACTGTTCCTAGCCGCTATTGTGAACATCGCTATTACCAAAGAAATATCGCACACAGTAGGAGAAAATGTTTCAAAATTTTTTGAGATGGACTTTTCTGTCTTCAAATTGTTTGTATGTTCTCAAGGTTCTTGGAATGTTCTATTATCAGTTAATTATTTTTGTGTTTGTTGTTTTACTTGAATGCGGGCTGTTTTCAACATTTCTACTGCGGATGCCATTTCCATCATGATTCCTAAGATGTTTTCTCTATTTCCATCATGATTCATACTATGTTTTCACTATTTCCATCATGATTCCTAAGATGTTTTCTCTATTTCCATCATGATTCATAATATGTTTTCTCTATTTCCATCATGATTCCTAAGATGTTTTCTCTATTTCTATCATGATTCCTAAGATGTACTCTCTATTTCCATCATGATTCATAATATGTTTTCTCTATTTCCATCATGATTCCTAAGATGTTTTCTCTATTTCTATCATAACTCCTAATATATATTTTGTTTCCATTTTCAGGGTCTGCGAGACAAAAAGGCCACAACATGATTGGCGCCACGGGTAGCCGTCATATCAACCAGAGGCGTCGTGCCAGTCTGGCCTCGGGGACGCCCCTGCCTCTGTCTCTGGTGCACAACCTGGAGCAGGTGGCGGAGGGGGACGAGCGGATGGGTGCGGTGGCGCGCCGGCGCGTAGTGGATACGTCAGACCTACGCACGTGCGCCATTCTGCAGTCCAGGCTCAAGGAACTCAAGACCTACCCTGAGTAAGTTTTGTCGTCTTGTGCGTGTGGTCTGACCTTTGACCTAGATGAATTTTGTGCTCCGGTAAATTTTGTCTTCAAGGTCTAATCCTGAGTCTCCGTCTGTCTGTACAAGGTCTAATCCTGAGTTTCCGTCTGTCTGTACAAGGTCTAATCCTGAATCTCCGTCTGTCTGTACAAGGTCTAATCCTGAGTATCCGTGTGTTTGTACAAAGTCCAATCCTGAGTCTCCGTCTATCTGTACAAGGTCTAATCCTGAATCATAGTGTGTCTGTCCGTTACTCTCAGTTGTGTCTTTATTTGGGCCACGTCTGCTTTTCCTGGCCATGTTACGATCTACAATTCGTTGACATACGTCATTGTCGTCTGTTAAATCATTAACTCTTAATCATATGCCAGCTGCCCTGTCCCCTCAACCCGCCCAAATCAGTTCACAAATATTTGACAGAGCGTTGACAAACGTTTACCACGACTTCCACAAATTCGATCCCAAAGCTATACGATTCCTGTGTTAAATCCTCCAGGATTGGGTCAAACTCGGTGTTGTACATTAAGGGGCCGAGTCCCGTCCACGGCGAATGATATGATTAAATTAGCCACCTCTCAGAAGGATTACAGTACTGCAAGTTCTACTCTAGGGAGATGGGACGATGTATGGTGTGTGGGAGATATCTAGACTGGATTGGGGGGGGCAGGGTTGGGGGGATAATTCAGGAAATGCTAGGGTAGTTTTGATATTTAAGATTTCAAGTTTTGATCGCTTAGACTTCAACTGTTTTTAGAGAGGTGAGTTTGAGATGTTGATGAGAGAGGTTAGTGGTAGGTGCCATGGTGGGTTAATGTGAGAGGTTAGTGGTAGGTGCCATGCTGGGTTAATGTGAGAGGTTAGTGGTAGGTGCCATGGTGGGTAAATGTGAGAGGTTAGTGGTAGGTGCCATGGTGGGTTAATGTGAGAGGTAATTTTTAGGTGTTATGTGTGTAAATAAGAAGTAAATGTTAGGCTCAACGTGTGTTTAGGAGAGAAGGAAATTTTAGGTGTCGAGATGTGTATTTGAGAGAAGTAAATTTTAGGTTCTAGGTGTGTTTATGAGAGAAGTAAATACATACATGTTAGGTTCTAGGTGTGTTTATGAGAGAAGTAAATACATAAATGTTAGGTTCTAGGTGTGTTTATGAGAGAAGTAAATGTTAGGTTTCATGTTGCGTTCGTGTTTGTGATTCAAGAATTAGAATTTAATATGAGAGCGTTCTTGAATTGCTTAAGAAAAATATTATTGATTTTATTATCCCTTCAACAAGTTTCGTAACCCTAGACACTGTGATAGGATGCCCATGGCGCACGGCTTGCTATGGGAACTATGGTGCGCAAATTATCATGCGAATGATGTTACATTTTAATGGGTGTTAGGGTGAATAATTTGTAGTGGGAACTGAACTATCACTTGTAAATTGACTATGAACAATGGTGAATAGGCTTGTCATGAAACTACACATAAATTATCAATGAAACTAT
The DNA here is from genome assembly GCA_002072015.1 of Radix auricularia. Classification (NCBI taxonomy): domain Eukaryota; kingdom Metazoa; phylum Mollusca; class Gastropoda; family Lymnaeidae; genus Radix; species Radix auricularia. Next base: position 261,138 of record MUZC01000222.1, read on the forward strand.
GTACAGGTTATCATAGGAATTATGTACAGCTTATCAATGGAACTATGTACAGCTTATCTCCATGGAGGATTAAGGGGTCTGACCGGGCTAAAGCAAGGGGCCCCAACGGTTTGGGGGCCCCAAACAATTTTATTTTAAGGGACGCTGGCTGGATCGGGCATCCGTTTGATTGCAGCGCGCGGCCCCATGCAGTCTTAATACGCCCCTTATCATAGGAACTATTTACAGGGTATCATAGGGATTATGAACAGGTTATCAATGGAACTGTATACAGCTTATCATATGAACAATGTACACCTTGTCATAGGAACTATGTGCAGCTAATCAATGGAACTATGTACAGCTTATCAATGGAAATATGTACACCTTATCATAGGAACTATGTACACCTTATCATAGTGACTATTTACAGGTTATCATAGGAATTATGTACAGCTATTCATATGAACTATGTAAATGTACATCTTGGCTTGTAGAGCCAGTGATTTCCAAGTTGCCCTTTGCCTCCAGTCCTTCCTTCATGCCTCCCCTCCCCACAGCCTCGAGCAGAACTACGCGTTCTGACGAGGTGGTTGCTGACATTTCACGCGATACTTGGAAGCTGGGCTAAATTTAGCCTGTGGCGACTTGCAACCTCTAATTGGTTCCTAATGCCAAGAGCCGGGCCTCTCATGGACAGTGGTACATCTCATAACATGGGCATTGGTACATCTCATGGCTTGGACACTGGTGCATCTCATGGCTTGGACACTGGTACATCTCATTGCTTGGACACTGGTACATCTCATGGCTTGGACACTGGTACATCTCATGGCTTGGACACTGGTACATCTCATGGCTTAGACACTGGTACATCTCATGGCTTGGACACTGGTACATCTCATGGCTTGGACACTGGTACATCTCATGTTATTTGATGGTCAACGCTATATTTCTGGCTATGGATTGTCAATTAAACATCTCATCATATAACTTGTCAAACATCTTGAGTGACCAAAGTTTGGCCCGCGGACCAAAATCGGCCCGCGGAGATGTTTTAACTGGCCTGCGGTATTAAACGACATATTTATTTGACTGACGTATTATTTCTTTAATTACATCACATTTATTAAAAAAATTCAAAATGTGTACGTCACGTCGATAATATTTTATTGTTTACCATTTTCTAGACTTTCAGTCTTAAGGACTTATCAAGGGGACCATATTTAGTTGAGATGTTTGTTCTGCTATCATTGACGTTAAATAACAAAGCAAGCACTATCTTAATTTATTGTTGTTGATGCCCCTGCCATGACTGTTGAACACAGTTGACAAACAAACCGTGTATATACCAAAGTTAGGGAAGAGACTAGTAAATATGTTAAACTCAACTGTACCATTCAGCAACACGTCCTTTGTGCCATACACCTTTGAGGTGATTGTGTCCTTAAGCTAGTGATAAATGCTATGAACTCCATTTGATCTAAGGAAATCATGTATTGATCATCATCTTTCTCTGTTGACCCTGATAATACCCCCGGCAATCTGTAGCTGGCACGCATGTAGCTGGAAACTGACGCTGAATGTGGCAGCAGCCAACAACATCTTTCTCTCATTGACTTTTACAGTCAGCTGGATAAAAAGAGATTCAAAGAGATGCGAGAATTTGATAAGAAAATGCTGAGCTAGTTTTTGCTCGACATACATGTGTGAGAAAACATTTTCAGTTATAAATTTTAACAAGCACCGCGTGAGGACGAGACTAAGTGACTGTCACGTGTGTTATATCATACGTATCAAAACTAATGGCATTGGCCCCCCCCCCCCCCCCCCCCCCCCGACCTCAACTATTTACTGTATTCAAGACTTCAGTTTCAACCTTCACATTAAAATTTTGAAGTAACAAATTGGGACGTGGCGGTCGAGAGGTAGCGCTCTCGACTGTCATACCGATGGTCACGGGTTCGAATCCACACGAAGGTGAGGATTTGTTCTCGTGGCCTGAGGAGTCCCCGAGTCACCCAGCTCCGAATGGGTACCTAACTAGACAATAGTTAGGCGGCTGGGGTAATGCGTGGAACCCCTATAGCCGTGGCCTGTGACCGCCGCATCACTTGCCAACAGATCATCTCTCATGGTCTGTGGACGCAATTATCTTCTGCATAGAAGGAGCGTCTGTATATCTAAGATAAGATAACCTATGTAAATTTTGTTTATTATTTGAACCATGACCGCGAACATCTTTACTTCAAGGAATATGGCCGGCCATTTTTAACCCGGACCGCGAACATCTTTACTTCAAGGAATGTGGCTGGCCATTTTTAACCCGGACAGCGAACATCTTTACTTCAAGGAATATGGCCCGCCATTTTTAACCCGGACAGCGAACATCTTTACTTCAAGGAATATGGCCCGCCATTTTTAACCCGGACCGCGAACATTTTTACTTCAAGGAATATGGCCCGCCATTTTTAACCCGGACCGCGAACATCTTTACTTCAAGGAATATGGCCCGCCATTTTTAACCCGGACAGCGAACATCTTTACTTCAAGGAATATGG
>MUZC01000222.1:277137-288288 GCA_002072015.1 Radix auricularia
TTTCTCAAACTTGTTCCGATTTAATCGTTCGATAGATTATGCAATCATCAGCAAATAACCCACATTTTTTAATGGATGAGTTACTGTCATGTAAATCATTCAGGAACAGTATGGGGCCTTATAGAATCCAAAGTTAACCGTTATTGGTACTTATTAAATCAATTAACTTTAGATATTGCAGTTTGCTCTATGCGAAGAGAAATCTTGGATCCAATGAGGTATGGGACCAGAAACCCCCAAGAAATTATTATTTTTTAATAGTAAACTAAAGTGTTGAAATTTTAAAATGCTATTAAGAAGTCAAGTAATATTGCACCTAATTGATTATTTGTAATCTACAACATGAGACAGATCGTCTATTAAACCAATTATGTTTCAGTCATTATTTTTTCTAAAGCCGTGTTGATTTGGGCATAGGACATTATATTTGTTTATTTGATTAACTATTCTATTACATATTATGTGATCCTGTATTTTATTATAGTAACACTAGTAGTGAAACTGTCTAATGTAACACTGTTGATTTTTTAAAATCTCATACTTTAAATAGAGGAGTAACATTAGCTTGATTCCAGTCCTGGGGCACCCCATAGGTACCTTGGTTTTGAGAGACTTGGTAGATCATTTTAAGGTTCGTCGTAATGTTCTATTAGTAGTCTTGCTGGCAATTCATCTGACGCACATCATTGATAGCTTGGTTTAGAGAGACTTGGTAGAGAACTTTAAGGTTCATTGTTTTGTTCTATCAGTTGTTTTGTTGGCAATTCATCAGACGCACATCATTGATGACATGGTTTAGAGAGACTTGGTAGAGAACTTTAAGGTTCATTGTTTTGTTCTATCAGTAGTTTTGTTGGCAATTCATCTGGAGCTGAAAATTTTTAATAAGTTTATCTATATCTCTTTTGTCTTTAGTTATTATTAATGAATTTCTTCTATTTCATTTAATGCCATTGATACTACCTAGCAGAGGCGTCACAAGGGTTGGTGTCACCCTGGGCGGTAGCTCATGGTGTCACTGGGCGGTAGCTCATGGTGTCACCCTGGGCGGTAGCTCATGGTGTCACCCTGGGCGGTAGCTCATGGTGTCACCCTGGGCGGTAGCTCATGGTTTCACCCTGGGCGGTAGCTCATGGTGTCACCCTGGGCGGTAGCTCATGGTGTCACCCTGGGCGGTAGCTCAATGGTGTCACCCTGGGCGGTAGCTCATGGTGTCACCCTGGGCGGTAGCTCATGGTGTCACCCTGGGCGGTAGCTCATGGTGTCACCCGGGGCGGTAGCTCTTGGTGTCACCCTGGGCGGTAGCTCATTGTGTCACCCTGGGCGGTAGCTCATGGTGTCACCCTGGGCGGTAGCTCAAGGTGTCACCCTGGGCGGTAGCTCATGGTGTCACCCTGGGCGGTAGCTCATGGTGTCACCCTGGGCGGTAGCTCATGGTGTCACTGGGCGGTAGCTCATGGTGTCACCCTGGGCGGTAGCTCATGGTGTCACCCTGGGCGGTAGCTCATGGTGTCACCCTGGGCGTTAGCTCATGGTGTCACCCTGGGCGGTAGCTCATGGTGTCACCCTGGGCGGTAGCTCATGGTGTCACCCTGGGCGGTAGCTCATGGTGTCACCCCCTCACGACTTAACCCATAGAACTCCTCGGAATTTTCCCAGTGATGTATAGCGGGAAAATACAGCATTTTACATATTGGTGTCTCACCCGGGGGGCGGGGCGGCCCACCCCAACCGCACCCCCTAGTGTCGCCACTGCTTTTAGTCGCCTTGGGCAGAAACCACTGTGTTAAGGATGTTAACTTTAGTCTCATTATCCCTTTAGTTGTTTTTTTTTCTTTTACTGTGTCTTTACCTGTGTCTTTACCTGTGTCTTTACCTGTGTCTTTACCTGTGTTTTTACCTGAGTCTTTACCTGTGTCTTTACCTGTGTCTTTTACTGTGTCTTTACCTGTGGGCTCTATTATTTTAGACTTGTTAAACTACCATAATTTTTATAGTTGCTTTTAAACCTTACATTGTTTTACATTTTGAACTAATTTTTGTAAATTCAAAAAAAAAAACTTTGAGTTGTTTCAATAAGCTCTCTATTTGCATTCTTTAAATGTTTCATTGCTCCGATCTAAAGGAGCCGCTTGGGTTACTTAAATGTTTGTGTATTTATTTTGTTGTCTGTCATAACAACATCTCAGTCCAGGGATCATTTCCTATTCTAATTGTGTCCTTGTCTGTCTTTTCATCAATCAAGTCAACTGATTTGGCCTGTAAGGGCAACCACTCCATGCTCTTTTTGTAAGTCATGACACAATTTCCACTGTTGTGTCTATATGACACGTCAACTAGTACCATTGTGTCCATGTGACGGTAAGTCTACCATTAGACCATGTGTCCATGTGACAGTAATTCTACCATTAGACCATGTGTCCATGTGACAGTATGTCTACCATTAGACCATGTGTCCATGTGACAGTAAGTCTACCATTAGACCATGTGTCCATGTGACGGTAAGTCTACCATTAGACCATGTGTCCATGTGACAGTAAGTCTACCATTAGATCATGTGTCCATGTGACAGTAAGTCTACCATTAGACCACGTGTCCATGTGACAGTAAGTCTACCATTAGACCATGTGTCCATGTGACAGTAAGTCTACCATTAGACCATGTGTCCATGTGACAGTAATTCTACCATTAGACCATGTGTCCATGTGACAGTAAGTCTACCATTAGACCATGTGTCCATGTGACAGTATGTCTACCATTAGACCATGCGTCCATGTGACGGTAAGTCTACCATTAGACCATGTGTCCATGTGACAGTGTGTCTATGTGAACTTCAGTCTTTTTGCTCGTGACTATGTGACAATGTGTCAATGCCACCACATGTCTATGTGTGTCCACACATTTAAAACATGCCGTAAGCCTCCCGTGTTTACATTCAATGCAAGGATTCAATGTGACCGACCGACTCAATCAATACTAGCAGTGGCCTCTGTCTATAGGGCTTTTTTACATGAGAGGTCATCTGTCTATAGGGCCTCTTGTATGAGAGGTCATCTGTCTATAGGGCCTGTTATTTGAGAGGTCATTTGTCTCTAGGGCCTTTTATATGAGAGGTCATCAGATTATAGGGCCTTTTATATGAGAGGTCATCTGTCTATAAGGCCTTTTATATGAGAGGTCATCTGACTATCAGGCCTGTTATATGAGAGGTCATCTGTTTATAGGGCCTTTTATATGAGAGGTCATCTGTCTATAGGGCCTGTAATATGAGAGGTCATTTGACTATAGGGCCTGTTATATATTGGGACATCTGTCTATAAGACCTTTTATATGAGAGGTCATCTGATTATAGGGCCTGTTATATGAGAGGTCATCTGTCTCTAGGGCCTTTTATATGAGAGGTAATTTGACTATAGGGCCAGTTATATATGGGGACATCTGTCTATAGGGCCTGGAATATGAGAGGTCATTTGACTATAGGGCCTGTTATATGAGAGGTCATCTGTTTATAGGGCCTTTTATATGAGAGGTCATTTGACTATAGGGCTAGTTATATATGGGGACATCTGTCTATTAGACCTGTTATATACGTGGGCATTTGTCTATATGGCATTTTTATTTATGTAGGCATTGGCTGGGTATAGTATGTAGGCACTATACCCAGCTATTGTAACAGAACAGAACAGCCCCTATCTCTGTGCAGTCATTAATTTGGTCCCCATGTCACAGAACAGAACAGCCCCTATCTCTGTGCTGTCATTAATTTGGTCCCCATGTCACAGAACAGAACAGCCCCTATCTCTGTGCTGTCATTAATTTGGTCCCCAGTGTCACAGAACAAACAGCCCCTATCTCTGTGCTGTCATTAATTTGGTCCCCAATGTCACAGAACAGAACAGCCCCTATCTCTGTGCTGTCATTAATTTGGTCCCCAATGTCACAGAACAAACAGCCCCTATCTCTGTGCTGTCATTAAATTGTAGCCCAATGTCACAGAACAGAACAGCCCCTAGCTCTGTGCTGTCATTAATTTGGTCCCCAATGTCACAGAACAAAACAGCCACTATCTTTGTGCTTGACGGCCTTTTTATGGCCGCCTATATAAACTTATTATCGATTAAATTATGTTTCCCATTTAGTCGAGGGAAGTTGGCTCCCTTGCCAAAATAATTTTTTTTTATTTATAATACCGCTATCCCGAAACATCCATACTCCATTGCAGACGTCTAAATTATACGCCAACCTTTAACTGACATAAGCAATTAGATATAAATAATAAATAATGCACCAAATACACTAAAAGCCAAGTATGTTATTAATATTTATTTGATAAATTATTTACACATGATACCAAGTGCCAGCATTGTCATGCATATAGATATAAATGTTTTATAAATATACTAAAAATATCGCATACATTTCAACTATATCGGAAAAACCAACTCATCACAGTCAGACTGGCTCTATTAAATTCAGACTAACTCTATCCCAGTCAGACTGACTCTATCACAGTCAGACTGACTCTATCACAGTCAGACTGACTCTATTACAGTCAGACTGACTCTATCACAGTCAGACTGACTCTATCACAGTCAGACTGACTCTATCACAGTCAGACTAACTCTATTACAGTCAGACTGACTCTATTACAGTCAGACCGACCCTATCACAGTCAGACTGACTCTATTAGAGTCAGACTGACTCTATCACAGTCAGACTGACTCTATTACAGTCAGACTGACTCTATTACAGTCAGGCTGACTCTATCACAGTCAGGCTGACTCTATTACAGTCAGGCTGACTCTATCACAGTCAGGCTGACTCTATCACAGTCAGGCTGACTCTATCACAGTCAGGCTGACTCTATCACAGTCAGACTGACTCTATTACAGTCAGACTGACTCTATTACAGTCAGACTGACTCTATCCCAGTCAGACTGACTCTATCACAGTCAGACTGACTCTATTACAGTCAGACTGACTCTATTACAGTCAGACTGACTCTATCACAGTCAGACTGACTCTATCACTTTCAGACTAACTCTATCACAGTCAGGCTGATTCTATCACAGTCAGACTAACTCTATCACAGTCAGACTTATTCTATCACTTTCAGACTAACCCTTTCACAGTCATGCTGACTCTAACACTTTTAGACTAACTCTATCACAGTCAGACCAACCCTATCACAGTCAGGCTGACTCTATCACAGTCAGACTGACTCTATCACAGTCAGACTGACTCTATCACAGTCAGGCTGACTCTATCACAGTCAGACTGACTCTATCACAGTCAGGCTGACTCTATCACAGTCAGACCAACCCTATCACAGTCAGACTGACTCTATCACAGTCAGACTGACTCTATCACAGTCAGGCTGACTCTATCATAGTCAGACTGACCCTATCACAGTCAGACTGACCCTATCACAGTCAGACTGACTCTATCACAGTCACGCTGAGTCTATCACAGTCACGCTGAGTCTATCACAGTCAGACTGAGTCTATCACAGTCACGCTGAGTCTATCACAGTCACGCTGACTCTATCACAGTCAGACTGACTCTATCACAGTCAGACTGAGTCTATCACAGTCACGCTGAGTCTATCACAGTCAGACTGAGTCTATCACAGTCACGCTGAGTCTATCACAGTCACGCTGAGTCTATCACAGTCACGCTGAGTCTATCACAGTCAGACCAACCCTATCACAGTCAGGCTGAGTCTATCACAGTCAGGCTGAGTCTATCACAGTCAGACCAACCCTATCACAGTCACGCTGAGTCTATCACAGTCAGGCTGAGTCTATCACAGTCAGAGTTAACAAGCAGCTTCACCAATAAACCCCAGTTGAAAATATTTCTTGGTTTTCTTGTTTAATTTGATTTCACGTCTTCCTTTCCTGACTCGTTGGCAAGAATCCCCATCCTTTTCTCTGAGCCACAATGTATCATCGACCCCAAAGGACATGGCAAAGGTTTTTATGATCTCTTTTATTTAAATAAGGCGTGTGCAGTGCGTACTCCACAGAACAGTTTCACCAAATTTGATCTACGGCTACGGTAATACAAAAATAACATGCGGTAAAATAATTTTTAATCAAACTTCAAGGATATAAAAAATGACACTTAAAATGGCTGTTTTTTAAATATAGGTACAGCTTAATGTACGGAGAGGTGTGAACATATGTGCACACATTGGTGGACATAGAGCATACCTTTGCTGGACATAGTGCATACCTTTGGTGGACATAGTGCACACCTTTGGTGGACATAGTGCACACCTTTGGTGGACATAGAGCACACCTTTGGTGGACATAGAGCATACCTTTGGTGGACATAGAGCATACCTTTGGTGGACATAGTGCATACCTTTGGTGGACATAGAGCATACCTTTGGTGGACATAGTGCACACCTTTGGTGGACATAGTGCACACCTTTGGTGGACATAGAGCATACCTTTGGTGGACATAGAGCATACCTTTGGTGGACATAGAGCATACCTTTGGTGGACATAGTGCATACCTTTGGTGGACATAGAGCATACCTTTGGTGGACATAGTGCACAACAAGTACATCCCCTTAAATGTTCGGAGATGCGTGTACTCAACTAGTGTACATGAAATCTCTCTGTTCTCCAGACTGTGCTTCCCATCCATCTGTGCATACAAATGATCTTTTACCTCACTCTCTTTATTGTCGTAAAAAGTCCATCCCATTCTTCGCTTCTCATTATTTTGACTTTTAAATTCCGCCTAAGGAGAAGTGTTGTGTTATCTTAAAGTTTCGAACATTTTTCACACTTCCGAGTTGAAATCCTAGAAAAGGGTTACATTTTACATCTTATTTTCAAAAAGAGTTTTCCAAGGCTTTTAACGAATCAAATATGAGTGTTGGCGATATTTTTTTTAAAAAAATACATCGATGCAATTTAAAAAATGTAGAAAATTCCATCATTATCTTATCGGGCGAGAAATGACTTTTTTCCTCCATAAAATTGGCTACCATGGTGTGTTTAAGATCCGTTCACCCGAAGATGTCTAAAAGTATTCAAACGCCATATTTTGATGTGACCCCTGACCTTTGCTGATGTATTTAATGACGTCTGTAGTCACATGATGTTTCTCTATCTGCTGTACGTCACAGAAGTCCTTTGATGCCGTTAATGATCAGAGCTTATATCAAGCCTGACTGGCATGAGTCTGACCAAATCACATTGCACAGTAGGCTAACAAGATCACATACACAATCCCAGCGTGCACTGCAACTTCATTTTTCTTATATAACGTTCTGATAATTGGCTTAGTAAGTATTCAACGTGTCGAAAACGCCATGGTCCACACAGAGTGGCTCCACACAGGGTGGCTCCACAGAGAGTGGCTCCACAGAGAGTGGCTCCACACAGAGTGGCTCCACACAGAATGGCTCCACACAGGGTGGCTCCAAACAGGGACTCCACAAAGTTGCTCGACACAGAGTGGCCCCACACAGAGTTGATCCACAAAGTTGCTCCACACAGAGTGGCCTCACACAGAATTGCCCCGCACAGGGAGGCTCCACACAGAGTGGGCCCACATACAATGACTCCACACAGGGTGGTCCCACACAAAGTGGCTCCACACAGAGTGGCCCCACACAAACGTGACTCACAGGAAGCATTCCTCTTGTTATTTTCTTTGATATGCACAGACTACCTTCCGGGGGCGCTCACTCTTCATGTTAACTAACTGGCTACGGATCAAAAATAAAAACCTCAGTGGTGTGATCATGTCTGTTATTTTCAATGAGTACATTGATGAGTGTCATAATGTCTGTTATTTTCAATGAGTACATGGATGAATGTCATATTGTCTGTTATTTTCAATGAGTACATTCATGAGTGTCATAATGTCTGTTATTTTCACTGAGTACATTGATGAGTGTCATAATGTCTGTTATTTTCAATGAGTACATTGATGAGTGTCATAGTGTCTGTTATTTTCAATGAGTACATTGATGAGTGTCATAATGTCTGGTTTGGAGAAAATGTTCATTGGTCTGCAGAGATGGCTAAAATGTATTCAGGCTGAAAACACAAATACAGTCCTCAAATTTTTTGAATGTCTGAGTTGGCAAGTGGACTCTCGATTTCTTGAAAGCGACTTGATACTTAAGTGAATATATGAGTTGTAAGCGTTAGTCGACATGTCAAATTTTAATTTTGAACAAACATAACTGTGTGCTCTGTTTATAAATACAAAGTATTCTTAAAGGCTATGAAGACATTGTGGAGAAATTTATGGATCACTATCGTAATTTAAGATTAGTGCTCGAAGAACATAATACAATGTGGGTTGATTCAGACTTTCGACGAGGTGATTCAGTTTGTCATGAATGAAGAATGATTCAGCGACATTGCCACCCTGTTTGATATTTGCGCTGTATTTCTAGCATCGAGCGCTCATTGCGAACGTGAATTTAGCCTAATGATTTCTAGAAAAGTATAATCTAGAAATATGTTGTAAGAGTTACATTTAGAGTTGCTTATGAGGATTAAATCTTGTCAGAATGATGGACATCAGATCAACCTTGACAGTCTATAAAATATGTATTTTGTTACACCAGTGTTCCCCCAGAATAAAATTCAAAACACTCATATATTTTTTCGTAATTTTTTTTTTTAATATTCCAGAAAGTCCAGTTAACTTTTCGAATTTTTTTTTTTTTGGCTTGTGCACATCTTTAGACCTCCTTAAAATATGTGCAAAGACACCAATAACCATCTGTTATGGATCAGGAGTAGTTGCTTGTGCTAGTTCGAACAGACGGGTCAGACTTTTTCAAATATATAAACGCAATTTGTCCCATTGGGGAAATTGCGTTAAACCAGAAAAGCAGGTGTTGAACATTAATCTATAAATCATCCATCGCCGAGCTGTCTGTATGCAAAGAAAATATAGTTCCTTAATATTACCTCACAGAGGTCGTATTTAAATATGCACGGTTGCTTTAGTTCACAACTTGAGAACCTTTAAGATACGTTGTTTTATTTTTATTTATTTTTTTGGAAAGGGGGGGGGGGGATAAAATAGGCGAACGGTGACAATATCCATTTTGTGCTACTTGACTTTTTCTGAAGGATGGCGCTCGGTAGCATCGTCCCGCATTCCCGCACTCGCTGCGTTCATCATCTTGATGTAGACGATAATTTAAGCGGCGCACAAACTCACGCCGCCTTATTGAATAAATGAACCCTGTCACATCCCAGACCCTCTCTGTGGACCGCCCGCATGTCTGGTCATTCTCTTGACCGGCATTGACTTTCCCCCGCCTGACACCACTGTCATGTCACAGTCCACGACACAATGACGACATCTCTTCACTTCAGATAGTCTCCACCCGCACAACGTCATGGCAGCGTTACGTCAAGGCCTGACAGGTGTCGATCGGCACTTATAAAAGTCCAACCAAGAACGTTCCGCCGTCATTTCGACGGCATGTTGTCAAGGAGTAACGATAGTGATTAACAGGAGTGATGTGAACACAGCACTGAATGATGACAAAAATACTGCACCAAAAAAAACTTGCTTTGAACGTCCGAGTAAATCTGTTCAATATGTAAATGAGATTTAATTTTGCACGCTAGTGATTGGCTGTAGGAGACTGTAGGAGTTTGAGGGAATAATCGCTATCGAGGACCGGACAGACAACTGCATTTTATTAATATTATAAGATATTCTGACCATTTGTTTTATTTCAAACTATGAAACAAACACCGGTCGTGTGTTTTTGACCTAACCATAACTTAGAAAATATTACTTCTAAATAAGACTGCGAAATATTTGGTTAGAAGTAACACTTTAAACTTCCACGGAGAGGAACAACAAGTTTAGCATCTAAACTGGCTCCAAATGTGTCCAAATTTAGTCCATGATATCAATGTGGCTCCAAATGTGTCTAAAATTAGTCTATGATCTCAATGAGGCTCCAAATGTGTCTAAAATTAGTCTATGATCTCAATGAGGCTCCAAATGTGTCTAAATTTAGTCCATGATATCAATGTGGCTCCAAATGTGTCTAAATTTAGTCTATGATCTCAATGAGGCTCCAAATGTGTCTAAATTTAGTCCATGATCTCAATGAGGCTCCAAATGTGTCTAAATTTTGGCTATGATCTCAATGAGGCTCCATCTGTGTCGTGTCTAAATTTAGTCTATGATCTCAACGAGGCTCCAAATGTGTCTAAATTTAGTCCATGATCTCAATGTGGCTCCTAATGTGTCTAAAATTAATCTATGATCTCAATGAGGCTCCAAATGGGTCTAAATTTAGTCCATGATCTCAATTAGGCTCCAAATGTGTTTAAATTTAGTCCATGATCTCTATGAGGCTCCAAATGTGTCTAAAATTAGTCCATGATCTAAATGTGTCTAAATTCGTTCCATGACCTCAATGAGGCTCCATGGTGTGTCTCTCCAGGCAGTGGTCATCTTGGCCGTGAGGCTGGTCCTGTAAAATCTCGCCCCCCCTCCACGCCAGATGACCTGTCTCTGAGACAAGACAGATTAAATTGGTCAGTCGAGATCCACCACGACCACTTGAGCCATCCTACTGTGCTGTTGGCAGACGAAGAAATTTTCTAGGTCATTATTTCTAGTCTTACATCTCATTCTGGGGAGTTTGACGGGGATTTGGGGGGGGGGGGGGGGTTGGCATTAACGTTACGATACTTGACCCTTTGCCATTTGTTGCCATGTTAATGACGAGACCATGTGTCTTTTGCATACATGCTAATTGTTATGTTAATCGTCATGGTAACATTGAGGGTGGTGGGGCGGGGAGGATGGGTTACCGTTGACCAAAAAAAAAACTGTGTAACTTTATGCACTCATTTTCTTGATTACATTACTTGTGTACATGTACGTATTCACTTACAAGTAACTTATAATGCTATGTTACGTACCACTTTTACACAGCTACATTCAACCCACTTTTACACAGGTACATTCAACCCACTTTTACACTGCTACATTCAACCCACTTTTACACTGCTACATTCAACCGACTTTTACACTGCTACATTCAACCCACTTTTACACTGCTACATTCAACCCACTTTTACACAGCTACATTCAACCCACTTTTACACAGCTACATTCAACCCACTTTTACAC
>MUZC01000222.1:310053-350048 GCA_002072015.1 Radix auricularia
GGGGGGGGGGGGGGGGTTGTTTTTTTTACTATAAATCTCTTATATAGATCTACTTGAGACATAACTAAAAATCTTATATTTCGATTGCCGTACAATGGGTATTATAATGAACATTCATTTAGTTATGTATTTTACACAAAGGATTTATAGTAGGGCTACGGAAATTATCGAATAATTTCTCGAGTAATCGGTAAATTTTTTATCGATTAAAATTATTTTAATCGATAAAATAGCGATTAAAAATAAGGTGTATACTTTAAATACCTGTACCGATTTATTAGAAATAATTAATTATTAATAATATTTTGCTTTTTTACGTACAAACTTCTCCATTAAAAAAAAAAAAGATTTTAAAACATTAAAATTAGATATTTTATAAGGAAAGTTATAATAAAAATTAAACATTGTTTTTACTTTATTAAAAATAGCAAAATTGAAATTCGTTGACATTAAATTGAACTACTTATTTTTAAATCAAAACATGTAGATTGCCTGTTTTTGTTACTTCCCTTGAAATTTTCAGTAATGACTTCATAAATCTTATTTTTAGCTTCAATCAAAATTATCGATTAATTATTCGGTAATTTTTCCAAAGTTAACGATTAAATTTAAATTAATCGATAACAGACCTAATTTATAGTAATTTTAAGGTTTTTTTAACGACCCTTTTTTTTTGTTTAGATTAGTGGAACAATGTTTTGAAGCAGGGGTCTCCAAACTACGACCCGCGGGCCAAATGCGGCCCTCTCGGCCCTCTCATCCGCCCCTGAAGACCTTTTAATCTTCTAAAAAAAAGATGATATTTTTACCTGTAGTTTACCATAAAACTTAGTAGTTAGGGGTTAATAGTCGGCTCCAAACTTCCGTTTGCAAGTTAATGCGGCCTTCCGGAAGAAAAGTTAGGAGAATCTGTTTTGAAGCAAAATTACAGTTGAATCACTAAGTTCTCAATTGTTAGCATAGTAAAATTACAAACTCTTTTTCATTTTTCAAGTCCAATAAGCTGTCTTAAATTAATAAAGAAATAGCAAATAGTTTTTAAGATATATCCTTCTCAATATAACTACATTGTACAAAAAGACTCGTATTTTTATTAAATTTTTATAAACTTTGTGCTTAAGAAAGATATATATGTATCCCAAATATTCCTATTACAGTAGAAGTCCGATTATCCGGCACGTTCGGGACCGGCTCAGTGCCGGACTACCGAAAATTCCGGTATATCGGGTGGTGCCCTTCTTTTTAGTGTAGGCTTTGCCGTAAAACAAATGTACTTTGTTTGTTTTTTTTTAACTACATACATACATAAATCTTAATTTTAAGAGCAATAAGTGGCTGAATCCGATTATCAGGCTTGTCCATGGGAATGTTTTTCCCATGGGATTCCCAAGGGAAACGTTCTATGGGATGGGAGGGGATGGGATGGGACAGAAAAATATGTCCAATGGGCAAGCCTGTCGATTATACGTTCCCAAATGGGTTATATAGCAGTTCATTCTGCGTTCTCTTCCTTTGTAATTTAGGTTTAGATTTATAATTTTTATTTGCTAATTTAGGGTTTAGTTTTTGTTTAGTTATAATTGTGAATTGAGGGTTAGGGTTAGGTTTCGTTTTAGAATTTTAAAGGTTGAATTTTCCGATATCTTTGGTACGCTGTATATCAACAAAGATGGCAGCCATGTTGAGTGGGTACGTTAAGTCGGATTTAATCCAATAAGTTAATAATTTAACTACAGTATGCAAATACAACAAAGTTTATTTTACATTTCATCTAATGTATATACACGTACTGTAAAACCTATTTCACTTAGATTTTTAAAAAATCACGAATGTCTTTTTGTTTTCTTGACTTTTGGCGTTAAGTAAAAAAAAATATTTCTAATGATATGGAAATCAATAAATTCTGAAGCACTGTAACTAGTACTAGCCTCAGCAAAAGAGATAAACTTATTTAGTGGTTCTGCAGCTTCTGCCCAGTTGATTTTTTTATATTTTCTTCCGTTTCGGCATCTGAGTCACTTTCTTCCAGATTTCGAGTAGACTGAGGGTTTACTACACTGTTGATAATGTCCTCATCGGTTAGTTCTTGTTCAACAGGCTCTCATTCTCGTCGGTTAGAAGCCACTCCTCTATCTCATCTTCAGGCAGGTTTTTCAAGGGGTTGTCAGCACTTCTGAGGACATCCAAAACGCTTCGTGATTGATTAACTGTGCTGCCCTGCACCTGTATTTGTTGTGACAGCTGAGACTAGCCGGCCGCTAATTGTCTCCGAACAATACCGAGCGCTTCCGGATGATCCCGAACTACTCCGAAAACTTCCGAATAGCTCTCGGGCGTTTTGTTGCCTAGATACCTCAACATAATATGGTGAGGGAAAAGGAGTCATGTTACATACGGTCACTCGTGCTGGGGATACTCTTTCTTTATTACAAAGACCCCTACTTTCATTCTTGGACTCGGCTCTAGCTCCTGTCAACCCGAAGCTTTCTAAATCTACGTATATCTTATTGATAGTGTCTCGAAATTCCGGACAACTGTACAAAACAGTGTCAAGTAAACATCAGAGCTACATTCAGGGCAAAATCTGGCAACTTGAACACGTCCCTGCCTTCATAGGGATTCGACCCGAGACATTCGGTACGCCGCGCGCGAATGCCGTCCGAGCGTGACTCCTAGACTGTTGTAAAACGTGTGTGTAACATGTGTACAAGAGACTGGTGTAAAACCTGTGTGTAACGTGTGTACCAGAGACTGGTGTAAAACGTGTGTGTAACATATGTACCAGAGACGGGTGTAAAACGTGTAACATATGAACAAAGTGTTACTATTTTACTATGTCATTTAATCCTAACGTGGTATCCAGTAACTCGGGTTACGGCATTCATTTCAATACAAGCTACACATAATTAACGTTATTGTCGCCACCGCCGACCTCCCACATACAGACATATATCTCTTGAACTTGGAACTGCCCCTTAACCTGTCGTTGGGTCGTTGGGGCACCATTCTGAACTGCACACTATCTCGTGTCATGTGTCCCGGTCCTGTGCTGCCTTTTGGAAGTCCCTAAATGACAAGCCGGTCCACTCTTTGATATCGTCCCCCCATCTCTTTCTTGGCCTGCCTCTTTTTCTTCCTCCCTGGACTGTGCTTTGCAATATGGTCTTTGAGAGACCTCCAGTTCTTGTCACGTGTCCGTACCATCGTAATTTCCTCATTTTAATTGCGTGAGAAGGTCCTCGTGAGGGCCAATGACAGCACGTATTTTATGCTCTCGCAATATATACAGATATTCTATTCTTAACTCATATTACAGCTTTCTTAATTCTCCCCATTCTTTGAAGTATCTCTATTCTCCCCATACTTTCAGGTATCTCTATTCTCCCCATACTTTCAGGTATCTCTATTCTCCCCATACTTTCAGGTATCTCTTTTCTCCCCATACTTTCAGGTCTCTATCTTCTCCTCATACTTTCAGGTCTCTCTCTTCTCCCCATACTTTCAGGTCTCTCTCTTCTCCTCATACTTTCAGGTCTCTCTCTTCTCCTCATACTTTCAGGTCACTCTCTTCTCCTCATTCTTTCAGGTCTCTCTCTTCTCCTCATACTCCTCAAGAAATCTGAATAGAGTTTAAGGTAGATATATTAAGAGCTGGGACTTGATAAATCGGGAGTGTAATTTAGACGTCCATAGAGTTTATTGTGGGTAACTAATAAGGTGTACGAAAAATAAAAATAAAATGAAATCCGGCCGGGGCCGGATGCGTAAAAATGGCCGGATTCAGGATTTGTCGGAGCCGAAGCCCAAACCTGCTAGACCCCTACTAACTATGGAGTGTTATGCTCACGTCTATAGAGCTTAAAGTGGATATTTGTCGAGTTTTAAGCAGGTTAAGAATCGAGCCGCCCCTCTAAAATCTCCATGCCCGCCTTTCGTGTGGTCGATTTGTGTGTGAACCCGATATGTTGATTGTGTGTGATGTTGGGCTGGTGGGGTCGTGCATCATGCTGGCTCGGACTTTAATGCACTTCACTCAGTGGGTCACATGGGCGGTTCTCACATTCACTCAGTGGGTTACATCGGAGGTTCTCACATTCACTCAGTGGGTTACATCAGTGGCTCCCACATTCACTCAGTGGGTTACATGGGTGGTTCTCACATTCACTCAGTGGGTTACATGGGTGGTTCTCACATTCACTCAGTGGGTTACATGGGTGGTTCTCACATTCACTCAGTGGGTCACATGGGTGGTTCTCACATTCACTCAGTGGGTTACATCGGCGGCTCTCACATTCACTCAGTGGGTTACATCGGTGGTTCTCACATTCACTCAGTGGGTTACATTGGTGGTTCTCACATTCACTCAGTGGGTTACATCGGTGGCTCTCACATTCACTCAGTGGGCTACATCGGTCGTTCTCACATTCACTCGGTGGGTTACATCAGTGGTTCTCACATTCACTCAGTGGGTTACATGGGTGGTTCTCACATTCACTCAGTGGGTTACATCGGCGGCTCTCACATTCACTCAGTGGGTTACATCGGTGGTTCTCACATTCACTTAGTGGGTTACATTGGTGGTTCTCACATTCACTCAGTGGGTTACATCGGCGGCTCTCACATTCACTCAGTGGGTTACATCGGTGGTTCTCACATTCACTCGGTGGGTTACATCAGTGGTTCTCACATTCACTCAGTGGGTTACATGGGTGGTTCTCACATTCACTCAGTGGGTTACATCAGTGGTTCTCACATTCACTCGGTGGGTTACATCAGTGGTTCTCACATTCACTCAGTGGGTTACATGGGTGGTTCTCACATTCACTCAGTGGGTTACATAGGCGGCTCTCACATTCACTCAGTGGGTTACATCGGTGGTTCTCACATTCACTCGGTGGGTTACATCGGTGGTTCTCACATTCACTCAGTGGGTTACATGGGTGGTTCTCACATTGACATCAACTAGCTCACGATGACACACCACAAATTATGTCATTACCTGTTGCCCTGCCACACCAAAAACTGTCAATGTCTCAAACTGTGGCCCTGCCACACAACAAACTGTCATTTCACACCTGACTTCCACAAAAAAAAAAAATCATAATCTCTCTCAGACTATGACTGATAAGTCCATCAAATCATTCAACCTCTAAATGGTCCATAATATCACATGGTGGTCGAGTGGCATGCACGCTCGGCTGGTGAATCCATGGGAATCGAATGATTTGTTCCCATGGCTGAGGGTGTCTCTGAGTCTACCCAGCTTCGAATGGGTACCTAACACAAATTACTGAAACAAAGGTTGATGTCCAGCTTCGAATGGGTACCTAACACAAATTACTGAAACAAAGGTTGATGTCCAGTTTTCGAATGGGTACCTAACACAAATTACTGAAACAACGGCGGATGGGTAATACGTGGAACCCTCATAGCCGTGACCTGTGAACCCTCATAGCCGTGGCCTGTGAACCCTCATTGCCGTGGGCTGTGAACCGTCATAGCCGTGGCCGGTGAACCCTCATAGCCGTGGCCTGTGAACCCTCAAAGCCGTGGGCTGTGAACCGTCATAGCCGTGGCCGGTGAACCCTCATAGCCGTTGCCTGTGAACCCTCATTGCCGTTACCTGTGAACCCTCAAAGCCGTGGGCTGTGAACCGTCATAGCCGTGGCCGGTGAACCCTCATAGCCGTGGCATGTGAACTTTCATAACTGTGGTCTGTGAACCCTCATATCAGTTGCATGTGAACCCTCGTAGCCGTTCCCGGTGAACCCACATAACCGTGACCTGTGAACCGCCATAGCATGTGAACCCTCATAGCCATAGCATGTGAACCCTCATAGCCGTGGCATGAGAACCCACGTAGCCGTGGCATGTAAACTCTCATAGCCATAGCATGTGAACCCTCATAGCCATGGCCTGTGAACCCTCATAGCCGTGGCCTATGAACCCTCATAGCCATAGCATGTGAACCCTCATAGCCATAGCATGTGAACCCTCATAGCCGTGCCAGTGAACCCTCACAGCCGTGACCTGTGAATTCTCATAGCCGTGACCTGTGAACCCTCATAGCCGTGATCTGTGAACGCTCATAGCCGTGCCGGTGAACTCTCATAGCCGTGCCGGTGAACCCTCATAGCCATGACCTGTGAACCGTCATAGCCGTGGCCTGTGAACCCTCATAGCCGTGGCCTGTGAACCCTCATAGCCGTTGCATGTGAACCCTCATAGCCGTTCCCGGTGAACCTTCATAGCCCTTACCTGCGAACGCTCATTGCCGTGGCCTGTGAACCCTCATAGCCGTTGCATGTGAACCCTCGTAGCCGTTCCCGGTGAACCTTCATAGCCCTTACCTGCGAACGCTCATTGCCGTGGCCTGTGAACCCTCATAGCCGTGACCTGTGAACCGTCATAGCCGTGGCCTGTGAACCCTCATAGCCGTGGCCTGTGAACCCTCATAGCCGTTGCATGTGAACCCTCGTAGCCGTTCCCGGTGAACCTTCATAGCCCTTACCTGCGAACGCTCATTGCCGTGGCCTGTGAACGCTGCATCACTTGTCAAAAGACCTGCACGGTCTGTGGACGCGATAATCTGCTGCATAGAAGGAGAGTTTGTATAGATAAGACAAGACATCTCCGAATGGTCCATAATATCACCCCATCTCTGAATGGTCCATAATATCACTCCATCTCTGAATGGTCCATAATATCACTCCATGTCTGAATGGTCCATAATATCACTCCCTCTCCGAATGGTCCATAATATCACTCAATCTCCGACAGGCCCATAATATCACTCAATCTCCGAATGGTCAATAATATCACTCAATCTCTAAATGGTCCATAATATCACTCAATCTATGAATGGTCCATAATAGCACTCAATCTCTAAATCGTCCATAATATCACTCAATCTCCGAAGGTTCATAATATCACTCCATTTGAATTATAAACAATATCACTCAAACTATATCCGACAGTCCAAAACTTTCCATAGGGCATTTCTTCCTTAGACAATCATTTCTTGGAAATGGGTATCATTTTAAAACTTTTTTTTAATGGGTTGCGGGGGGGGGGGGATTTGGGATATAGGTATCTTTGAAAATATTGATTTTGTTTGACGCAACTAACAAACAACAACATAAACAACATTATGGGCAATGAACAACAAAAATTGATTTCCGAACCAAGAAACGCCCGATGCTCTAAAAAATCGACCAAGGCTTTGTGAAAAGTTAATGACCCTCTTGTTATTGGGGGCTGTCGAACATTGTCATAGAGCAGCAACGGATGTTTCGATTTGTTAACAATCCGAACTTTTGGGGGCTGTCCAAGTATTGTAGCATTGTTTTCATTGGAATAACCGCGAGACTCAAGTTTGGTGGCGATTAATTTTTTTAGGAAATTGTACATTGGAGGTAAGTGGCGCGATTAGTGAAGATACAAAATGATGGACGGGAAACAACAAATAGAAAAAATGTGGTGGTATTTAGTGTACAGTAATTTGGTGGTATTTAGTGTACAGTAATGTGGTGGTATTTAGCGTGCAGTTATGTGGTGGTATTTAGTGTGCAGTTAAGTGCTGGCATTTAGCGTCCAGTTCTGTGGTGGCATTTAGTGTGCATTTATGTGGTGGTATTTAGTGTGCAGTTATGTGGTGGCATTTAGTGTGCATTTATGTGGTGGTATTTAGTGTACAGTAATGTGGTGGCATTTAGTGTGCAGTTATGTGGTGGTATTTAGTGTGCAGTTATGTGGTGGCATTTAGTTTGCAGTAATGTGGTGGTATTTAGTGTGCAGTTAAGTACTGGCATTTAGTGTGCAGTTCTGTGGTGGCATTTAGTGTGCAGCTAGATTGTGGTATTTAGTGTACAGCTATAGGCCTAAATATATATATATTAAGTGTTCAATTATATGGTGGTATATAATATGTGGTTTTATGGTGGTGCTTTGTCTACAGCTATATGGCGGCTTTTAGTTTGCAGTTATATAGACATTTTCAGTGTGTCGCTATATACATGGTACTTGACTGTATCAAGTTGTATTGTGGTGTACGTGTGTCGTGCTTTGTGGTAGTTGGTTAGCTATAAGGTGGTATTTGGTGTGTAGTTTGCTACAAGGTGGTATTTGGTGTTTAGTTTGGTATAAGGTGGTATTTAGTGTTTAATTAGCTATAAGGTGGTATTAGTGTTTAGTTAGCTATAAGGTGGTATTTAGTGTTTAATTAGCTATAATGTGGTTTTAGTGTTTAGTTAGTTATAAGGTGGTATTTAGTGTTTAATTAGCTATAAGGTGGTATTAGTGTTTAGTTAGCTACAAGGTGGTATTTAGTGTTTAGTTAGCTATGAGGTGGTATTTAGTGTTTAGTTAGCTATGAGGTGGTATTTAGTGTTTAATTAGCTATAAGGTGGTATTAGTGTTTAGTTAGTTATAAGGTGGTATTTAGTGTTTAGTTAGCTATGAGGTGGTATTTAGTGTTTAGATAGCTATGAGGTGGTATTTAGTGTTTAATTAGCTATAAGGTGGTATTAGTGTTTAGTTAGTTATAAGGTGGTATTTAGTGTTTAATTAGCTATAAGGTGGTATCTGGTGTTTAGTTTGCTACAAGGTGGTATTTAGTGTTTAGTTAGCTATAAGGTGGTATTTAGTGTTTAATTAGCTATAAGGTGGTATTAGTGCTTAGTTAGCTATAAGGTGGTATTTAGTGTTTAGTTAGCTATGAGGTGGTATTTAGTGTTTAATTAGCTATAAGGTGGTATTAGTGCTTAGTTAGCTATAAGGTGGTATTTAGTGTTTAGTTAGCTATAAGGTGGTATTTAGTGTTTAGTTAGTTATAAGGTGGTATTTAGTGATTTAGTGTTTAGTTAGCTATAAGGTGGTATTTAGTGTTTAGTTAGCTATAAGGTGGTATTTAGTGTTTAGTTAGCTATAAGGTGGTATTCGGTGTTTAGTTAGCTATAAGGTGGTATTTGGTGTTTAGTTTGCTACAAGGTAGTATTTACTGTTTAGTTTGCTATAAGGTGGTATTTAGTGTTTAGTTAGCTATGAGGTGGTATTTAGTGTTTAGTTAGCTATAAGGTAGTATTTAGTGTTTAGTTAGCTATAAGGTGTATTTAGTGTTTAGTTAGCTATAAGGTGGTATTTAGTATTTAGTTAGCTATAAAGAGGTATTTAGTGTTTAGTTTGCTACAAAGTAGTATTTAGTGTTTAGTTAGCTATAAATTGGTATTAGTGTTTAGTTAGCTATTAGGTGGTATTTAGTATTACGTTATATGAAACTTTTTGAGGTGATGTATTATGATGGTAATTATTGTGTGATTTATTTCGCATTTATTTGACGAATAAATGAGCTGTTATGTGTTTATAATTACACATACTAACTAAATAAATAAAAAACCTCGCTCTATTGATCAATGATAAAACTACCCATTGAATGCCTTATTCAACTATACACTAAATATCGCAGTACAATACACATTAAATGCATGATAAAAACTACAAACTACAATAGCGCCATACAACCAATAAACTAAATGCCTTTATAAAACTAAAATACATAATAGAAATCACCTAATAACCTAAATGTTTAGTTGTATTATAATATTTAGTATGTACTTTATAAGAAGAAATAAAGCGTGGCGTTTTATGGTTGCCTATTGCGAGTGTGTTTGTGTGTTGATGTGTGTTGGGTTGTGCATATGTATGCACGTGTGTGTTGTATGTGTGTTGGGTGTGTGTTGGGTATGTGTGTACGCGTGTGTTGTATGTGTGTTGGGTATGTGTGTACGTGTGTGTTGTATGTGTGTTGGGTGTGTGTTGGGTATGTGTGTACGTGTGTGTTGTATGTGTGTTGTATGTGTCCTGTGTGTGTATGTTGTGCGTTGGGTAGCTCTGTATGTGTGTGTTTTATATGTGTTGGGTGTGTGTGTTGTATGTGCGCTGGGTCTGTGTGTGTTGTGTGTGAGCTTTTGATCGTTAATCTTAATGAGTTCATGCCTCTGACATTTCCGTGTTTGGTGACAACTTGAAACCCAAATATTTCATACAGCTAGTGACTGATGTCAGACACCCCAATATTTCATACAGCTAGTGACTGATGTCAGACACCCCAATGTTTCATACAGCTAGTGACTGATGTCAGACACCCCAATGTTTCATACAGCTAGTGACTGATGTCAGACACCCCAATGTTTCATGCAGCCAGTGACTGATGTTAGACACCCCAATGTTTCATACAGCTAGTGACTGATGTTAGACACCCCAATGTTTCATTCAGCTAGTGACTGATGTCAGACACCCCAATGTTTCATACAGCTAGTGACTGATGTTAGACACCCCAATGTTTCATGCAGCTAGTGACTGATGTTAGACACCCCAATGTTTCATGCAGCTAGTGACTGATGTTAGACACCCCAATGTTTCATGCAGCTAGTGACTGATGTTAGACACCCCAATGTTTCATGCAGCCAGTGGTCTGTGACTGATACAGCATATCGAGGTGTGACTAAAGTGGTAGCATGTTCTCAGCGACTGTTGCCCCGTCATCTCCTCCCCCCTCCTCCTCCCCCACTCACACCCGCTCCCCCAGTGCCAGTGAGTATGGCCGAGTGCCGATCAATAAGTCCGCTGTGTGGCCCCTGTACGAGAGCCTGATCTACTCAGTTGATGCGGCATCACTTGTGGAGCAGACGTCTCTTCCCGCTTCAATGTCTGCGTTGTTTGTTTTGTTGTTTTTCTTACCCTTCTTTCTCTCGGATTAGTGCACCGAAAAAACATTCGTTAACCGAGGACTGATTCACGACCGAAGGAAGACCTTCTTGTTGACGATGGTCACTCGGCCGGACCTGGTCATGGTGGGTACAAACTGTGCGCTGCTGGTGGTGTCTTTAGTTGGGGAGGGGAAGGGTGCGGGAGTCGCGAGAGGGCATCAAGCTTGTTACGTCTTTTGTTGAAAGTAGTGAGACTCAAGCTTTTAATTTGTTGAAAGTAGTGAGACCCAAGCTTGTTATATCTTTTGTTGAAAGTAGTGAGACTCAAGCTTGTTATGTCTTTTGTTGAAAGTAGCGAGACTCAAGCTTGTTATGTCTTAGTTGAAAGTAGTGAGACTCTAGTTTTTTATTTGTTGAAAGTAGTGAGACTCAAGCTTGTTATGTCTTAGTTGAAAGTAGTGAGACTCTAGTTTTTTATTTGTTAAAAGTAGTGAGACTCAAGCTTTTTATTAGTTGAAATTAGTGAGACTAAAGCTTTTTATTAGTTGAAAGTAGTGAGACTCTAGCTTGTTATGTCTTTTGTTGAAAGTAGTGAGACTCAAGCTTGTTATGTCTTAGTTGAAAGTAGTGAGACTCAGGCTTGTTACGTCTTTTGTTGAAAGTAGTGAGACTCAAGCTTGTTACGTCTTTTGTTGAAAGTAGTGAGACTCAAGCTTGTTACGTCTTTTGTTGAAAGTAGTGAGACTCAAGCTTGTTATGTCTTTTGTTGAAAGTAGTGTGACTCAAGCTTGTTATGTCTTTTGTTGAAAGTAGTGAGACTCAAGCTTGTTACGTCTTTTGTTGAAAGTAGTGAGACTCAAGCTTGTTATGTCTTAGTTGCAAGTAGTGACACTCAAGCTTGTTACGTCTTTTATTGAAAGTAGTGAGACTCAAGCTTGTTATGTCTTTTGTTGAAAGTAGTGAGACTAAAACCTGTTAATTCAATAGTTGCACTCATTTCAATTTATATTATTAAAAAAATTAACTAAAGTTAAGCTATCGACCCTGTCATCTCAGACCTTCTCCTCCATGTCTCTCCCCCTCTTTGATCTTTCTATTAATACATAGTGTCTTCATTATCTAAACCAAATTGTCTTACACTCCGTTCCATACTCTTCAAGTTTGTATACCCATATCGTCTCCACCGTCTTTCCATCGTCACTCCCTTTCGGAACTTTAAGGTCTCACTTCTGCCTCTCTCTCTCCCTCTCTCTCTTTCTCTCTCTCTCTCTCTCTCTCTCTCTCTCTCTCTCTCTCTAATGCCTTGTCATTTAATGTTAAACCCAGAAATAAATGGTTATGTAATTTTCAACCCTGAAATACATGGGTGTAAAATGTTAAACCTAGAAATACTTGAACGTATAATGCTAAACCTAGAAATGCATGATCATATAACATTAAACCTAAAAATACATGGTCATTTAATGTTAAACCTTAAAGTACATAGTCATATAATGTTAAACCTTAAAATACATGGTCATATATCGTTAAACCTTAAAATACATGGTTATATATTGTTAAACTACGAATTGCATGGCCACGTAATGTTTATTCCAGACGTGTTGGTCTTGTTTAAGTAACACGAACAAGTATTTTGATTCTTAATAGATTTGATTTTCAATTTTGTAACCTTGGGGATTCTATTGTGTTAAAACAGATCCCCTCACCCATCTAAAGAGTCTATTGTGTTAAAATAGACCCCCTCACCCATCTAAATAATCTATTGTGTTAAAATAGACCCCCTCACCCATCTAAAGAGTCTATTGTGTTAAAATAGACCCCCTCGCCCATCTAAAGAGTCTATTGTGTTAAAACAGACCCCCTCACCCATCTAAAGAGTCTATTGTGTTAAAATAGACCCCCTCACCCATCTAAAGAATCTATTGTGTTAAAATAGACCCCCTCACCCATCTAACTAATCTATTGTGTGAAAATAGACCCCCTCACCCATCTAAAAACCTTATTCTACGATTTCCCCATCCCGTCCCTATACTAATGTGTAAGATTTCCCCATCCCGTCCCTAAACTAATGTGTAAGATTTACCCATCCCGTCCCTATACTAATGTGTAACATTTACCCATAACGTCCTTATACTAATGTGTAAGATTTACCCATCCCGTCCCTATACTAATGTGTAAGGCATAAGAAGTCGCAACGTCTCTAGCCCCACTCTAGCAAGAGATTGTGTATAATATCCACCCCTCCCCCACACACCGTACCCCCCCATTCTACGGTGTACACGGTACAAGTGTGGACATCACATCCCACCATTCAACCTGTTTCCGGTGGTCAATATTTTAAAGGCCCGTTACTCGCTCCATTAGACGACTCAAAAATTGAGACGGCATCGATTCTCCTACCCTTCCAGCGCGTACTCGATACCACTTTATATATCTTTTTTTTTTTTAAGTTGTTTGCCGGTGTGCTTAGAATACGGGGCCTTGTCTTTCGGCGAGGAGCGACTGCGCTGAGTCGATACTGGTTATCGATGTAGACAAACCCAGTTGATTGTTGATAAAACAACAACGTTAAGACATTGTATCAACGCATGCGGCTAGAAATAGAAGATGACGCGACCAAACAGTCACTTAATGATCTTAGTTTTAAAAAATATTTTTAAAAAACAGTTGTTTATTCAAATAGCATTTGGCAGTGGAGTGTATTGAATGGCTGGTGTGGTGAGGGCGTGGTGAAGGTGTGGTGAAGGCGTGGTGAAGGCGTGGTTTCATGTTAGTTTTTTCCGGTGTCATTGTTTGTCTTTATTTTTCCTTTCTTTTCATTTTTAATCATATAATATGTTTTAAGATGTATGTAAGTAATTATTTCATGATTTTGTACTGATGAAGGCATTAGCCGAAACGTCTACTGTTATTAGTATTAGTTCATAAATAAAGAAAGCTTAAATGTATTGTCTTCTTACACAAATAGTTTGTTTGTGTACGTTGTTTTTTGTAAATAAGAAGCCATGGAGCATCCGTGTAGGACAGTGATGGCTCGCGTGCCACAGTCGGCACACGAGGCCTCATCAGTGTTGCGAACTCAAGGTGCCAACATTTCCCCGAGGGGAGTAAAACAAAATCCCAAATTAGACTAAAAATTCCCGCATGCAGTAATTATGTTGCTGCCGAAGCGCGGAAAAACCTAGCCAACACGTAAAAAAAACATAGATACGAAATAAAAAAACCTAGACACGCTAAAAATAAACAAATATGACGTCATAAAGCCCACCCCCACACTAAAAAAATATTTCATATTTGAAAATGAGCATGTTCCCAATCATTTAATTTTATTGTCATACAAGTGTGTTTTTAATTTTTTAAAATTTTTCAATCTCAAACATTCCCATATTTAAGGCCAAATCCTCATAAATTCACAAATTCCCATTTCTATAAAATTTGACTTTAAAAATCCCCACAATTTGGGAAATTTCCCAGGAGTTCGCAACACTGAGCCTCATCAGCTGACGCGCGACTAAAATATTTCTTCCTTTGTCAAACCAGCTAGAGTTTCATTGGACTGTTGGCGCTTTGCTGTAAATAAGTTTTTGGCTTTGGTTGAATTTCGGGCACGCGGCCCCAAAAATGTTCGCCACTTCTGGAGTAGGATGACATCTGTTATGGGTGAGCTGACATGGCAAGATGCCGTCATAGTAGCAGATGACTGGGTCTCGTTTATTGGCAGAAAGAGAAATGAAATCAGACATGGCCCATGATTGAGAATTCTTAAAACCACAATTGGGAGGGGGGGGCAACCATAGATTAAAATCTTTCAAACAAAAGTTACTGCATCAAACAATTACAGCTTTGTTGCAAAATTCAAAATGTAATACACGTTTAAGTGCGCCGTAGGTAAATCATTGTTTAATATCAAAAGTCATGGCTGACGTCATATTTTTCGTAAAAGTTTCCCGGAAGAAATTTAGAGATAGTGTTTCAGCCCCACCCTTAGCGAAAACAAAACACAGATCTCAGCCACCCAAAATAGATTTCAGCCACATATACGGTATATGGTTGGCTGAAATCTTTGTCATATACCCAACACAGTTCTCACCACAACCCCCCCACACACACACACACCACCCCCCCTTCCACAAACCAAATCAAACTCTGTGTATTTCTCCACCCAGACTTGCGTATGTTTCTGTGTCCCCGAGTCGAGGCAGGCCATCTGTTGCCTTCATTTCCACATTTGTTTGTGATACAATAATTAATACGAGCCGCCCGCTTGGCCGCCTCATTTCTTCAGTACGCAGTACGTGAGCTCACCCCTGAACAGAAGTGCTGTACGATTGCTGGGCCATGTGAGTCTGGTGACGCTAGGAGTCGGTCGTCAGCTGCTGCACAGGATTGGTGGCCAGACCATTTGTGGCAAGAGCAGGTCATTCTACCTGGTCGGCTTTTTAGATTAATCTGGTGAGACACGGGGATAGGTTAGTCCTGGACTTCACTATATGGGTGGATAAGTTAGTCCTGGACTTCACTATATGGGTGGATATGTTAGTCTTGGACTTCACTATATGGGTGGATAGGTTAGTCTTGGACTTCACTATATGGGTGGATAAGTTAGTCTTGGACTTCACTATATGGGTGGATAGGTTAGTCTTGGACTTCACTATATGAGTGGATAAGTTAGTCTTGGACTTCACTATATGGGGGGATAAGTTAGTCTTGACTTTAACCCAGGGATTATTTAGTCTCGACTTAACCCTGGGATAATTTAGTCTCGACTTAACCCTGGGATCATTTAGTCTTGACTATGCCGAGGGATTATTTATATTTATTCTTGACTATACCGAGGGATCATTTAGTCTTGACTGTACTGACGGATTAGTATCAGCTGGCTTACTATAATCCTCTTAGTGGAGCCAACATTCACGGCCTAAAGCCAACTAGATCATCACTCAGGTGTAAGGCGGGGCACACATATTGTTGGCATAGGACCATTAAACTGTTGACGATCGTTACTATGGCTCATTACGTTGTATTCTCCACTTCTATTACGTTAACATTGTTTATGTAACGCTTGAAACCGATGACGTCATCGAAATACGCACACATGACGCAGCTGTGACGATATCAATTATTTCAGAGCACATGTTCAATGGCGCACGTTCTAAATCACGACAAATTTATTCATATTTGTATCGAGTTAATCCAGTACCCTTATTTATAGGACTCTGTTTATCTCGAGTAAATCCACTACACTTATTTATATTACCCTGTTTATCTCGAGTAAATCAAATACCGTAATTTATCTTACTATGTTTATCTCGAGTAAATCGACTATCCTTATTTATCGTACTCTGTTTATTTCGAGTAAATCAAATACCATCTTGTGTCTTATTCTGTCATCTCGAGTCAATATAGATATGGATGTCCATTGGCATTTGAATCTTTATACCCAACTGTTACTTGAGATTTGAGAAGACCCATTGGACCTGGTGGGCTTATGAAACTAAAGCTATTGCGCTATAAATGTCTTATAACTTGAAAGATTTCATTTTAAATAACAACTTGTGTTAGTGACAGTCTACTGTACCTCACATAGATGACAACAAGAACTTGTGTTCGTGACAGTCTACTGTACCTCCCATCTATGGCGGATTAAGGGGGGGGGCTGAACGGACTAAAGCCAGGGGCCCCCAAACTTTTTATATTTTATAATAAAAGTGTACAAATGTTTGCACGAACCCTTGAAAATATAATAAATTAATAAATACTATCTATACAACTGATCGCGTTCAGACATGATAGTATTGATAGTACTTAATAATCGAAAAACTTTAATTGATTCACTTCGCATGATATAAAATATAGTTTATATTTTTAAAATTTCCCATTTTCGAGAAGTTCCGCTGGCCGTGTGGAGATAGTACAGGCTCGTGGTGCTACCGGTGTCAGGTTCCATGCCCAGCAAGGGCAAATATTTATTTTTCTTTTCACACTCAATTATAAATACCGCGAACACATCAAACAGTTATTCTTCGTGTTCGTTTTTTTTTTCATTATTAAGATTTAGTTACAGTCTTATATTAGCTGTTAACAATCATTTTATTTTAAGGATGCTGGCTGGATAGGGCCCCCGTTTGATTGCAGCCCGGGGCCCCGTGCAGTCTTAATCCGCCCCTGCCTCCCATAGATGACAACAACAACTTGTGCTAGTGACAGTCTACTGTACCTCACATAGATGACAACAACTTGTGTTAGTGACAGTCTAATGTACCTCACATAGATGACAACAACTTGTGTTAGTGACAATCTACTGTACTTCACATAGATGACAACAACAACTTCTGTTAGTGACCACCTACTATACCTCCCATAGGCAACACTCAACTTAATTCACTTATTGATTTTAAAATCAATCCATTAACATTGAATTCAGCCATGAGAATGAACGAACCCCAGGCGTAGTGGGTCTAACCCCAGGCGTAGTGGGTCTAACCCCAGGCGGAGTGGGTCTAACCCCAGGCGTAGTGGGTCTAACCCCAGGCGTAGTGGGTCTAACCCCAGGCGTAGTGGGTCTAACCCCAGGCGTAGTGGGTCTAACCCCAGGCGGAGTGGGTCTAACCCCAGGCGGAGTGGGTCTAACCCCAGGCGGAGTGGGTCTAACCCCAGGCGGAGTGGGTCTAACCACATTCGGATGGTGTGTAACCCCAGCCGCACTGGGTCAAACCCCATGTGGAGTTGATCAATTTCAGGCGGAATGGGTCTACCCCCCCCCCCAATCCCCAACTGACACAGGCGCCCATTACAGTGATCTATAAGCAGTGACAATAAGACGTGGTTTTCATATTCGGCATCCTTTCCCAAGTGGTCCAAATGTTTCATGCTTTGCAAGTGTATAAACATACAGACAGTCAGAAAAACGGTCAATTTAGTCTTTGTACAAGTAGTTTTGAGAGTTGTGGAGGCGCAAATATTCTGGTGGTGTGGATGTGGTATGTATGTGCAGGTGTGGTGGTGGTGGGAATGTGGTATATAGGTGCAGGTGTGGTGGTGGTGGGAATGTGGTATGGAGGTGCGGGCGTGCTGGTGGTAAGGATGTGGTGTGTAGGTGCAGGTTTTCTGGTGGTAGGGATGTGGTATGTAGGTGCAGGTTTTCTGGTGGTGTGGATGTGGTATGGAGATGCAGGTTAGGTGGTGGTGTTGATGTGGTATGGCGGTGCGGGCGTGCTGGGTGTGTGGATGTGGTATGTAGGTCCAGTTGTGCTGGTTATGTGGATGTGGTATGTAGGTGCAGGTGTGGTGGTGGTGTGGATGTGGTGTGGAGGTCAGGTGTGCTGGTGATTGGGGTGTGTGTTTTTTTTGAGGCGCACGAATTCTGATGGAGGTAGAGGGTTGTCGATGTGCAGATGTGCTTGTGAACGGTTAGATGTGTAGAGGTGCAGGTGTTCTCTCGGAAATGGGGCCGCAAAGGCGTGCAAGCGTGCTGGTTGTAGAGTAATGGTGTGGGTGAGCAGGTCACTACGATTAATGGCTAGTGCAACAGATGGCTCCTGATTGACGGCGGAATTTTTATTGTGTCATGTTATAAGTGAGCTGATGTGCACACAATGATTCGATATTCGATACAACGGTTCTCAATCAGTGATACCTTGGTCAGTTTAAGTGTGTGATTTTATTTTTATTTTTTTTTTGGCGGTGTGTGGGGACACAACAGTTAAATGAGTGGAAGTAGATAGTCTTAAAGGCCTTGTGTTGTCAGTGTTTCTGGTAGCTTCTAATTACTTGCCTATGTGCTGCACAGTACAGGGGTACCTCGAGATACGAAATTAATTAATCTGCTCCGGGGTGACTTTCGTATCTTGGATCTTTCGGAACTCGAACAAAGATTTACATGTTATTTACCTAATCCGCTCCAAGCCACACATAAAGAAAGCTAAAAATTGAGATTGTATCATGGTCAACTATAGAAAAGCAAAGTAGGATTCTTCTATCCTGTAAAGGGCCCATAAACTAATCAATAAATACTAATAAAACAATGAAAACGTAATAAAATAAATGAAAATAATATATATACAAAAATGAACTTTAATCTTTCGACTGAGACAATTAATTATTAATTTATTTGAAGCCATGACCATAAAAATATGTTTGTCCAAAGATTTCACTACAATATTCACACCATCACCAAACCAAATACACAGTAAATAAGCCATGCATGACACGCACAAACACATAGCTACAGCCTCCAACACTGCAATAGGGCTGAAATTGACCAATAGGAGACCAGAACTGTTTGTGGCACGTTGAATGACGTCACGTTATTTCCAGTGTTCTCAGCAATGCGTTTTTTTTTTCGTATCTTGGACTTTTTTTTGTCTTGGGACACACAAATTCTTCCAGTGGCCTTTCATTTCTTTGATCGTTCGTATCTTGAATCATTCGCTTCTAGAGGCACCACTGTACTTCGTATAATGTTCAATGTCATTTGTGTGATAGATCAGATGGGTCATGATGATCGTTTTGGGACGTTATTCTCCTTCATCAAACACTTCAAAATTCTTTTAGTGTTTTATTGTAGGTTAATGCCCTTATCGTATCTGTACTGATGTTTCGTCAACTTCTATGTCCTTCCGTTGTTTCTTCAAATTCATAATGTCCTTCTGTTGTTTCTTAAAATTCATAATGTCCTTCTGTTGTTTCTTCAAATTCATAATGTCCTTCTGTTGTTTCTTCAAATTCATAATGTCCTTCCGTTGTTTCTTTAAATTCATAATGTCCTTCTGTTGTTTCTTCAAATTCATAATGTCCTTCTGTTGTTTCTTCAAATTCATTATGTCCTTCTTTTGTTTCTTCAAATTCATAATGTCCTTCTTTTGTTTCTTGAAATTCATAATGTCCTTCTGTTTTTTCTTCAAATTCATAATGTCCTTCTGTTGTTTCTTCAAATTTATAATGTCCTTCTGTTGTTTCTTCAAATTCATAATGTCCTTCTGTTGTTTCTTCAAATTCATAATGTCCTTCAGTTGTTTCTTCAAATTCATAATGTCCTTCTGTTGTTTCTTCAAATTCATAATGTCCTTCTGTTGTTTGATCAAATTCATAATGTCCTTCTGTTGTTTCTTAAATTTCATAATGTCCTTCTGTTGTTTCTTCAAATTCATAATGTCCTTCTGTTGTTTCTTCAAATTCATAATGTCCTTCTGTTGTTTCTTAAATTTCATAATGTCCTTCTGTTGTTCCTTCAAATTCATAATGTCCTTTGATTTTGTGTCCAGTTTATGCATCTTGTAGATTTTACGTCAAATGTATTCATTACAAAGATCAATTAAATATGTCAGTCTCCTTTATATCTCTCCATGTGACCCAGATTTGAATTCAAACAATTGGTAAACTTTTATATTCAATTGTTTATTTTATTCTATTACAATTCGTTCAGGAGTCCATTGTTTCTATCATTTTCCTTTCTTCTACCTCCATATTCCTAATCCGTTCAATTCTTATATGCGTTGAATGTTTTATGTCTATTATCCAATCTATTTATTGTTCTTTCATCCCGTATGTTCTTGCCGTCTGTTGCCTCTTATCGTCTTAACTGTCCTCTCCTCCCATTCCTTTTATTCCGATCCACTGCTCTGTATGCTGTGATACCATCTAATGTACCCATCACCATCTCTCCCCCAGGATGGCCACGTTCCAAGCCAACAACAGCCAGCAAGACGACGGCGACAACAACACCAACCAGGACGGTCCGTTTAGCCACTTTTCACGGAAGGCTGCACTGCTTGGACTTCCCGGCATGGCGAGTCAGTCAACCCGCTCGCTCTTTATCTTCAGCGAGGAGAACTTTATCCGAAAATACGCCAAGATTATTATCGAATGGGGATATCCTTTTTTTTTTAAAATTCGGCTCTCTGTTAGGTTTTAGAGATAGGTTTGGACAAACTTTGATGCGCATGTTTGTCTGCTTCTGAGGTTAGGCTCGGAATTACGAAAGGCAATAGAACAAGTTGTCAGAGGAAAAGTGATATGTATTAGAATTGTTATTGTCATCTGTCAAAATGTTTAATCAAATGTAGGCTTATTGTCTATGTGAATGTCCCCGTGTCTACTTGAATGTGTCAGGTCTGGTGTGAATACGTGAGACTGTGTCTTCGTGTCAGTGAGAAGTATTCGTGTGTCCATTATGTCATTGTGTCTTGGTGACTTAAGTGTTGTATATTTCACAGAGTGCCAATCCCGCCATTGTCCTGATGTTAGGTTTCTCCAAAGATGGTGTTTTCTTAAATCCCAAAACGGTGTCTTTAATCCCAAAATTGGGTTGTCCTTAAATCCCAAAATCCAAAGATGGTGTTGTCGTTAAATCCAAAGATGGTGTCGTCGTTAAATCCCAAGATTGTGTTGTCTTTGAAGCCCACGATGGTGTTGTCGTTAAATCCCAAGATGGTATTGTCGTTAAATCTCAAGATGGTGTTGTCGTTAAAACCCAAGATGGTATTGTCGTTAAATCCCAAGATGGTGTTGTCCTTAAATCCCAAGATGGTGTCGTCGTTAAATCCCAAGATGGTGTTGTCGTTAAATCCCAAGATGGTGTTGTCATTAAATCCCAAGATGGTGTTGTCGTTAAATCCCAAGATGGTGTTGTCGTTAAATCCCAAGATGGTGTTGTCGTTAAACCCCAAGATGGTGTTGTCATTAAATCCCAAGATGGTGTTTGTATTGTGTACATTCAATCATGTGTTCTGGAATAGGTATCGCGTGACGCTATTAGCCAAATGATTCAAATTCACAGACAACTGCCTGGGATCGATATCATGTGCAAGTGTCACATGTGTGTATTGTCAACTTAATTACTAGCATCGATAGGTCGACTCTAGGGGCTCCTATTCAATCAGGCACACATCAAATGAGTTGTATGGAATAAGTCTTAAGAAGTATCGTGGAGTTCACCCATTATAATCTCAGTAAAAAAAAAAAACTAGTTTCGTATTTTTTGGTCTTTGATGCCTTCCACTACGTGGAGTAACATTGTTTACAGTATAATTTTAGTTGATATGCCCAGATGTAGAAATGTGGAGTTGGTACTTTTGTATAGTTGTGAAGTTGAGTAACCGAATATATTTTATAGGAAACCAAGCACAATTTATTTATAAATGCATTAATGATCGTTTGTCGCCTTTCATTAATTTAATCATTTGCTCCTGATTTTCGTTTCAAAGTGTGGTATTTGTGGCTGGGGGAAAGATAAGATTTAATATAAATTTTGTGTGCTTTAATTTAAAATTATATCAAGTTTTACCTCCGTATCATGTGACCAACTGGTCACACTGACCACGTGCCTGGACCGTCCAATACCACTGGCCATGGCTTTGGCACGCCATCATTTAAGGGGGAGTTTTTGTTGAATTCGGCACATCGGTTTGGAGATCATGTAGCGTTGGTACGATAGCCAACTAGCTAGCAGTTCGGCCACTACACCTCGCTACACATCTGGCCACTGCTTGTGGCCAAAGCATCTAGCCACAGCACGTCGCCATAGCTACGCATAGGTGCCACCGCTACTACCAGGTAGTTCAACTAGCCTCGGACAGCTACCCGCCACTGTCAGCTGTCCATTCTAATCATCTCCGAAAGCCTGCACTTCTATCAACTAATGCTTCAGCCCCTCGACAACTAGCCCCGACTGCTTGACCCAGCTGCTAGCCAACTGACCCATGCACCGATTAACCACTAGATCTACTTAGGTAAGATTCTTCAGCTTTCTTCATCTAGCCACTACCACGTCCTCAAGAATTAAGTCATTGTGCCCAGTGTTGCTATTCAAATTCTCGTTGGATTCTCTCTGGAAACAACGGATTTAAGTTCGGCAAAAATACCATTGTGATGAATGAATGGTGTGGACAACGTAATCGATGGCAACAATTGATTACATATTAGATAGCAAAAATGAATTACATAATCAATGGCTGCGATGGATAACCTAAACAAAAGCTACAATGGATAACCTTATAAATATCAGCATTGGATAACCTTATCAATATCAACATTGGATAACCTTATCTATATCAACATTGGATAACCTTATCTATATCAACATTGGATAACCTTATCAATATCAACAGTGGATAACCTTATCAACATCAACATTGGATAACCTTATCAATATCAACATTGGATAACCTTATCAACATCAACATTGGATAACCTTATCAATATCAACATTGGATAACCTTATCTATATCAACATTGGATAACCTTATCTATATCAACATTGGATAACCTTATCAATATCAACATTGGATAACCTTATCAATATCAACATTGGATAACCTTATCTATATCAACATTGGATAACCTTATCAATATCAACATTGGATAACCATGGTTTCCTTTGGTTCGCTAAGAGAGTATCTGCCTGTATTCGGTGCTTGCCATCAATCTGGGCGTACATCGTATCTGGACAAGCAGTAACATGTGGAAGCACTGATGTTAGGGACATCACTCAACGGATGGCGTATGTCTTACGCCATGTAGCAGACACCAGCTTGAGCTCAACGCACTGCTTCATGACTTCACATGTTCGGATACACATTCGAATGGAAAAACATGGCTCTCAGAGCTGAAGTTAACTTCTTCACCTGCGAGATCATCAGACTTGGTGAGTATGGTACTGTCATAGGTCATCAGACTGGGTGAGTATGGTACTGTCATAGGTCAGCAGACTGGGTGAGTATGGTACTGTCATAGGTCAGCAGACCGGGTGAGTATTCTTCCGTCTCACAAGACGATGGCCCATCACCATTGGTCTGAGTTGCATTTCCTCGTGTGGATGTGCAGTCCTATCCTTGATTGACAGTCTTTACCACAGCTTTTGCACACGAATTTTGTGCTTCCCAATGTTTTGGCCTTTCTCCTAGCTCTTCTGTTTGTAGCCTCCTCCATCATTCACTCCTCTGCTTATATGACGCCTTCTTTTACAACTGTGAGTATGATATTGTCATAGGTGTAATTCCCAGCCCTGATGAGTATAGGACGGTCATATGTCACTTTGCCAGACTGGGTGAGAATTGTACCGTCATTGGTCAAGTTCTCAGACCTGATGAGTATGGCCAAGCCCATAAATGTGTTTTAGTGTTAGTGCAACTCCTTCCGACTTCACCGCGTACCTTCATGCACATCTCCCTCCTTGTATTGTGTCTTGGTCCATCACATGTTTGTTCGGTCATCTGGCTGACAAGGACGTTAGTGATGTAGCCTGATGGCATTTTGACACTGACTTGGTCAATGGTTTTGTATTCTCAACTTAATCAAACGTAGAGACCAACTAAATAGTGTAATGTACACGATGGTAAATGGAGGAAGGATACTTGGGAACGGGAGGGAGTTGTATGCCCCTGATGGAATTTTTCTTTTCATTGAACTTCCGGGTTTCCCGGCAAACCACGAGACTTTTCTAAAGCACATTCTGTCATTGGGAGAGGAGGAGAGAACAGTTTTGAGTTTGACTTTATCACTTCCACTGTTTCTGCAATAACTCCAGAGGTGTAACTGGGTTTTTGACGCCCTTTGCTAATTCTTTTTTGGTGCCCTTTGTTGAAATAAAGATTTTAAAATAGAGATTGGCGGCGCCCTTTTGAACTGGCGCAGGCCGGCGACCTTGACATTCCCCTAGTGTTAAGCCGTTGTTACGCCACTGAATAACTCAATGATTTCTAAGGCCCCCTTTATCGGACCGTCAGAAAAAAAATGACTTAATGAATAAAAAAATAACAAAGCATTAAAAATTATTATAAAGTTGATTTTTAAAAAAATAATTCTGTAATGAAGAACAAATAGATACGTGATGTACAAACAAAAAAGGCACGTACACAGGATGTACAATCAGCTTATGACTTGTACTCTTCATGCCACATCAACAAATCACATGCATGAAAAACTCCTAATCCGCAAATGACACGTAGAAAAGATAGCTATTCAATAGATGACACCCAGACAGTACTTCCACTAAAAATGTCACATAAACAAGATGCCATATCAACCATAACCTACTACCATATAGACACAACGTACCATAACCTACTACCATACAGACACAACGTACAATAACCTAATGCCATATAGACACAACGTACAATAACCTAATGCCATATAGACCCAACGTACAATAACCTAATGCCATATAGACCCAACGTACAATAACCTAATGCCATATAGACACAACGAACTATAATGTATTGGCACAAAGACAGAGCGCACCTAATGGCATATGACCACAACGAATTTAAACCTAACGGCAAGTAGACACCAAAAATAAGAGTTGTTATCCAATATTTCTGGAATGTCTGTAGACCATCTTTTGGTTCTTCGTCTATTTCAGTGTAATCGAGTCCACACATTTCTTGGTGTATGCGCAAAATTCATTCTTCAGTATCGAAAATTAATACCCACTATCATTCCTTTAAGTCATTTAGTTCTTTTTTATGCTGTATAATAAGAAGAAGTGTTATTGTGATATTTAATTTCACAATGGAAAGTCGAGACTATATGGTTTGATGTTTCTACTTTTAAAAAAATCTGACTTGGAATATTTCTTTTACTCCGCTTCAAATCGGTATCGTTTAAACATTTCCGGTATCGGCCCGAACTCAATCTGATACGGAAACCTGGTCAAAGCCTGCACGCTGGGGACTCATTAATATTCATGATTGGCTAAACCCTAGGAATCTAGAACCGGTCATGTGACCAGCATTCATTGGCCACGGCATTACAGGGAGAGGGGAGGGGCAGTAATGCGATTTTAGTAAGAATTGTGGATGGTATGGATGGTAGATGGCGATGATGGTTGTAAGGTTAGGTCGGAATGCAGGATGGTAAGAATGGTAGAAACAACACGATGTTTTCGCCGACTGATGTGGTTTTCCAAAAAAAAAAAAATTAAAAAAAGGTGAAAACGAAATATGTAATAGAAAAATAGATAATAGTAAATAACATGTAATTAGCATCATGTTCTTATTGACATGGCATCAATGTCATGTTCTTATTGACATGGCATCAATGTCATGCTCTTATTGACATGACATCAATGTCATGTTCTTCTTGATATGACATCAATGTCATGTTCTCATTGACATGGCGTCAATGTCATATTCTTATTGACATGGCATCAATGTCATGTTCTTCTTGCCATGGCATCCATGTCATCTGCTATTTAACATGCCATCAGTGTCATGTTTTCCATCTGCCATTACTGGTTGGGGTGGAGTGCATTATTGCTAACACTTTCGGTTGGTTATGTCTGATATAGTCAAGTCTAGCAATAAATGATTTATTTTTCACCTGATGGCCGTGTGATAGTGAGATGGGAGTTAGAGGGGTCGGTGTGAAAATGATGGGGCTTTCTGGCAGATGGGGGAATTGTAAGGATGAGTTATTTTTGATAGTTGAACTTTAAGAAATTGGTGATCTAAGTTATTTTTATAGGGCTTAGTGGAGTTAGTGAACTAAATTATGTTATAGGGCTTAATGGAATTAGTGAACTAAGTTATTTTATATAAATTAGTTAGTGAAGTTAGTGAACTAAGTAATGTTTTAGGGCTTAATGGAATTAGTGAACTAAGTTATTTTATAGGGCTTAGTGGAGTTAGTGAACTAAATTATGTTATAGGGCTTAATGGAATTAGTGAACTAAGTTATTTTATAGGGCTTGGTTAGGGGAGTTAGTGAACTAAGTTG
The DNA here is from genome assembly GCA_002072015.1 of Radix auricularia. NCBI lineage: Eukaryota > Metazoa > Mollusca > Gastropoda > Lymnaeidae > Radix > Radix auricularia. The sequence continues at coordinate 336,477 of MUZC01000222.1, forward strand.
TGTCCTAGGGCTTAATTGAGCTAGTGAACTAAGTTATGTTATATGGCTTTGTGGAGTCAGTGAACTAAGTTATGTTAAATGGCTTAGTTAGTAGAGTTAGTAAACTAAGTTATACTTTCGGTCTTAGTGGAGCTAGTGAACTAAGCTATGTTATAGGGCTTAGTGGATTTGGTGAACTAAGTTATGTTATAGGGAATAGTTAGTGGAGTTAATGAACTAAATTATTTTTAGGGAATAGTTAGTGGAGTTAGTGAACTAAAATATGTTTTAGGGAATAGTTAGTGGAGTTAGTGAACTAAAATATGTTTTAGGGAATAGTTAGTGGAGTTAGTGAACTAAAATATTTTATAGGGCATAGTTAGTGGAGTTAGTGAACTAAGTTATGTTATAGGGCATAGTTAGTGGAGTTAGTGAACTTAATTATGTTATAGGGCATAGTTAGTGGAGTTAGTGAACTTAGTTATGTTATAGGGCATAGTTAGTGTAGTTTGTGAACTAAATTACGTTACAGGGCATAGTTAGAGAAGATAGTGAGCAAAATTATGTAATAAGCCACTTCACGTTTCACCTACACACACCACATAATTTAAATCCTTTCAGTTCTCCAACCGATAAGACCTATGGCGGATTAAGAGGGGGGGGCTGAACGGGCTAAAGCCACGGGCCCCCGACGGTTTAGGGGCCCCCAAACTTTTTATATTTTATAATAAAAGTGTACAAAAGTTTGCACGAACCCTTGAAAATATAATAAATTAATAAATACTATCTATACAAATTATCGCGTTCAGACATGATAGAATTGATAGTACCTAATAATCGAAAAACTTTAATTGATTCACTTCGCATGATATAAAATATAGTTTATATATTTTAAATTTCCCATTTTCGACAAGTTCCGCTGGCTGTGTGGAGATAGAACATGCTCGTGTTGTCACCGGTGTCGGGTTCCATTCCCAGCATGGGCAAATATTTTTTTTTCTTTTCACACTCAATTATAACTACCGCAAACACATCAAACAGTTATTTCTTCGTGTTCGTTTTTTTTTTTTTTCATTATTAAAATTTAGTTACAGTCTTATATTAGCTATTAACAATCATTTTATTTTAAGAATGCTGGCTGGATAGGGCCCCCGTTTGATTGCAGCCCGGGGCCCCGTACAGTCTTAATCCGCCCCTGGATAGGACCTTTCTAAAATGAACCAAGTGCCGGTACTCGATTATCAGAGTATTTGTAAAGACGATCCAGCATTATCACTAATTCTGTATGACACGATACCAACTACAAGTACACACACAGACACAGACACTCACACACGCAAGGAGTGTGTCCCATTCGTTTATTAAATTAAGCAATCGTTTTGTCTGTGGCTCCGGCCTAATCGATACCAGGGAAGGCGAGAGAGAGAGAGGGAGAGAGAGAGAGAGAGAGAAAGAAGGAGTGAGATCTATAGGCCATATATTGTAGCTGGATGCTGTGTTTTAATACTGACTGAAAGCTACGAATTTTGAAAGAATATTTTTGTAGCTGTCTGGGGAATTTGAGCATGGGAGTTGTGTGTGGCATAGAGTGCTGTATGTGGCATAGAGTGATGTATGTGGCATAGAGTGTTGTATGTGGCATAGAGTGATGTATGTGGCATAGAGTGTTGTATATGACATACAGTGCTGTATGTGGCATATAGTGTTGTATGTGGCATAGAGTGTTGTATGTGACATCGTGTTGTATGTGGCATAGAGTGTTGTATGTGGCATAGAGTGCTGTATGTGGCATAGAGTGTTGTATGTGGCATAGAGTTTTGTATGTGACATCGTGTTGTATGTGGCATAGAGTGCTGTATGTGGCATATAGTTTTGTATGTGACATAGAGTGTTGTATGTGACATAGTGTTGTATGTGGCATAGAGTGTTGTATGTGGCATAGAGTTTTGTTTGTGACATAGAGTGTTGTATGTGGCATAGAGTGCTGTATGTGGCATAGAGGGTTGTATGTGGCATAGAGTGTTGTATGTGGCATAGAGTGTTGTATGTGGCATAGAGTGTTGTATGTGGCATAGAGTGTTGTATGTGGCATAGAGTGTTGTGTGTGGCATAGAGTGTTGTATGTGGCATAGAGTGTTGTATGTGGCATAGAGTGCTGTATGTGGCATATAGTTTTGTATGTGACATAGAGTTTTGTATGTGACATCGTGTTGTATGTGGCATAGAGTGCTGTATGTGGCATATAGTTTTGTATGTGACATAGAGTGTTGTATGTGGCATAGAGTGCTGTATGTGGCATAGAGTGTTGTATGTGGCATAGAGTTTTGTATGTGACATAGAGTGCTGTATGTGGCATAGAGTGCTGTATGTGGCATAGAGTGCTGTATGTGGCATAGAGTGTTGTATGTGGCATAGAGTGTTGTATGTGGCATAGAGTGTTGTATGTGGCATAGAGTGTTGTATGTGGCATAGATTGTTGTATGTGGCATAGAGTGTTGTATGCGGCATAGAGTGTTGTATGTGGCATAGAGTGTTGTATGTGGCATAGAGTGCTGTATGTGGAATAGAGCGTTGTATGTGGCATAGAGTGCTGTATGTGGCATAGAGTGTTGTATGTGGCATAGAGTGCTGTATGTGGCATAGAGTGTTGTATGTGGCATAGAGTGCTGTATGTGGCATAGAGTGTTGTATTTGGCATAGAGTGTTGTATGTGACATAGAGTGTTGTATGTGGCATAGAGTGTTGTATGTGACATAGAGTGTTGTATGTGGAATAGAGCGTTGTATGTGGCATAGAGTGCTGTATGTGGCATAGAGTGCTGTATGTGGCATAGAGTGTTGTATGTGGCATAGAGTGCTGTATGTGACATAGAGTGCTGTATGTGACATAGTGTGCTGTATGTGGCATAGAGTGCTGTATGTGGCATAGAGTGCTGTATGTGGAATATAGTTTTGTATGTGGCATAGAGTGCTGTATGTGGCATAGAGTGCTGTATGTGGCATAGAGTGCTGTATGTGGCATAGAGTGTTGTATGTGGCATAGAGTGTTGTATGTGACATAGAGTTATGTATGTGGCATAGAGTGCTGTATGTAGCATATAGTGCTGCATGTGGCATATAGTTTTGTATGTGGCATAGAGTGCTGTATGTGGCATAGAGTGCTGTATGTGGCATAGAGTTTTGTATGTGTTATAGAGTGCTGTATGTGGCATAGAGTGCTGTATGTGGCATAGAGTGATGTATGTGGCATATAGTTTTGTATGTGGCATAGAGTGCTGTATGTGGCATAGAGTGCTGTATGTGGCATATAGTTTTGTATGTGACATAGAGTTTTGTATGTGGCATCGAGTGTTGTATGTGGCATATAGTTTTGTATGTGGCATAGAGTTTTGTATGTGACATAGAGTGTTGTATGTCGCATAGAGTGCTGTATGTGGCATAGAGTGCTGTATGTGGCATAGAGTGCTGTATGTGGCATAGAGTGTTGTATGTGGCATATAGTTTTGTATGTGGCATAGATTGTTGTATGTGACATAGAGTGTTGTATGTGGCATAGAGTGCTATATGTGGCATATAGTTTTGTATGTAGCATAGAGTGCTGTATGTGGCATAGAGTGCTGTATGTGGCATAGAGTGCTGTATGTGGCATAGAGTGTTGTATGTGACATAGAGTGCTGTATGTGGCATAGAGTTTTGTATGTGGCATATAGTTTTGTATGTGGCATAGAGTGCTGTATGTGGCATAGAGTTTTGTATGTGGCATAGAGTGCTGTATGTGGCATATTGTTTTGTATGTGGCATAGAGTGTTATATGTGGCATAGAGTGTTGTATGTGGCATAGAGTTTTGTATGTGTCATAGAGTGTTGTATGTGACATAGAGTTTTGTATGTTGCATAGAGTGTTGTATGTGACATAGGGTTTTGTATGTGGCATAGAGTGCTGTATGTGACATAGAGTGTTGTATGTGGCATAGAGTTTTGTATGTGGCATAGAGTGTTGTATGTGACATAGAGTTTTGTATGTGGCATAGAGTGTTGTATGTGACATAGAGTGTTGTATGTGGCATAGAGTGCTGTATGTGGCATAGAGTGTTGTATGTGGCATAGCGTGTTGTATTTGGCATAGAGTGTTGTATGTGGCATAGAGTGTTGTATGGCGAATAGATGTATAATTGTTGTGTTTAGATCAATACATTATTGTTGTATGTCGAACAGATGCATCATTATGTACGTACCATAAATGCACCATTATTATACGTAGAATAGATATATCATTATTGTATGTAGAATAGATGTATCATTATTGTATGTAGAATAGATGTATCATTATTGTATGTAGAATAGATATATCATTATTGTATGTAGAATAGATGTATCATTATTGTATGTAGAATAGATGTATCATTCTTGTATGTAGAATAGATGTATCATTCTTGTATGTAGAATAGATGTATCATTATTGTACGTAGAATAGATGCATCATTATTGTATGTAGAATAGATATATCATTATTGTATGTAGAATAGATGTATCATTATTGTACGTAGAATAGATGCATCATTATTGTATGTAGAATAGATATATCATTATTGTTACTAGAATAGATGTATCATTCTTGTATGTAGAATAGATGTATTATTATTGTATGTAGAATAGATGTTTTACTGTTGTATGTGATATTTATGCGTGTCTGATGTGTGGGGGAATAATGTATGATTGCTGTTTATGATAAATATTGATTTTGTTATGACTGAAATTCGGAACACATGTGTAATGTGTATCTGCTGTAAAGAGTATAGATAGTCGTTTCACTTTCTTGTGTTTCTAAGGCAACTGACTTTTGTGTATGTGTAATTGTTTGTGAATGTGATGAATGGGTAAATGTTTTTAATTGTGGTGTATGTGTTATAGTTTGTTACTGTGGTTGTGTGTGTAATAGTTTGTTATTGTGGTGTATGTGTATTAGTTTGTTACTGTGGTTGTATGTGTAATAGTTTGTTACTGTGGTTGTATGTGTAATAGTTTGTTATTGTGGTGTATGTGTAATAGTTTGTTACTGTGGTTGTATGTGTAATAGTTTGTTATTGTGGTGTATGTGTAATAGTTTGTTACTGTGGTTGTGTGTGTAATAGTTTGTTATTGTGGTTGTATGTGTAATAGTTTGTTACTGTGGTTGTATGTGTAATAGTTTGTTACTGTGGTTGTGTGTGTAATAGTTTGTTACTGTGGTTGTGTGTGTAATAGTTTGTTATTGTGGTTGTATGTGTAATAGTTTGTTACTGTGGTTGTATGTGTAATAGTTTGTTACTGTGGTTGTGTGTGTAATAGTTTGTTACTGTGGTTGTATGTGCAGTAGTTTGTTATTGTGGTGTATGTGTAATAGTTTGTTACTGTGGTTGTGTGTGTAATAGTTTGTTACTGTGGTTGTGTGTGTAATAGTTTGTTACTGTGGTTGTGTGTGTAATAGTTTGTTACTGTGGTTGTATGTGTAATAGTTTGTTATTGTGGTGTATGTGTAATAGTTTGTTACTGTGGTTGTGTGTGTAATAGTTGTTACTGTGGTTGTATGTGTAATAGTTTGTTACTGTGGTTGTATGTGTAATAGTTTGTTACTGTGGTTGTATGTGTAATAATTTGTTACTCTGGTGTATGTACATGTAATAGTTTGTTACTGTGGTTTACACACTATGTCTTATGCTTGAGCTGTAAAGGGAATTTCGTATGACTGGTGTGTAATGGGGGTGAGCCGTTGCTATTCTGATTGCTGTATCTGTTAAATGGCATTGTTGGCATTTTTTTTCTGGGCACTTGGATTTGGCTCCATCCAATCTTTTCCTCGTCTGGCGTACAGTAAACACCAGATATTAACCAAATCGACTTTACTGTTAAAGCCTGCAAGTCTAGAGCTGGTCTCTGAGCACAATGGTTCAATGCTCTCCTATAAATAGTGGCTTTAATTATAGCAGCAAGCTCTTCATTTGCGTCAACAGCTCCTGTGCATTCCTTTTCGATCGATAGCACGTGCACATGTCTTTTCCCTTCGACAACCAATGCCTGCCTTTTGTTTACTCTTTGACAATCATTGAGGGTTGGTTTGTGGTTGATTTCTCTACATCAATTGTTAATTGTTATTTCTTACATTTGTTGTTGAGTGTTGAATTTACTTCTTCAACAATCCCCCTAAGATTTTTTTGTTTTCAATATCCAAGTGTGTTACTACACACTGACCGTATATGAAAGAGCATTTCTTCCTGTAAATGTACAAATAAGAAGATTCTGGCTATCATTAATGGTCGCACAAGTTCTAATCAGTATCGCTAGACCCACTCTAGTTTTTACCAATTGTAGTGGGGACACCATCTCTGACCATTTTACTGGACACAACCTTCAGACTATCACTACTGGACACAGAGGGCAGTTTAGATTACCACTACTGGACACACCAATCAGTTTAGGCTATCAATACTGGACACCCCAATCAGTTTAGGCTATCACTACTGGACACACCAATCAGTTTAAGCTATCTCTACTGGACACACCAATCAGTTTAGGCTATCACTACTGGACACACCAATCAGTTTAGGCTATCAATACTGGACACATTAATCAGTTTAGGTTATCATAACTGGACACACCAATCAGTTTAGGCTATCACCCACCACTAGACACACGAGTTTAGGCTATTACTACTGGACCCACCAGTTTAGGGTATTACCACTGGACACACCAGTTAGGGTATTACCACTGGACACACCAGTTTAGGCTTTTACCACTGGACACACCAGTTTAGGCTATTACCACTGGACACACCAGTTTAGGGTATTACTACTGGACACACCAGTTTAGGCTTTGACCACTGGACACACCAGTTTAGGCTATTACCACTGGACACACCAGTTTAGGGTATTACTACTGGACACACCAGTTTAGGCTATTACTACTGGACACACTAGTTAGGCTATTACCACTGGACACACCAGTTTAGGGTATTACTACTGGACACACTAGTTAGGCTATTACCACTGGACACACTAGTTAGGCTATTACCACTGGACACACCAGTTAGGCTATTACCACTGGACACACCAGTTTAGGGTATTACCACTGGACACACCAGTTTAGGCTATTACTACTGGACACACTAGTTAGGCTATTACCACTGGACACACCAGTTTAGGGTATTACTACTGGACACACCAGTTTAGGCTTTTACCACTGGACACACCAGTTATGGCTAATACTACAGGACACACCAGTTTAGGCTATTACTACAGGACACACCAGTTTAGGCTAATACTACAGGACACACCAGTTAGGCTATTACCACTGGACATACCGGGTTAAGCTATTACCACTGGACACACCAGTTTAGGCTATTACCACTGGACACACCAGTTAGGCTATAACTACTGGACACACTAGTTAGGCTATTACCACTGGACACAGAAGTTTAGGCTAATACTACAGGACACACCAGTTTAGGCTTTGACCACTGGACACACCAGTTTAGGCTTTTAACACTGGACACACCAGTTAGGCTATAACTAATGGACACACCAGTTAGGCTATAACTAATGGACACACCAGTTAGACTTTAACTACTGGATACACCAGTTAGACCTTAACTACTGGACACACCAGTTAGGCTACAACTACTAGACACACCAGTTAGGCTATAACTAATGGACACACCAGTTAGACTTTAACTACTGGACACACCAGTTAGGCTATAACTACTGGACACACCAGTTAGGCTATTACCACTGGACACACCAGTTTAGGCTATTACCCCTGGACACACCAGTTAGGCTATAACTACTGGACACACTAGTTAGGCTATTACCACTGGACACACAATTTTAGGCTAATACTACAGGACACACCAGTTTAGGCTTTTACTACAGGACACACCAGTTAGGCTATTACCCCTGGACACACCAGTTTAGACTATTACCACTGGACACACCAGTTTAGGCTATTACCACTGGACACACCAGTTTAGGCTATTACTACTGGACACACCAGTTAGGCTATTACTACTGGACACACCAGTTTAGGCTATAACTACTAGACACACCAGTTAGGCTATTACCACTGGACACACCAGTTAAGCTATTACCACTGGACACACCAGTTTAGGCTATTACCACTGGACACACCAGTTTAGGCTATTACCACTGGACACACCAGTTAGGCTATTACCACTGGACACACCAGTTTAGGCTATAACTACTGGTTACACCAAATTACGCTTTGGACCACTGGACACACTGGCTCTGACCAGTGGTGAGGTCATCGTCCTAAAAATGTTCATTCTGCAGTGTCACATTCACTTTGCCAGTGGTGGTGCACGGCAAAGACTAATCGATAATGGTATCTTTGAGTTCGTGAAATCTAATCGATAATAACATCGTTGTGAAAGACAAGAGATTAGCTACCCTTTGAGAAACGTCATTTTTTTAACAACATCAAACTCGTGTCATTAAAGTACTTTTGTTTTGCGGTTTAAGGTGGAGCCAATAAAGGTGTAGATTGTTTAAATGGACAACAGCGTTTTTAAAGGAGCATTTTATTCTACATGACCCGCATGCGATTCCCAAGCAATGATTTTTTTTTCGACTTATGGGCAAGTGTTTTGGTGGTGAATGCTCAAGACAGATACTGTCACTAATATGACTTCTTGTATGTTGATGTGGGACCCTGTCACTAATATGAATTCTTGTATGTTGCTGTGGGACCCTGTCAGTAATATGACTTCTTGTATGTTAATATGGGACCCTGTCACTAATATGACTTATTGTATGCTCATTGCAGACCATGCCACTAATATGATTTGTAGTATGCTCAAGGCAGACCATGTCACTCATCTCATGTTTTTGGAGACCATATATTTTCATTCAGCAAAGATATAAACCTTTAGATAAGCTCACAACTATCATCTCCCAGCAAATAATTTAAGTAGATAAGCTCACAACTATTATCTCCCTGCTAATAATTTAAGTAGATAAGCTCACAACTATTATCTCCCTGCTAATAATTTAAGTAGATAAGCTCTCAACTGTCATCTCCCAGCTATTTTAGTGGATAAGCTCATAACTGTCATCTGCCAGCTATTTGAGTGGATAAGCTCACAACTGTCATCTCCCAGCTATGTGAGTGGATAAGCTCACAAATGTCATCTCCCAGCTATGTGAGTGGATAAGCTCACAACTGTCATCTCCCAGCTATGTGAGTGGATAAGCTCACAACTGTCATCTCCCAGCTATTTTAGTGGATAAGCTCACAACTGTCATCTCCCAGCTATTTTAGTGGATAAGCTCACAACTGTCATCTTCCAGCTATGTGAGTGGATAAGCTCACAACTGTCATCTCCCAGCTATTTTAGTGGATAAGCTCACAACTGTCATCTCCCAGCTATGTGAGTGGATAAGCTCACAACTGTCATCTCCCAGCTATGTGAGTGGATAAGCTCACAGCTGTCATCTCCCAGCTATTTTAGTGGATAAGCTCACAACTGTCATCTCCCAGCTATGTGAGTAGATAAGCTCACAACTGTCATCTCCCAGCTATGTGGGGACAGATTGTCACAAAAGTTTGAAACATAACTCGTTATAACAATAAATTGTCCTTACTTCATTGAATTATCCAAGAAGACCATCACACTTGAAACATTTAAAATTAGAAAACGGTTTAACTTGAACAATTCACAATGTTGTGCATACAACGCTCAGCAGGAAGTGTGGTTAACTACATGACACCATGTAAGGGTGACCATTATAGAGAACACTCGTATAGTATCACTAAATAGGCTCTTTATCTTGGGTCTTGATTTTTAAACTGTAATGACGATGATTGGATTTCTGGCAGTGCAGTTAGCAATACTTGAGAGAGAATCTATAAGGGGGGGGGGGGCGGAATGATTAATATAACGATTTGTTACGTTGACTTAATGTGAAATGAAACGAATACCAAATTTAAATAGCTGTAGACTAGAGTCTTTTTCCGGTTTTGGATTTTTATTTCTTATATTCCCTTTCCCTTCTTAGGTGCTTTGTGCTTTGTTTTTGTTATGGGCTAGTGATTAAGCTCTTTAGTTCCCTGTTATTTTTTAAATTTATTTTTGTAGGGAAGACAATTTATAAGGTAAATATAATATAAAAGATTGGTAACCCTGCAGTTTTTACACGTATATTATTTCACAGCGAAATTTAAATTTCTCGTGTCAATTTACGTTTTTAATTTATTAAAAGCATTATAATAATGATAATACTTTTATATATACATATATACTGATTAGCATATGCTGCATTATAGATATTATTACAGCGCTAATTTGTAAAACTCATTGATTTCTAAGGCATGTTTTCTCGTTAATTGAGTAATAAAAATACAAATGACAATACTACATAATGTGTAAATGCAGAAAAGAAAATCTCACATGCGGCCTTTTCTCGTAAACAAAATGTGGGTTAGAAGTAACTGCAATCAGGAGGTTACTCTCCTGACGTATCACAGTGCATGTACGTGCAAGAGAAACAGTGCCAGTTCTCCTGACACTTCAATGACGCGAACATATGGACGCCGATGACCTGGCTGTCAGCGCCATTGTCACTTGAACGAACAAACTCGGTAGCAGGGCCGGCTTTAGGCATAGGCAAATTAGGCAGCCGCCTAGGGCCTCTGATTAGTCTTATCATTAGTGGGGTTCTCGCACAAGAATGTTTCCATAGTAATTTTTTTTAAAATTTTCTATGACATTTAGGGCCACCAAATTTACATCGCCGAGGGCCGACACATTTAATTTGCCTATAGCCACTAAAAATACTTCACCTAGGGCCATGAAATTTACTAGGGCCTAGGGTCATCGCCTAGGGTTACCAATTGCCTTAGACCGGCCCTGCAGGCAGAGTCAATCTGAATGATTAGCTAATCGAAGAGTATGGGGCCCTACATGTGATGAATGTTATGTTTGCGCTAAATGATTTGCCACACCCACTCTCTCCTTTCCTATAAAAGCTTATACTACTTTCTTCTTACGTTTGCTCTTTTTAGATTTCACCGCAGCTAAGATTTTATTTGTTTATATTCTTATTATTTGTGTAATTTTTGTTCTTTGAAGAAGGCTCTTTGCCGAAAAGTTCGCTGTTTTGTTACGTCCTGTCAGGCTCACTCATACCCTGATTACATGTTACGTCCTGTCAGGCTCACTAATACCATGTTTACATGTTACGTCCTGTCAGGCTCACTCATACCATGTTTACATGTTACGTCTTGTCAGGCTCACTTATACCCTGTTTACCTGTTATCCATCTACTTATGGTTTCCTCTATCATAGATCTGGGGTTTTTTTTGTTTGGGAAGAAGTATCAAGTGTTTACAACTAACATCTCTATCATAGATCTGTCTTTGGAAAAGGTATCAAATGTATACTAGTAACATCTCTATTATAGATCTGTCTTTTGAAGAAGTATCAAGTGTTTGCAACTAACATCTCTATTATAGATCTGTCTTTGGAAGAAGTATCAAGTGTTTACAACTAACATCTCTATCATAGATCTGTCTTTGGAAAAGGTATCAAATGTATACTAGTAACATCTCTATTATAGATCTGTCTTTTGAAGAAGTATCAAGTGTTTACAACTAACATCTCTATCATAGATCTGTTTTTGGAAGAAGTATCAAGTGTTTACAACTAACATCTCTATCATAGATCTGTCTTTGGAAAAGGTATCAAATGTATACTAGTAACATCTCTATTATAGATCTGTCTTTTGAAGAAGTATCAAGTGTTTACTAGTAACATCTCTATCATAGATCTATCATAGATCTATCTTTAGAAGAAGTATCAAGTGTTTACTATTAACATCTCTATCAGAGATCTGTCTTTTGAAGAAGTATCAAGTGTTTACTAGTAACATCTCTATCATAGATCTATCTTTGGAAGAAGTATCAAGTGTTTATTGTAGCATCTCTATCATAGATCTATCTTTGGAAGAAGTATCAAGTGTTTACAACTAACATCTTTAACATAGATCTGCCTTTTGTTTGGGAAGAAGTATCAAGTGTATTCTACTAACATCTCTAACATAGATCTGTCTTTGGAAGAAGTATCAAGTGTATTCTACTCACATCTCTAACATAGATCTGTCTTTGGAAGAGGTATCAAGTGCTTACTACTAACATCTTTAACATAGATCTGTCTTTGGAAGAAGTATCAAGTGTATTCTACTAACATCTCTATCATATAATCGACTTTTGAAAGTAGGATCAAATGCATTCTACAAACATCTCTATAATAGATCTGTCTTTTGTTTGGGAAGAAGTATCAAGTGTTTACTACTAACATCTCTATCATATATTCGTCTTTTGAAAGTAGGATCAAGTGTTTACTACTAACATCTCTAACATATATTCGTCTTTTGAAAGTATGATCAAGTGTTTACTACTAACATCTCTAACATATATTCGTCTTTTGAAAGTAGGATTAAGTATTTACTACTAACATCTCTAACATATAATCGTCTTTTGAAAGTAGGATCAAGTGTTTACTACTAACATCTCTAACATATATTCGTCTTTTGAAAGTAGGATCAAGTGTTTACAACTAACATCTCTATCATAGATCTGTCTTTTGTTTGGGAAGAAGTATCAAGTGTATTCTACTAACATCTCTAACATAAATCTGTTTTAGGAACTGGTCTCGTTACACTTTGACCCAAACTGTCACACAATTTATGAGAGCTGTGGATTATCTGTCACAAACAGCTGGTATAGTTTAGCTGGACTAGTTCAATATACTTTACATTTGTCATTCTTGATTTTAAACCGTCACTAGATCTTTATCAGGAATGCTTGTAAAGATTGGTTAGAAGGAATTCGATTCAAGAACAGAATTGAAAGCATGTGTTCGGAAAAACAACAACAACAAAAAAAACAAAAAACAAAACAACCTTATCACTCTAAGCTGTAAAAACTCCATGCTCACCGAGTTTTTTCTCGTGCGTCTCTCTTGTTGTATCTTAATTTATTAAGTACCTGTCCCACACCTCCGTTTCACTCCATTCTCTTACCCTCCCCTCTCTCTTCCTTATCTTAACTCCCATAACCCTCACCATACTTACGTCATCACTGTTAACCGTACTCACGCACCCCTTTACCCCCCCCCCACCCAAAAGATGGAAACCGGTGAGCTAAATAATCAATGAAAGCTGATAAAAATTTCATTGGTTTGCTGGATTTAATTTTTAATGTACAATTTTTGAGTGGTTGTTTTTTTTTTTTTAAAATTAATTATTGTTTATTATTATTTTTTTTTTTAAAGATTGCTATCACGCCGTTTGAATTGTGGTTACCAGTTAGAGTTGCTATCACGCCGTTTGAATTGTGGTTACCAGTTAGAGTTGCTATCACGCCGTTTGAATTGTGGTTACCAGTTAGAGCCACTCAAAGAGAAACACGGCCGTGTTATTGGCGGCAATAAACCGAGAAGAAAATAGCACAGAAAAATAAGACTTGTGGGAACATGTGGTCTTACTGTCATGACAACTTAGACTTGTGGGAACATGTGGTCTTACTGTGGATAAGCTCACAACTG
>MUZC01000222.1:350196-361226 GCA_002072015.1 Radix auricularia
ACGCCGTTTGAATTGTGGTTACCAGTTAGAGTTGCTATCACGCCGTTTGAATTGTGGTTACCAGTTAGAGTTGCTATCACGCCGTTTGAATTGTGGTTACCAGTTAGAGTTGCTATCACGCCGTTTGAATTGTGGTTACCAGTTAGAGTTGCTATCACGCCGTTTGAATTGTGGTTACCAGTTAGAGCCACTCAAAGAGAAACACGGCCGTGTTATTGGCGGCAATAAACCGAGAAGAAAATAGCACAGAAAAATAAGACTTGTGGGAACATGTGGTCTTACTGTCATGACAACTTAGACTTGTGGGAACATGTGGTCTTACTGTCATGACAACTTAGACTTGTGGGAACATGTGGTCTTACTGTCATGACAACTTAGACTTGTGGGAATATGTGGTTTTACTGTCATGACAACTTAGACTTGTGGGAACATGTGGTCTTACTGTCATGACAACTTAGACTTGTGGGAACCTGTCTTCTGCTCCTTTCAAATGATTTAGTTCATTATACTTGCTGTCATTAATTGCATCATGTCCTAGAAGGAATCAAATACTGAATCAGTTTCCACAACTTTCTCTGATTCTTGCCCCCCCCCCCCAACCCTTGAACTTCTTTTCCTGTGATTTTAAAACTATTTTTTAATGCTTTTTTTTATTTCTCTTTTCCCTCTGACATTTAATTATTATTGGGTTTTCTGTCGTTTTTTTTAAAATTAAATTTCTTTTTCCCATTTTCATGTGACTTTTGTCTTTGGGTATTTATTTGTTTTAGCTTATTTTCCCTGTCAGATTGAACTAGTTTTTGGACTACTGATGAGTTCTTATTTGTTTTAGCTTATTTTCCATGGCAGATTGAACTAGTTTTTGGATAACTGATGAGTTATTATTTGTTTTAGCTTATTTTCCATGTCAGATTGAACTAGTTTTTGGATTACTGATGAGTTATTATTTGTTTTAGCTTATTTTCCATGTCAGATTGAACTAGTTTTTGGATAACTGATGAGTTATTATTTGTCTTAGCTTATTTTCCATGTCAGATTGAACTAGTTTTTGGATTACTGATGAGCTCTTATTTGTCTTACCTTTTTTTCCATGGCAGATTAAACTAGTTTTGGAATACTCATATACGACACTTGCATAAATGTTAAAAATAAGAAAACTGTAATCTAAAAATTGTGTTATGAGGATGGAACAATGTCGGGAGATGGGAAATCTTTTATTTACAAAAATCTCGCTGCGTCCCGGAAGAGAAACCCTGCCTTGAACTCATACCATCCACCACTGTCCCTTCTCTTTGCCTTACATCGATCGCTCGTTCACGGAATGGTTGACTGTGCCAGAATCGATACGCGAGGCCTACACACGCGAATCGGTATCGATCCGTTTATTACTATTGGTATTCATAACGTTGCAATTATACGGCGTAGCGGTGTACAATGTAATCGTTACCATTTGGATCAAGTGATGGGTATCGCTTCATTTGGCTTTTATTCTGGGGTTTCTATTTTGTCAGTTAAGCCTTTTTTTTAAACATCTACAAAATACAATCATCTATATCGCTGACTGGTGTATGACACAAGATGTAATCTGGTTCAGTTTGCGTTATTGCACATTTGTATTATGACACTCTCTATTGTGATAGAAGATGCATGTATTATGACATGATATGAATGAATGATTAATGTGTCACGGTCAACTATGGTGGAGTGGTGTGTGACTTTATATCGGTGGTCATCTAGTGTGTAATATGACTAATATGGGTCCTACTCTTGTGTCTTATATGACTTTCATATGTGGACCTTTTTAGTGTGGTCTTTGGGTGTGTTGTATGACTTTTAAGTCGGACCCTTTATGTGTGTATGACTTTTATGGGTGGTCTTTGAGTGTGTTGTATGACTTTTATGGGTGGTCTTTGAATGTGTTCTATGACTTTTATGGGTGGTCCTTGAGTGTGTTGTATGACTTTTATGGGTGGTCCTTGAGTGTTTTGTATGACTTTTATGGGTGGTCCTTGGGTGTGTTGTATGACTTTTATGGGTGGTCCTTGAGTGTGTTTTATGACTTTTATGGGTGGTCCTTGAGTGTTTTGTCTGACTTTTATGGGTGGTCCTTGAGTGTTTTGTCTGACTTTTATGGGTGGTCCTTAAATGTGTTGTATGACTTTTATTGATGGTCCATGGGTGTGTTGTATGACGTTTATGGGTGGTCCTTGAGTGTTTTGTCTGACTTTTATGGGTGGTCCTTGAGTGTGTTGTATGACTTTTATGGATCGTCCATGGGTGTGTTGTATGACTTTTAAGTTTGGTTCTCTGGTGTGTTATATATGCTTTTCAAAGTGGTGGTGTGCGGACTGGTGCCGGTCCATAGGCCATTCGCCGCCGGTCCACAGAAATTATCAAAAAAGGACAAAAAAAAGTATAATTATTATCCTCCACTGGCAACAATTAATACTAAACCTATAGATTACGGAATTAACCAAATAAAATGAAACAAATAAATTTGAAATTTAAAAAAATTAAATATTGAATTATATTTTGCTACCACGTCAGTACAAGTTAAATAGAGAACCATTTAAGTTAAAAGAGGACCCGTTGTGACCCATCCTATCACGGGAGGTTTACGTTGTGGAAACTACTCAGCCCAATTATGTGATAAGACTAGGGTATTCAGATGTCCGGTTTTGTACTGGACTTTCAGGGTATATCGTTATTTGTTCAGTGAAAAAAAACATTTGAAGCAGTTCTCTACATTTTATATTTGAAATAATCCTATTTATATTCTAAACATATAGGGCCCGGTATTTTTGAGACACAACACTAGGTAAGATTTTAAAATGCGTCTCATTAAAAATCGCCTTAGCGGGAAAACGTGTGTCACAGAATTTCATAGAATGCTTTAGATCTTTTTCTTAACGGAGTGAAGTGACTAATATTAAATTCATAGTGCGAAAAAAATTAGTTTAAAATTTTTAAACTTCTATAATTTTTTAAAAAATATTTTAGGGAAAAAAAATATTTTTAAAAAATAAATTTAAAAAATACGTGCACAGAAAGGAAATTTAGATTTTCTAAGACTATTTTAGATAAGCCCAAAATATAGTGAAAAGTAAGAACACTATTCGATTCAAAGTCTGATAAATATTGGGCTAAAACTTCAAAAGTCTGTCCCATTAAAATCGGTGGAGCAAAAAATTAGTTCATAGAATTTTCCACATTCACATTAAACCAGATAATACGATTATTTTGTAAATTTCAATGTACACAAATATTCCGGTAAGTACACTACAACACAAGACGTAATGTGGGTCATAAAGGTTTTGTGAAAAATTTAGTAGTCTATAGATCAAACTCTTCACCCATTCGCCAATGTTTAAAATAATACTTGTCTAGCCCTTATAACAAAAACAAAAAAGAATCATTAAAAAAAAATATAGTATAATAATAACATTATGAGTAGGCTACCGGAGCCAACACGAGAAGCGAAACTAAGTTTTCATCTCACTTGCTATTTATTTTTTGCGCCCTTGATTTTGTTATAAAATATCCAAAAAGTAGGAATATATTTAATTTGAATAAATTGAAGGAATCGCACTCGGCGCCCTTGCAGTGGCGTAGCGAAGGAGGGAGCGAATGCCCCGGGCGGCACTTTGCCAAGGGCGGAAAATTCCTGGTCATTAAGTAGCTTTCAAGATAAAAAAAAATTAATAAGAAAGTCGAGCTTTTTATCGAAATAAAAGAAAACTGAAATAACATATTAAAAACAGAAATTAAGGGACTATCCTAGGACATGTGAACTTTTCAACCGTCAAACTTCAAATATAGGCTAAATTCTTCTGATACTAATGCTACTGTACTGAAAAGTACTTACAATTAGTATGAGAATGTAACACTGATGTGGTGGTAGCTTAACTGATTCTTAATATTTGAAAGCCACTCCTGTTGTAAAATAAAAATGTACTGTACATGAAACATGAGCAATCGAAAGCTCGTAACGGCATATTGCGTGAAAGTGGGGGTGGGGTGGGAGGCGGCTAATACCTCGTACTTAGCTTAAAAATGAAAAGCGTTGAAATAAAGCTTAATAAAATGAAATATAAAGCAAAGATAAAAGACAAATTAAAAGAAATAAAGAAGCTAAATTACGTGAACGTTTCTTATGCCAGAAATGCAAACTCTCTTATGAATCTAAATTCTTTTGTTACTAATGCTACTGAAATGGAAAATATAGGGGCTGAATTAGTGTACGAATATTACCATATGGTTCTGGTATATATAATATGTAACATTTTTATTTTAACGTGAGTATACTACTGGAAAAAATTGTTTGCGTACTGAATATGTTTTATTATAATAAAGCATTATTTTAATGTCTTTTGATTTGAAGTATCAATAAAAATAATGAATAACATTGCTTACTTAATGAAATTAGCCTAAAACTTTGCACGCATTTATCCAAACGTAGTCACCCATGAACAAGAGATAAACATTTCCAATTTTTTATTTATTTATTTTTTAAAAATTAATTTTTTATTTTTTTATTTTTTTTTGAAATGGGAAAAGATCAGAAATCCAATAAAAAGAATTGACAAAGAACACCAATAAGTTGTAAAAGAAAAAGACACTTTCTGTAAGAATTTTTGGCATTATTAAATCCTGGCTAAGTTAAATGTACGGTTTTTTTTTGTTTTTTTTTTCGGTCACAGAGAGGACAATACTGTTGCAAATAAAGGCAATATTCCAGAACCAATGCATTTGCTTGCCAAGTACGATCGACCAATCCCAGAATACTGAAAAATTTATTTTTTTAAAAATTCATCTAAAATTTAAACTGAGTTCGTAGCAAATTTTAGATATAGATCGCGAAAATCTTCTTTCTTCAAGAACAACATACCAAATATTGAAACATTGTATTCGATAAATCTTCATACATTTCATATAATCACAAACAAAAATTTTTTTTTAATCCAGTTATGGGATATGTAATGAATGAAAATAAAAAGTAGACTTTGTAGAATCTTTAAAAATATTTCATTGAAGTAAAAGTTAACCTGCTTACTACATTTCTGAAATGATTTTTAATAAATGACAATCTTAAAATTATGGAATGCAGAGAATCATCGGGTGTTGATAATTTTCTTCTTCATGGCTGGAAAATGTGCAGGTGTTTAAGAAAGACGCACTAACATAAAGTACCACTGTCAAATCTCGCTCAAACAGTTCATCTATATAATAATGCGCCTAAGCACATTTCCGTCCGTCAGTGTGTGTGTGTGTGAAGCCCCTATACCACGCAACTCTTGCTAACTTTTTTAAAATTGAAAATATAGACGTAAAATCATAATGATTTTGGGTTTGAGATTAACAGATGGTGTGGTTTTGCGCGCCGTAAAAAAAAACAATCAAGTGGCGTCATGAAGCATTTATTATATTAATTTATTTGATGTTACTTTTTATCTTGATTATAATCCGAGTGTGTGAATATGCATGTGTGCGAGTGTGTTTATGTGTATGTGTGTATGTGCGTCTGTGTGTGCGTGTGACTTTGTGTTTGCATTAGTTGTGAAATAACGATTTATTTCATAGATTGCTAAAAGTGAAATTAAATATTGAAAAGACGTTACCACGTAATCTTTTATGTATAGTTAAAATTATGCACTGGATTATGAAAAATTCCGTTAATTTTAGGAGCACAAGTTTCTGCCGATGCGACCTGCATGGGTGCTTGAATAAAAGATAACGGGAAGTCATTGAATGTGACTTAAAAAACTGTTAATGAGAAGAACAATCTCCAATGATTTTTTCAGAGATGGTTTTTGCTTTATGTTTGATTTTAGAAGAAATGAGCCCTTGCGAATTAGTTGGATGATTACTCGCATGAATTGCCACAATGGAAAATAAACTTTGAAAAGAACTTATAGTCGCTGTTGAAATTGCATTATTTATAGTTATAATATGTAATTGGGTAAGATTGGTGCATATTTATTTGTAAAGGAAATGGAACCTTTNTAAACATTTTAATTGTATTTTACAATAATAAAATCATACGAAAATGGTTCGAACGAATTTCCCTTAGTCACTGTTAAATAGCTATAGAAATAAATGTGAAGAAATTATTTAATTGTAGACGAAATATCAATTTTACATTTTAATATAAGCTTTTATACATCTATGTATATAATCGGATGGAGGCAAATTTTATACTGGCTTATAACAAGTCAAAATTACAGAGAATAAAAATTTCTTAAAGAAAAATTAACACGGAACCGCTTTTGAAGCATTCAACGAGTGATTTATCATAAAAAAACAATTGCAAATATTTGTTAGGAGGAAGAGGTATTTCTCTTATGTGCTTACTTAATACAAGTGAGTGTTTTGGATCGATTTCATTATAAACTGGCATTAAGGAAATTCGTATTGAAAGTAAACGCTCAGGGATTTTACATTTAAAAAATGGTACGTTTATAAGCATTTAGATCTATACACTGTTGTAAGTTAAATAGCGGAATTGTAATTTTTTATAAAGAGGGGCAACTTTGTGAGCTATTTGAAGGGTGCTTTTCATTTCTTGGGTCATGAGTTTATAATATTTCCGAGCCCTGAGTGGCACTATTTCTTAGCCACTAATAATGTCCTTTTTGCAAAGATTAAGAAAACCAGCAGTGTAAAATTTTAAACACAAACCTTGCGATTCAACGTGTTTTTTAAAACAAATAGACAATATTAAAAAATCTCCCCAACCCTACGCATCCCAATCACATAAGTATTAAAAAGCTCAATAAAAATAAATCTAATTTGTCCTAAATCAAGGTCATGCATAAACTGTAAAGAAATGGATGTTGTGGATTAATTGGTAGATGAATAAAAAAGCTTACATAAAAACGACTTATTCTAGAATAATGCAATATTATGGTACGTTTTATGGTTAAAACTGTAGATTTTTCTATTGGTGCAAGTTTGTGTGTGTGGAGGAGGGGCTATGTGCGTATGTGTGTGTGATTTGGTTATTTTTATGTCTGCTAATGGTGCGCCTCTAACATGACAACCAGTATTTTTAAAATTAAATATACAAACAAATATAATAATGATTTTCTACGGTGTAGATAGAAAGGGGTTGAAACGTTCGGGGTCGAAACGTCCCTTGGCGGCATTGTCCGGGATCGAATCACCCCGGGTTCGAACCTTCCGTGGTCGAACCGACCGGAGTCGAAACGACCGGGGACAAAACGTCCTGTGGTCAAACTGCCAGGGTCGAACCGTCCGGGGTCGAATCGTCCGGGGTCGAAATGTCCAACCACCAAATATAAAATACTATTTGTATAACTAAAGTAAAGTATCTGGCGCAAAAAAAAATCATATTCATTTGACTAAGGGCATGCTTAGCCTAGAAATAGAAATAATGTTTTGGAGAGCTTTTCCAATGAAAAAAGTAATCTTAACACATGTATTTTACTCTAAGACCTAACGAATGATGAAAAATCCATTAAAAATATTGGGTACATTTCTCGAACAATGCGGTTGCATGACATACGCTTCGGGTAAAAACTGTTCTTAAAGGTGTAAATATATCAAGTGTAAAGAAATATCACGGGTATTACGACTTATACATTGGATCTAGCATAAGGAAGTGCGTGTTATTCGAAATACACACTGACAACAATTCATTTTGTGCTAAGCTGTTTTGAGTTTATTAGATGAATAGTTTACAATGGGAAAAAAGATTGATATAAAGTGAATGGTTACGATTAGAAAAAATATGCGGGAATATATTATGATTGACATAAAATTTATAAGAAGATCAATTTCTCACCATTTTCTTAAAAAAGCAGCATTGTTCTTATGTTTTTATTCACGTTAAAGGATCATGTGCCTTTAAAACAAGTAAACCATATTTTCTACTCTCCCCAAGCAACTAAAATTTTCACAAATATTATCTGGCTAAAAATATCCTATTCCTCTTTAACTAATTTCATGTTTAGACTATACATGAATTGTGTATTTAGCGAGTAATTTCTAAGAACCAAAGAAATCCTGTGGAAAGATATTGTTTTCATGTTTTGATTCACGTGAAAAGAAAGTGAACTTTGCCCGTTATCTTTTTGTAACTGTTAACGACATTTGTTATTCTGGTAGAGAATATACCATGCGTTATTAAAGGGGTTCGAGCATGGTGAAAGAAAGCCATCAATCGATCTGAATGGAATGATGTGGTTGAGCAAGCCAGGGCCCTGCATGGGCTTTAGAGCCTCGGATGATAATGATGTTGCTATATTAAAGCAGAAATACCAAAATTGATGGGTATATTTAGACTAATAATATGTTTATTTTTCTCGACACACTTATCTTTGTTTTTATTAAGAAGGGTTTGATGTATCACAACCCTAATTTCCAGATCGGTTTATATTAAATTTTAAGGAGAATTTGAGACCCAAAACTAAATAAAGTTACTCTTATTGTGCCTACCCCGTAGCATAGCACGGGTATTTTGCTCGTTATATCTAATTTGTTTACACGAAACGAATTATCTATTTTAGTACTATAGAGCTTAAATTTGTTACGCATTCTTATTCATGCCCAAACACAGTTTGGATTATCTAATTACTTTAGAAGCAAGGCTTCAGGATACAAAATGGTGAATATACCTTGGAGTCATTTTGAGATTATTTGAAAACTATAGAAAATCTGACAGAGGCCGAAAAAAAAGCTCAACAGACCAACAGACGCAGGAACTTTGCTAGTAACAATAAAATCTTTTTATTTTCGAAGTTATGTCAAAGATGCCCAACATTATTTATAAACGCACAGTGCTAGAAAAATACTGAGCAGAAGTTGCTCACAGAGAAATTAATGGAATACTTAAAGGATGGTTTGACATTTGATAAAATTTTATGTGGAGACCTTATCCTTTTAATCGAATAATTAAGTCTAACTTCCAAAGAGCATATATTTGATGATGCAAAATATGTATCCATGTTATTTAGGAAAAACAGTTGATTTGTGTGCCAATATTTTTCAAGGTAGAGTAGTATCACTTGGGCAATGAACTCTTACAATTGTGCGGATAGCCGGCGTTCAATGAATTGTAAATTATAGAATTTAAATATGTGCCATCCAGTATTTGCTTACGATTTTTGTTCTAGATCCATCAGAACATCTGGTAGTTAATGATAAATATTTTTCTTATATTTAAAAAAGAAAAAAAAATTAACAATAGATAATTGGATATAAGATCATATAAGGTGATCTATAGACTGATTACTTATTATTAGGGCTGCCGAAATTTACGATTAAATAATCGATAAATCATTAAAATAATCGATTAAAATTAACTTTTGCAATTAAAATTTAAGAAAATATTTCTAATAATTTTTCCCCCAATTTATTAGGTTTAATAATTTTTTAATTATTTTTTTCCTTACATATTTTTCCCTCCAATAATTATTATTTCATTAGACGTGCATACTCAATAAATAGATTTTTCTTCCTTATTTCTTTTACAGCCGAACTTATTCGCTGTGTTACGTCAAAAAATTCGGAACCCATAGAATACTGCATCTTAAACCCATTTCGTGAAATATTGAATTGCAACCTAACGTGATCTAAATAATGTGTTATAAAAATATAATTAATCGAAATTGAAATAACTTTAATCGATAAAAATTCTATTAAAATTTAATAAAATATATATAATATTATTTTTCAATTAATTTAAAAAATAATCAATAAACGATACAATAGCCCAGGTCACAGGATCTATATTGTTGAGGAACATATTACAACAGTTCATAGCATTTAAAAAAGTTA
Source organism: Radix auricularia (assembly GCA_002072015.1). Lineage (NCBI taxonomy): Eukaryota > Metazoa > Mollusca > Gastropoda > Lymnaeidae > Radix > Radix auricularia. Next base: position 359,995 of record MUZC01000222.1, read on the forward strand.
CAAAAATTATTTTTCTAAGTTTTATGAGACAGGGGAAATACTCAATAAAACCAAAAAAAAACCTCAATTGCCTGCTTTTGTTAGGTCCCTTAGCATATTTGGCTATATTTGAAATTAACGATTAGTTCATGAAATTAATCATTAACTTTTCAGAAGTTAATGGTTAAATTTAAAGTAATCGTTACCAGCCCATATATATATATATATATATATATCTGTCCGTCTATAAAAGACGATAGATTTATATTTATTATTTGCAGCTCTTGGTGTAGCTGATAAACCAATCGTTGAGTGGCAGTCTCTCTGCATGTCGTACACATGAATGCAGTGGAGCAGTGTTACCTGGCCTTTCTCCTCGCTCTTTTCCAAATGCTTCTTCACTAGTTTCCTCCTCTGCTCTTACTGATCCTTCTTTCACCATAGCCCACCACGTGGTCCTATCCTCAGCCAGCTTCTCCCAGTTTTGTATGTCAATGTTTTATGCCTCTCCTGTATATGTCCGTATATCTGAGACATGGCCGACCAACCGACATTTTCCCTGACGCCAGCTCACTGTATAGCACATCCTTGGGTATGCGATCAGTTTGCATTCTTTTGACCTGCCCAAGCCAACGGGGCGTCTTTCGATTAGTATGACTGGAATGCTTGAGCAAGGACCTCTGTGTTGGGGACTTTCTCTTGCCATTTGATGTCAAAGATGCGGCGCAGACATCTGAGGTGGAAGCAATTAAGCCTGGATAGGTGGTCCATGACTTGCATCCATAGAGGAGCTTGCTCAGTACGCAGCTTAGTCATTGCTGTGAGCTTGGCATAGGACCAGACTCTTTTGTACAGTCTAGCCATAACAGTTGCTGCCTTCCCAATCCTACCGCTTATCTCATCTTCCAGTGAGAGGGTGCTCGAGATGTTTGATCCCAGATATGTAAAACTGTCAACAACCTCCAGGTTGCAGTCGTCTATAGTGATAGTCGGGAGGGAGGGAGCATCATGTGCCATAATGTTGGTTTTCTTTATGCTAATGGTCAGGCCAAATTCTTTTTCAGGTAGCGGTAAAGCTGAACACAAGTTTCTGCAGTTTGTCTGCTGTGTGAGATATTAAGGGGGCATTGTCTGCAAATAAGAGCTCGCGCAGCAAAATCTTCTTGGGACTTTGCTCTAAGTCGGGAAATATTGAATAATCTCATATCAGCACTAGTGCGTATCTATATCCCCTCGATATATATATATATATA
>MUZC01000222.1:364440-431423 GCA_002072015.1 Radix auricularia
TATTACATTCAATTTATGTTGAGTATATTAATAGTAATCGTAAGTGAAATAATAATTTTAAATATACATATATTATCAAAATCTTAACTGGCATCACAAGATTAGCAACTCGAAAATGAAACAGCAGAATTAATAATTCTCTTTCTTGCAGGACGATACAGAGGTCTACTTTTTAGGAATTTTCTGTGTAGAAGCTTTTCTCAAGATAGTAGCATTAGGATTTTGCTTACACAAACGTTCTTATTTAAGAAATATATGGAACATCATGGATTTTATAGTAGTAGTTACTGGGTAAGTACAAAAATTACTTTTTCCTAAGTGTTACCCAGGAATTGTATTTAACATAAAAATGAAAAATATTTTAAAAGTATAATATAGTATATTGCATTCTTTCAATATCTATTGTTAATTAATTGTTTAACGTAAATGTAATATTTAGTCATATGTATTATTATAAATTCGAACAAGTGTCTCACTTTTTTTTCGAAACATATCTTGCCAACACTTACCTGACCATAGGGTATTTTGGAAGTAAAGCAGACGATGATGTTTACAAAAATTATTTTGGTAATCTTAAAAATTTCAATTGTTGATCATGGCTAATAAAATACATATAAAATGTGAGTTAAAAATAAGTAGGAGTAATCTACTGCTTAGACGTGGTGGCCGAGAGGTAGCGCTCTCGACTGTCATACTGATGGTCACGAGTTCGAATCCACACGAAAGTGAGGATTTGTTCTCGGGGTCTGAGGAGTCCCCGAGTCACCCAGCTCCGAATGGGTACCTAACTAGACAATAGTTAGGCGGCTGGGGTAATGCGTGGAACCCCTATAGCCGTGGCCTGTGACCGCTGCATCACTTGCCAACAGATCATCTCTCATGGTCTGTGGACGCAATTATCTTCTGCATAGAAGGAGCGTCTGTATATCTAAGATATATAAGATATATAGTACATTCCTTCTTTTTAAAATTTCTAAGTAACATACATACGGCATAACAAGATATATAATTAAATGATATGTTTCGTTATATTTATTTGCCAAAGAACATTTTTTTAATTGAATTAGAACATTCTTATTTGACTTGACTTAAGTAATTATTAGTAATTTATGTCAGGTAATTAATCGGGCATTTAAGTAATCTTTATGAATTTATTAGACTTTATTTGAAACTGAAAGACTTTAACTTTAAGTATTCTTTAATTACTTTGGACTTTGGGGCATGGTGGTCGAGTGGCATGTCAGTGTCAGCTTGACTGGCATACCAATGGATGGGTTCGAATCCATTCTAAATTCTATGTGAAGGCGAAGCCGTCAGGATTTGCCAAGTTCTTGCTGCCAAGGATGCCCCAGAACCCACCCAGCTTCAAATGGGTACCCAACACTAGTGGGGAAAACAAAAGCGGCTGGGTAATTCGTGGAACCCTCATAGCCTATAGCCTATGCCTATAGCCGTGGAACGAGAGCGCTGCATCAATTGCCAACAGTAACAGATGATTAATTTATCGATTAATCGTTTAAAATTTTTAAGATTAAATATCGATTAAAATAATTTTAATCGATATAAATTCTCTTAAAATTGAAGAAAATATATAATATATTTATTTTTCAATTTATTAAAAATTAATTAATAAACAATATTATAGCCCAGGTCACAGGATTTGTATCGCTGAGGAACAAAGTACAACAGTCCATAGCAGTTAAAAAATTCAAAATATAGTTTCTGTTTATGAGACAGGGGAAATAACTCAATAAAACAAAAAGTTATCAATTATCTGTTTTGTTACTTCCCTTTACAAGTTTGGCATTAATAGAAATTAACTATCAATTCATGGAATTATGAATTGATCAATTCATGTGGCACGCGGTGGTCGAGAGGTAGCGCGCTCGACTGTCGTACCGATGGTCACGAGTTCAAATCCACGCGAAGGCGAGGATTTGTTCACGGGGCCTGAGGAGTCCCCGAGTCATCCAGCTCTGAATGGGTACCTAACTAGACAATAGTTAGGCGGCTGGGATAATGCGTGGAACCCCTGTAGCCGTGGCCTGTGACCGCTGCATCACTTGCCAACAGATCATCTCTCATGGTCTGTGGACGCAATAATCTTCTGCATAGAAGGAGCGTCTGTATATCTAAGATAAGATAAGATAATTAATCGTTAATTTTTCAAAATTTAATTATTAAATTTAAATTAATCGTTACCAGCCCTGATTAAATAATGATTACAAAGAAAGTTGAATGTGTCCGAAAGAATCCTATTTTAAGTGACCAATATTTTTTTTAAATAAACTATGTACAAATTTTTATATTTTTTTTTATCTATGGTAACTAAATTTATTTTATATTTTAAAGAAAGCGGTGAGTTATGAGGGAAACATAAGGAAACCTTTAAATATACATTCTTTTCTCAAAAAAAAATTCAACTTAACTATCAGGTTGTAATTGAGGCTATAGATAAATTAGAGAATTTAGAAGCGACCGCTCAAGGGAGGGGGGGGGGGGGTGCTTCTCAGATTTTACGTCCCTTAGGGGGCTTGAAAGTTGAGGTGTTTATCGGTAAGCCCCATGAAGAGCGCAGGCTTGAAACTGCTGACTTTCTTCCACATGTAGGATTTTCAGTTAATGTGATTGAATTTATTTAAATTTATCTTTACCTTTCATTTATAAATTCAAATCCCAGGTTCATTGATTATATGCTTGAATCACTTGATCAGCCTGCAATTCGTGCACTTCGAGTCTTGCGTCCACTAAAATTAGTCAATGGTGTGGAGAGTGAGTGCTAAAAAACAATATACTTTTCAGGGTTTGGTTGCAATACTACAGGCTTGGGTCTCCATTGTTTGAGGGCTGAAGCTGGGTTTACTCATAATTTAATAAGTGTATTAGATTTAGTCCTGCTGGGATTATTTTTCTCTCTCAATACTTGAGTGAACTCATTGTGGATTCCTCTAATCCAGTAATTTTGAGTAATCAAAAATAATACTGCTTTAAGCTAAAAAAAAAAAAAAAGTAATTAATATTTTGTCTTTTTTAATATTCCATCGTAATTTTAAATCCTCCTTTTTCTATTTTCCTATTACTTTAATCAATTTTTTAATATTTCAAAATCAAAATTTTGATATTAATGTAAAAACTAATTGTGATAATAATATAAAATTTTTATAAATAATAATGTATTTGCATTTAATTTTTTTCAAAACTTGATTTATAAAATATTGTTCCACAATTGGTTCTTGCCTCAGTAATAAATGTTTTTAAAAAAAATTAGGACAGTTAAAATCATTAAAAGACATTTATTAATCTATCAATAAATATTATTTAGTGAAAAAGAAATTAAACTTAGCATAGATGGTGCTGAAATTTATTATTACATCAGCTCTAGAATATGTAAAACCTATGCATCATAGTTAATATTGTTTGTAGAAAGAAATACCTCTCCATGTTAATTGGTAATAATGCAAAACAATTAAACTATGATGTGCAGAGTATTTTCAGCTTTAGCCTGCCTTCCATTATTATTTTTTTGTACGCTGGAATGGGTTACATGTTCTTATGTGTATGATGTATCTTTATTTCTTAATCATTTGTGCACAATATGGCACCTTTCTCTTTAGCTGGATCGACCACTGTGTGAAACTGCAATGATTTTAGAAGTAACATTTTTTATGTTCATCCATTTTTTAGTTTCAGTGTATTTTAATTTATCCCACAATCCCTATATCAATTGCACAGGTTTATCACCTTGTTTGCCTCGGGGTCATCTACCACCTTCGATCTTCGTACTTTGCGGGCTGTTCGGGTGCTTCGACCTCTCAAGCTGGTGTCTGGAATTCCCAGTATGTTTAGGCTGGTCCTTGGTTTATTCTTAAAAATTAACTTAATTTCTATTAGTATTGCTTAGATGTTAAAGCTAGCTGAAATAGAGCTTAGGTTTATTTCTTAAACAATTCTAGCAATATTGAAATGATTCATAAATTCATTTATAACAAAGTCTGCTGCAGTCTTAAACTTATTTTAAAATTATTACCTTATTAATGAATCCCATTATACATGTGACTGTTTTGTACAATACAATTTAAAAAAATCATAAGTCTTGATTTGATAAATTTAATGTTGTTGAGTTATTTAAATTATTTTTATAATAAGACAAAAACTACAATATTCTCCTACTCTTCAAAAGAATTTACTAGTCTGAAGCCTTGCTTTGAAAGTCATATTTAATCATTGGTACTAAAATAAATATATTGCATATTAATAATTTGTTAATAATGACAGATATTTAAATCTCTAAGGTTAGGACAACATTGCAGGTGTCCTAACCATAGAGACTCGTGTGCTTTTCTGGGGTGGTGCCGAAGTGGTAGCGAGTCAAAGTAGTGAAAATTCCACCCTTCCTTCGGGAGGTCAACTTAGTTGGAGGCGTTTTTGACCTTGTGTCCTGGACGCCCAGGTTGCCGCTTTAGAAGCGACTGCTCCAGGGGCTTCTCAGCTTTTACATCCCTTAGGGGGGCCAGAGAGCTGAGGGGGTTTTCCTGGAAGCCCCATGTAGAGCGCAGGCTTGGGACTGCTGCTTTTCTTCCACACGTAGGATCATAGAGTATAAATATCCAAGTTTATACATTACAAGGAGATTTGATTTCTTAAAGCTTTTAGGTATGAAATATAAATTGTTAAAGAAATTGAATGTAGCAATTCTATAAGGGATTCTAGGAGAAGTGGTAGTAGAAACCATTCAGATTTATAACAAATATTTCAATATTTTTCCCCCTCAAACATGGAGTAAACTATCAATTTCTAAAAAAAAACTTTATTACATTTGTAGGTTTAACACTTTTATTGTACATGCAAATACAGTGGAACCTCTCATAATGAGCATTTCTCATAACAAGTAATTCGCATAAAGAGCAAAAAAAAATTGAAATATTTTATCTCTTAACAAGCAACATTTTGTATAACGAGTTACGCAGACATGGCATTCCCCCTTTCCCGACATTTGTGAGCCAGGAATTCCACGCGGGTCCTTAGTTTGTGTTTAGCACTCTGTCTGTTAGCATATTGTTTTGGAGTGTGATCACCCATTTTAAAAAATTTTGTATTCCAACAGTATTAATAAATTTTTTTGTGCAAAGTGAAATAACCTGTGCAAAAATTTCTTAGAAGAAAACCCATAAGAAGACAATTATACGAGAGAAAAAATAACAGTTCAAATGAAACTTAAAATCATTGAAAAGCGAGAACAAGGTGTGAGTGTGTCTAATCTAGAGTGCAGATACAATCGGTCAACATCAAAGATCTGCACTATTCTCAAAAACAAAATTAAAATTAAGGAGATGGACGCTTCTAAGGAAGAGTCAAGAATGTCTACAAACATTTATGATACATTTTCCTTAAATTTTGAAGTGTTGGCAAAACTAGTGTCTTTTGACAGTTTTATTGTTAAAAAGGTTTAATTATTCGTCATAAATTCATATATTTATTTACATATTGTTTCAAATCTAAATTGTATTCCAAGTTGTTACACTCCTTAACCATTCATGAGTAATTTTGTTTGAATAAATTATTATAATTTTTTTTAAAAAATAAGTATTTTCAGCGTGGAATGCATTATCATAATTTACATTGATTTGTATTTGAAAAATTGTATCGTTTATCGACTGTTTTGCTTAACGAGTAAGATCCTGGAACAAATTGTGCTTGTTATAAGAGGTTCCACTGTACTAGTGTTCATGATAAATTATAGTCACTTTAAACATACACTGAAGATTATACAGAGGAAGACACTTTTAAAACATTACACTACACATATTTTTTAGAATTTCGTTGCTCATAGAAGTTAATCAGTGAACTTTATGTAAAAGTTGGTGGGGTTCTTTTTGCTGGTCTTTTAAAGTTCTGAGTTCTAAATACCTTTACAGAAATTCTTTTTAAAAAATACTTACATACAGTTAACACAAAAATAGAGAATATCAACTAATAACATTCATATCTTTAATCTAGGAGGCAATAATATTTTGTCTAGAAGTCACATCTTTAACATAAATATATAAGAATATGATAGATCTGTTAGGCTGAAATAACCCTGAGCAAAGTTGATTTTTTTTTTTATTCTTTATGTAAGCTGAATTTTGAAATCAAAATTTTAAAGTTTTTAATCATTTCACTTTCTTGAAAATTAGTATTTTACTTTAAATGGTCACCAACATTTAAGTTTATCCTTATCTAATTGGTATAAGATTAAATTTTTATTTCTCATAAATAAATTTTGACATCTGTGTCTGAATCAATTAAAGAAATATGGAATCAGGTTTGTAATTTCAAACATACTTGGTACTGGCACACCTGTTTGAGTAAATATCAACTTCTTTGTTCCAAAAAAGTGTGGTTATTTTAAATTAATACATTTTGTTTTTTAAACTTTACCCATACTAAGTCATGATATCTGCTTTGTGTGTGTGAGTGTGTGTGTGTCTGTGTGTGCAAATAAATGTATGTTAGTGAAATATCTTCATTTATTTATTGTTCTTAATTTTTGGCGGAAAATGTTTTTAGGGGGAATAATTTTTAAAAAGTATTTTCTTTTTTACTTAGTATTTAAAAATTATATTCTGAGAATTTTTTTTATGTTTTCTCTCTAGGTCTTCAAGTGGTGCTCAAATCCATCATCCGAGCAATGGCACCTTTGTTGCAAGTATGTCTCCTAGTTCTCTTTGCCATTGTTATCTTTGCTATCATCGGCCTTGAGTTTTATGTAGGTGTATTTCATCATGCTTGCTACAAAAAGGGCACTCACACACGCAGTGAGGGTAAGTACTGAGCAGTTTTATTTGTTGATGTTTTTTTTAAATGTGAATGAAGTTAATTATCTTAAGTCCCACTAAAATTTAATACTAATTCATTCATCCTTTTCCTCTAATAAGAATGTTTAATTTAATTTAAATAGATGACATAGACACTGGGGATGAAGATGATATACGCCCTTGTTTGCTGAGTGGAGATTCTGCAGGTGCATTCCAGTGTCAAGTCAACATTTCTAGCTGTAGGACAGGGTGGCGAGGTCCAAATGCTGGCATAACAAGTTTTGATAACATTGGATATGCCATGCTCACTGTTTTTCAGTGCATCACCATGGAGGGCTGGACTAATGTATTATACTATGTGAGTTGTGCAGAAAGTAGAATAACATTGTTTTTATTTCTTATTGATAAAATATTGAAGGGAAGTATTCTTTGAATTTTTAAAGATCTTTTACATCCTTCATAAAAACAAATGTAACTATTCCCATTTTGATAGATAGTATAGTGTAGTAGTGAATTTGATGACACACAAATTAAAATTACCGGAGCTAAATGTGAGTCTCAGAAACAAAAGTGCATTTGAACTGTATTGTTATGTTTTAATTGAATTTAAAAATAGTTTAAAATGTAAAAAAAATTCAATGTGTTATGGGTTGAAACATCAGAATATGAAAATATGTAAGGTGTATGAAAAAAAATTGGGGTCATAACATCAAAGGGTGTAACTCTTATTGACAATGTTATAAAGTGAGTTACTTGTGTGGACATTTTTTTGTGTGTAACTAGTTCACACATCACCTCCCCTCCCCCTCCCCCAGTCTGCCCATGCTGGCAGGGTTTAACTTATGTGATGTTATTAAGTATTGTTGAGTACAATTATAATTATACAAAGCTTTTCTCAATGAAATTTTGTATTTTTCTCCAGACAAATGATGCTTTAGGAAATAGATTCAACTTTTTATACTTCATACCACTCATCATACTGGGATCCTTCTTCATGCTAAATCTAGTTTTAGGTGTGCTTAGTGGGTGAGCAAAAGAAATTTTTTTTCTTATCTATGAAAACAGAATAAAAAACATTATCTTTTTTTTTCAGTTGTTATGTTTAAGTTAAACAGTTTTTAAAATATAAATAGCTGGCATGTAAAATGTTTGAGTAGAGAAGATACCAGACAAAAACTCTTTTAAAATTTGCTACAACACATTAAATATTGTGTTTATTTTAATATTTGTGTGTGAAGTGTAAGTTTTCTGGGGCAATGGTCCTCAACAAGCCACAGACCCAATACCCAAGTGTACCCAGTTTCAACTCTTTCAGCTTCATTCCAAAGGCACATGAAATTCCACTAAAGCAATGTCAGCAGTTCTAATAGAATCATCTTTCTTTCCTTGTTCCTTTGATGAGTTAAATGTCTTGTAGTATTTTATTATGGGTCATCAAGTTTTTATATACCAAGTTTGGTAAAGATCCAACCATTTAAACAGTATCAAAAGTTTAAACTAATTTTATATACCTCATATAACGGGTAAAAATGCTTTAGTGTCCCTGACCACCACTGAGTGATAATTTCAATATTTGTTTCACTAGTTACAATTGCGGGTGGTACTTCAACAACTTCCCAAAGTTTCATGCTTCTATCTACTCTACTCAGGAAGTTAGAGAATTAGTGATGAGTCAATTTTAATAGAAGAAAAAACTACATTTGGGCCCTCAGCCCCCAGTGAGTGATAATTGAAATATTGTTGCCTGTTACCATTGTGGCAGTGTACTCAAAAATGTTCCAAAATTTTATGCTTCTACCTACACAAGAAGTTAGAGAATTAGTAATGAGCCAGTTTTTATATAGCTCATATAAGGAAAAAACTATATTTGAGCCCCTGCCTCTCACCCTCCATGAATAGGGTTCAAAAAAAATTTTTTCACCACTTATTGTTGTGAGAGTTTTCTCAAAAACTTCCCAATGTTTCATGATTCTATCTACATGGGAAGTTGGAGAATTAGTGATTAGTAAGTTGTTAAAGAAGAACAAATACATTTGGGCCCTCAGGCCCCAGTAAGTGATAATTGAAATATATTTTGCCAGTAATCGTTAGAGTGTTCTCAACAACTTCCCAAAGTTTCATGCTTCTACCTAAACTGGAATGTGGAGAATTAGTGATGAGTCAGTTTTTATGTAGCCCATATAAGGAAAAAATTACATTTGTGCCCTCAGCCCCCCATGAGTAGGAAATTTAAAATTCTTTTTTTGCCTATTTTTGTCGTAAGAGCGTTCTCAACAACTTTCCAAAGTTTCATGCTTCTACCGTCATGGGAAGTTGGAGAATTAGTGCTGAGTCAGTGAGGGCTTTGCCTTTCTTTAGTATAGATATAATGTTGTTACAGAAATAATATGTCAGTAAATTAATCATTTAAGCCGAGGCCATGTGCCAGTAAAATTTAAATGTGGGATGGACTTTGTACACTTAGATGCTCCTCCATGACAGCTGAAAGTTGGACTAGCTTTTAAAATATTCCATTATGATGTTTAGAGGCATCACTAGGAAGGTGCGGATAGCACCAGTTGACACCATCACAAAGGGTGACCACCAACCCTAGTAACGCCTCTGATCATGTTCATTTAATTAAATTTTCTTTGCTATCCCTAAATGCAAATCAGTAATCACACAAGTTACATCGAAAATACACCTGTTGAAAAAACAGCATCCAGTGATGTGTTTCTACATTCCAAAATCTTTGTTAAGTAGCATCTATTGTTTACAAAGTTGAAAACGAACACTAAATTCAAGACAGGACTTTTAGCTTTAAAATGTTTTTTTGTAGTTTTTAAAAGGATTTTTACTATACTCTGCCAATCTCCATAACCATTGTTTGCTAACAAAGATGTAGCCATTGCAAAAATGTTTTAGTAGAGGGAAAAAACAGGATGTTTATCTACAGAATACACCAACCAACCATCTGTGGTAATTTCCTCTCCATTGCTAAGATGTTTTAAATAACTGTTTGATGTGAACCTTCGTCCGTTTGTATTAGTAGGAAAATCAAAATTAAATCCTTGTGTACTGTGCGCTGGTTGAAGTCGTAACAATGTGGAGCAGTGAGGTAAACATGTCCCCAGGCTCCAAGGTACGGGATGCACAAAATTAGGCTTACGATATATTATTGTGAAATTTGATGAAACAGAAAGGGTCAGGGGCTCCAATTTTATAATAAATTTTACCTGGGCACATAATATCCTAGTTACACCTTTGCGATTTAGAAAGAACAATATAATCTCTTGTTTTGAAACTTGCGGCAGCCTGGGTTAAAATCTAACTTTGGCTTTATAATATAATAGTTATGAATTTTCTATTATTTAAAAAAGATAATTTTATACACTTAAACTATTAAAAAAGGATTTTTGGCAAATTTTTCTGATCATTTTTCGGACCGCTCCTCCGCATTTTCAATAAAATAAATTTTGCACCCCTTTGGGTTTTTTTTTACTCTTCTGGCCCTGGTTTATATTGTTCTGTCTAGGAGCTCTTCTTCAAAAATCATCTACTAGACTTATCTCTATTAAATTCTCTTCTAGTCATGTTTTTTTGTTTGATACATGACACACCCTTATATACTACACTTTCATTTCCTTTAAGCCACAGTTGAGTCAAAAGCAGCTAATAAAAATATTAAAAAAATTATTACCAGCTCACTCACATAAATAAACATAGAAACACAACCAATACCAAATGGTATCTGACTTAATCATGTGTATATGCGTTGATTGCTGGTGCAATGGACTTGTAAGTCATGTAAGGCAGCTATTGATGAGGAGGTAAACAGTAGTAACCACTGAATCTCATTACCCACTTTGAACCTGGATTCAATATGATTTGTCCATCCTAAGTGAGAAACATTATCTAACTTACCTGGATTTAATATCTATTATCCAAGTACAAAATGCTGAAGCCTTTTAACAAGATATAAGAACTCTCAAATCTTTGCGATAAGTATATAAATTTTGTAATTAGTGGATGAAATCAGAGTCTGTATTGTACTCTCTTTGTATATTATTCTGTGTTGCATAAAATGGCTTTGAAAGATATCGGAATTTTTATATGCTTCATGTCTTTTTATAGAGAGTTTGCAAAAGAGAGAGAGAGGGTAGAAAACCGCAGGGCCTTTTTCAAACTTCGCAGGCAGCAACAAATTGAGCGGGAGTTAAATGGCTATCTAGAGTGGATATGTAAGGCTGGTGAGTTCAGAAATTCATCAAGCATTACAAGACTGTCATACGCAGATTCTTTTTTTAATATGGGGTGCTGTCTCTTTGTGAAGAATTCACATTTAATTAAATATATATATTTTCACACACACATTTAGTAATGTTATTATGTGTCTTCTAATCATAATTTTTAAATTTTTGTTTAAATAGAGGAAGTTATATTGAGTGAAGAAAGAACAACAGATGAAGAGAAATTAAAAATAATTGAAGGTCAGTGTCTATTAAGCTATTTGGTAAATTGACATATAATATTCTGTTTAGAATTAGAAGGAAACTCTATAACAAAGATATTAATTATCCTCACATATTGGTTGTCAGTAGAATCTCAAGATTAAATATTTAAGTACAAAGTTCCGACTCTAAAAATTGGCTGTAAAATGCCTGTTGTTCTAATACAATTTCCCACAAATTTGTCAGTTTGTCATAAAAGTTTTCATTCCTGCCATAGCACTTTTATTCTGTGTTGTACTTTAAAAGTTTTATACTCGGCAGCTCGAAGGCAGGCAGCAGCAAGGAAAATGAAGCAGTTAAAAGCAGAGGATAATGAAAATGATAATGAGCAAAATGATAATGACTTACTGGCTGCTATGGCACCAGGTACATTCTTTTGCATATTTTATAATCAAATTCTCTCATTTTATTAACATTTTCTAAATGTTTTTAGTCATTAATATATTGTAATCTTTGAAAAAATATGAATGTAATGATTAACAAATTGAAAAATATAATTCAAATTAAAATTATTCTTCTCTTTATAAAATTTAATAATTGTTGTTTTTTTTTAAAAATATTATTGTATATTCTCAAAAAGTTTGAATTATAAAATTGAACATTTGCTTTTTTAAACACACAATATTTCTCTTGTTTGAGAAGGGAATTCCTTTAAAAACATGAAGAAAAGAAGAACAACAGGCAAGTGTGCTTCTTTCTGGCGAGCTGAAAAGAGGTTTAGATACTCTATAAGACGACTTGTGAAAAGCCAACTCTTCTACTGGATAGTTATAGTTCTAGTCTTCTTGAATACAGCATCAGTGGCATCTGAGCACTATAACCAGCCAGAATGGCATGTGCAGTTTTTATGTGAGTTTCCTTCAAACTTTTTTTACAATTATTTCTCAACTGTTTATTAATTATTGTAAATTTTTTTTATTATCTTGTATTACTTTGTACTTTATATTGATCTGTGTACATTTTATTTAAGGCCTTCAGAATAATGGGAACAAATCTGTTGTATTCCTACACCTGTAAATATCACTTTGTGTTTACATGTATATTCTTTTTAAAAAATCAACAGTAATTACATGTTGCAAGTAGGTTACAATACTCAAATTGTTCACCTTTGTAGGTTTGAGATGATTATCTTTCAGTTGTTTCCAGAAACAATTCTTTTTATCATTGGGATGAAAGCTTCCTTTCATAGAGTGTCTATTTTGTTACCCCCTAAAAACTATAACGCAATAGGATATTCTTTTATCTATATATTTGTTTCCTTCTTTTTTCTTGTTAAAGAATAGTTAAATGAACAAAGATTAATAACAAAATTAATAATTTATCAAGTGAGCATGAATGAATTTAGTTGACCTAAAAAATAACAATAGTTGTGTTTTCTCATTAACATGGAAAGGTTACAGAAACCAGGATAGACAAAAATGTGCTCTATAGATATATTTTATGTGTCTTGAGCCATGATGTTTGTCTTTTTCAAGCTAATTTGCAGACCAAATTCTTTGTAGGCTTAGAGAATCTTGATACAAGTTGTTGCAAACCAGTTTCTGTGTGTGCTATAAGTGCCGCGTCATCAACAAAAAGTAGCTTGCAAATTAGGACATGGACATTGTCATTTTGGTTTTGGCTTTGAGGCAGTGAAGAAAAGTCCTCCATCAGCTCTGGTGTGTATCCAGATTCCATCACAGCTATCCTTGAATGCCTAACAAAGCAGTACAGAGAAGAATATTGCAAACAGTGTTGAAGTGAGTACACAACTTTGCTTTATTCCACTGCTGATTGGAAAGGCCTCTGACGTCGCTCCATCGAACTAGACTGTGCCTCGCGTATTTTGATGGAACTGTCTGATGATGGTGAGTAGGTATTGGGGACAGCCAACTTTTTCCAGGATTTGGAATAGCCCGCTATGACTGAATAAATCAAAGGCTTTCATAACATCCACAAAGGAAATGTTAAGAGGCATCTGCATTTTTCCTGGGACTGCTGTATGCACCATGCCTATGGTAGACCGATCAGCCCGTAAACCACATTGAGATTCTGGATAGACTTGGGAGGCTAAACTCTGTAAGAGTTAGTATGACAATACTAAGGAGTGAGATGACCCGATAGTTATTGCAGTCATTCTGTATTGCTTATGTTGTCCTATCATCAATATCGACAATGAAAACTTGGAGATTATGGACAGCTGTCAAACTGGAAGATCTACTTTATATGAAATATTTGATATGATCTCCTAGCTCTATTTTTACCAAAACTCTAAAAGAACATTATATTTCCTGTTTACTACTTTCAGGAATTTGCAAGCTATTTTTTATGGTGGCCTGCAATGCTATTTTGTATTCATTTAGGACCCCAAAAACATACATTTCAAAGTTATGAATTGACTTGGTTGATCATTTAGCTATATTTTTTTTATCCTCCAATGCAACTGCAAACCTATTGTTGTCCATGTGCACTGCTCACCCATACTGCCTATGAATCAATTTATGTCAGTACAAAAAACAACACACTTTATAGTTCTAGAGACACAGTAGTGCCAGCTCTTTCTTTTTTTAAAAACTCAATTAATGTTTAGTGTCAACCAGTAAGGGGACAATCTTAATCTCTCAATGTGGAAACCCTCTGAGACTGAACATAACTAGACGGATAGAAGAGCCCTGGTTTCCCTAGATAAGGTAAGAGCAGAGAAGAATGAAACAACACGCTTCAGACCTGATAATGAACTTAAGCCTTCTCAGTGGCACAAGTCAAGGAGAGGCAACTTTCATCAACCTCTTCACCATGAGGGAGGAAATTAGATTGATTAAATTACTCCCTTTAATTGGCACTGAATCATGTATCCATATTATTAGCATCTCATTTTCTCAATGTCAGATTTTAGTCAGGTTTGTAGAGAAAAATCTTTCACTGTTTGTTATATTGAATTTTAAAAGGGAAGGATATTTTAAAGCAATCATTTAATTTAAAATTGGATGAGTTTACTTTGTAATCAGCAACAACGATGTAATTGTTTGGTAAGGGTGTAGTCATCAGCTGAATACTTTATGAGCCCTGTCTTGCTAAAATTGATCTCTTGGCTGTAGTTGATCTATTATTTACCCAAAGCTAATTACTCTTGTGGTGAGGACCATAGCCTATCGAGTCTGAGACACAACTCATTAAGAAAGTTTGTGAGGGTCACTAGAAGTACATATATTAATGAATTTTTTTTAAAAACTGCTATGAATGAATTGTTATTGAAATGATTAATTACTTGATGCATAGTTATTTTGTTTTGTTTCACTATTATTTTCATAAAAAATACTGTTGCCATTAATCTCTCTACAATACAAAATATTCAATAGTTCAGTTTTAAAACTAAAAAAACCAACAGTTTGCTAACATTTTAAAATGCCTAATAAATTCCTAAATACATTAAGGGTATTACTTTTCACTAGATCCTTTGAGCTATGCTGCCACAGTTCAGGCTGTTGAAGGCTACTGTCATGTTGTTAATCATGGATGGAATCAAACATATTAAAGTTGAACAATGATAAGACAGAAGCAATTTTTTGTGGCTGTGACACCAATGTTTGAAAATTAGCCATATCATTGATTTGGCACTTCTGACATCCTTTTGTTCAACACTGTCACACATCTAGACTTTTACATCGACAGTAAACTCAGTTCTGGGATCAAAGCTTGTTACTTTTGTCCTGGGTAGTTGCGTCCTCAACTGAATAAGAAAACAGCCAATTCTGTAGTAGTCTCTTTAATACAGTCGAAACTGGATTACTGCAAAATTATTCAGTGGGAATGTCTCAAAATCAACTGCAGAGACTCCAGAAAGTACAAAGCACTGCAGCTCAGATTGTATTAGGGATGAGAAAGCCAGGCCAAATTAAACCAACAGTTGGGGATGTACACTGGCTTCCTGTGGCTGAGAGAATAGATCACAGTTGGGGATGTACACTGGCTTCCTGTGGCTGAGAGAATAGATCACAGTTGGGGATGTACACTGGCTTGCTGTGGCTGAGAGAATAGATCACAGTTGGTGATGTAGACTGGCTTTTTGTGACTGAGAGAATAGATCACAGTTGGGGATGTAGACTGGCTTCCTGTGACTGAGAGAATAAATCACAGTTGGAGATATAACACTGGCTTCCTGGGGCTGAGAGAATAGATCACAGTTGGGGATGTACACTGGCTTCCTGTGGCTGAGAGAATAGATCATAAGATTCTGTCACTTTCTTGTGTCTTTATGAAGGTTCAGTGCTGCAGTATTTGAAGGAATTAACATCAGAATATGTTTCTCTAAAACGGCTACGATCTTCTACGTATTCCCTTCAGAAATTTCTCTTTGTGGATGGACACAGGAGGAATTCCTTTGGTGTGTGCTTTTTTGAATTGGCAGTATCAAAATTTTGGAACAGTCTTCCAAAATGTTTGAAAGAATGTGAAACAAAGATTTCGTTTTTAAATTTGAAGACT
Organism: Radix auricularia; assembly: GCA_002072015.1. NCBI lineage: Eukaryota > Metazoa > Mollusca > Gastropoda > Lymnaeidae > Radix > Radix auricularia. The sequence goes on from MUZC01000222.1 coordinate 380,192, forward strand.
TTTTTTTATGTGATAGAGTATTTAAACATCAAAGTGCAAAGAGCGTGCTAGTCCAGCATAGATAGTATTTGTGCTAAAGAAGAGAACATTCATTCATTCATACTTGATGCAGTGAATGAAATAAGCTTATTGCAATATGGAAAATGTATCTAGGCACAGGTTAATGGGAAGAGATCTTATAGCATTTTTTGTCATGATTCTCTCCCTACCTGTCTCTCCCTAACAAATACTTTTTCTTTCTTTTCCCCTATAGATTTTTCTAGTTATTTAATCATTATGAGTTTAAATACATGTATATTTTAAAAGTACTCAATATTGATTTCTCAGTCAGTGACTTTTATTCCTTACTAAAAAGTTGTGCATGGGAGTTACCAAAATTTTAAGTAATAATTTTTTTTTCCCCAGATATTACAGAATATGCTTTCTTGGGCTTATTTATATTTGAGATGTCCATCAAAATGTATGCACTTGGTGTGCGCATGTACTTTCAATCGTCTTTCAACATATTTGATTGTGTGGTAAGTTTTTCTTTTTGAAGAGTATTCTAGGAAGTTCTAACTTAAAGAGCAGAGTGAGTATATTTAGTAGTTGTATGCTTTTAAATTTGGTGATAGCTGTTCATGTTCAATGTTAGGTATCAAATAAATGTAAGAGTTACAAAATTTTGCCTTCCATTTTTAAATATTTGTTTTATATGGAGACTTTTGTTCTTCTTCCTATTTCAGGTCATTGTTGGTAGTATAGTTGAGGTCATATGGTCAGAGTTCAAGAGAGGATCATCGTTTGGTATTAGTGTGCTCAGAGCTCTTCGCTTGCTTAGGATATTCAAAGTCACAAGGTCAATGGGATTTCATTTTCTATTGTGCAATAGTGTTATTGCATACAAATTTAAAAAGTATCAAGTTAACAAACATCCTTACCATTTGTTTATTCATTCGTGAAAACTGTATAAACCATAAGTTTCACTGAAAACATTCTATTTTTTTTTAAGTAGCTATAATTTCAGGGTGGGAAAATCATTTACTTTAAAAGAAATTCTTTTTTATTAGATTACAAAAGTGAATGATACATTGTTTCTTTTGCTAAGGTACTGGTCATCATTGAGGAATCTGGTCATCTCCTTGCTCAGCAGTATGAGATCAATTCTCAGTCTTTTGTTCCTTCTCTTCCTCTTCATCATAGTATTTGCCCTTCTTGGCATGCAACTCTTTGGAGGAGAGTAAGTACATAATTTTTACCCTGATAATTTGTTTTTATTAAGTTTGCAGAAAATTTTAAAAATTTAAAAATTTTAAGCTATGTCTTTAATCCCAAAACTGTGCTTTTTATGATAAACCCTAGGTATTTTTAGTTTCTTTATCACAATAAAATTCTTTACAAAGTTTATGATAAAGTATGTTTTTAAGTAAAGATGTAGCTAAAGCATTGGTCAGTGAAAAGAGATAATTCTTTAAAATATCTTCACTCAGAATGAACTTTGAAGAAGGTCGCCCATCAGCACATTTTGACACATTCCCAATAGCCTTGCTCACAGTATTTCAGGTAATGTAGCTTGCCTGTCTGCAATTTTTAATGATCATCATTAGCTTCTAACAGACATGGCTTATTGAATTTTCAATTCACCATCTCATGTGCGTTTATTTAAAATCATTGTTAAAATTTCACTTTTTTTTTCAATAACAAGTTATGTTGTCTATCTTGAATTTCAGATTTTGACAGGAGAAGACTGGAATGAAGTTATGTACAATGGTATCAAGTCCCATGGGGGCATAGAAAATCAAGGAATGTTCTACTCATCCTATTTTATAGTGCTTGTGCTTTTTGGCAACTGTATCCTTTTAATCCATGAACAGTAAACAGAAATAATGCTCAGGAGTCAATGTCATTCATGACATTATATGCCTGTGGCAAAAACAAACAAAAGACAAATCAGCACCAAGAGTGGATGGGATAAATTAGTGTAAGACAGTGCTGCATCTAGGCAAAGGAAAACTCTTATTTTTAAAATAAGAGATGGAGCCCCTCCCTTAGGGTACATGACACTGAAAATAAATATTGTGGCTACTCCTATGATGTTACTGGCACCTAGCTGTATTTATACATAATGGTACCTTGGATTAACCAGATTCATAGAGGGAGGAAACTACCTGGATAAGGATTAGCTTATGCGCCTAAATGACAAGTCCCTGGGCCTTGAGAATATGTGAGTTAAGTCTATACCATCATCACTGTGGGACAAAAGGTGGACATTTTTCTTCGAAAGTGGTTTGATATGAAAACAAGTTAAAACATTTTGGTAAACAGTCTAATGTTAGTGTCACTGTCTAAAAATTTTTTATGAAAGTAATGCATAAGGTAGATGGCAGGAAATTTTGTCCTTAACCATACTATAGATACACTGCTGAATGTTTTCTTGGCCATTGCTGTGGACAACCTGGCCAATGCCCAGGAACTGACAGCTGCTGAAGAAGAGCAGGAGGAGGAGGAAGCTGTAGTAAGTGTCCAATATTTTAAAGCAAATTTTTATTTATTCATGCCATCATATCTTTTTTATTCTTCAAAATACATTTTTATAATTTCATTTTTTTTTTCCTTTTACATTTTGTGTGTGCTCATTGTTCATTTAGAACCAATTTTCTGTAATTTTATTATAATAATAAATTATCTTTTTCATAAAAACATGGACACAATCTTTCTTTTTTCCTAATTGTCTTTTGTCTCTTTGCCATTCACACTTATGATGGTTGCACTCTCTCATACCATTTATTTTTCTATGGCTTTATTTATGATAAGTTATGTTAAATCATTCATTGTTATTCCTTGACAAAGTGAATACCTCATCATTCATATTTCATTGTAAGATGTCAACATGCAGGGTTGATACTCATATCACAGTGCAATAGTAACCAGCCCACAGTAATTTTTATCAAATACATAACAACTTTGCTCATAGGGTAGGAAACTTAAATTGATAGGAGCAGTAAACAATAAGTTATATGTATCACAAAAAGATTAACATGTCACTTAAGAAATTAATCAAGCAAGACTTAGGAACAAAATATTTTAGCCAATTTTCTTAATATCTATTTATATTGAACTACATTAAAATCTATGCCAAAAATGAGCCCAACAAATTAATTAAGTCTAACAGGTGTTTTATCACCTCTTGGTATTAGCAACTGAAGCTGAGAATTTATGAGTCAGCAAAAAGATTAACCAACCTATCTAGAAAGCCAATTTTTTTTCTTCAAAACTTCAGTCTAAGAAATTGTTCTTGAAATTTGATTTATTTTCTACCCATCATCCACTCTAGGTAACTAGTAAACAATTGACAACAAGATGGTGATAGCAACTTATGTGCTGTGCCTTGTCCTAATTATAAGCCTACTTGAAATCTCATCAAACCATTATCCAAAGTAAACTGTAACAAAGATTCAGATGCTTGCGGTTAACAAGTAGCACTACATTTTCAACTAACATAGAAATTATTAGTGAAATAAAATACAATATTGATTTCTTCTTTTCCGTCCTTCAGAGTTGCATCTTTTGGAAGTTTGGCTCCGTTTGTACCTCATCTTGGAATGCAATGCTTTATGTGTAGTTTTCAAACTTCAACAAAAAATCTATGTTGGGCCTTAGATCCATTTATTGTTGTGATTACAGTGCATCCCATTTGTTAGAATGCCCACATTAACAGTTCAGATGGTTAAGAAAAAAATAGTATCTACTTTTTTGTAGCCATTCAGTGTATTATCCTTTGCTTATTGATCATTTTTATTTTTTATTTAATATGTATAGTTTTAATTTATTATCTTATCTGTTACATACGCTCCTTCTAAACAGAACATTATTTTTATAAGAACATTATAGCTCTGCACTTAAAAATCTCTTTTGATTAATCCTCTGGCTTTTTACCCAAACTTTACCAAACTGATTTTTGCAAATCCAAAGTAAGCCTAGCTTTGGATTAGGAAGGCTTCGTTAACCAACTCTTCCTATGCACATATGAGGTGTCGTAATAAAAAGGTCTTGTAATTTAAGAATATTTATTTTTAACACCTAATTTATATTAACAACATATGAACTAGCAATAAAAAAACAAATTGAAGGAATGAAAATCTTAAATGCAAAACAAAAATATAAATGCTATATTACCATCTAAACACCTATGATATCCTAATGTGTACTTATTGATTGGTTGGTATGTGATGTTAGTAGTGGTGCACCATATATATTTATTGAATGTCACCAACTTAATCTTAATATATTACATGCTTTTTTAAAGCATGATGAAATTTAGTCCCATTAGAACATTCTATCTTGATTGACTCTCTGCATGCATTGTTAATGTTGTACACCAATCTTAAATACAGAGCCCTCTTATCTCTATGCATGTTTAACTATGCATCCTGATAGTTATTACTGTCAGTATAATTTAAAAAGTTAACCTGTACATTTAATTATGCTAATTGTTTTACTACATAAATTAAGAAAACATCTATCAACCAATAATGAAATAATGCTATAATCTAAACTTTGCTATTCAGTCTCAAATGAAATGTATCCAATATAATCACTTAATTTCATAGTTTATTCAACTATAACTTGCTAAAAAGTGTATTTTTGCAAATATCTCTATATTTTAAACTTTTATCTCTAATATACATTTTGTTTTTCAGCGGCGTGAAGAAATTGAAAAAGAAATGGCAGAACAGTTTGCTGCTCAAGGAAGACCACCATTAGTCAACATTTGTCCTCCATCGCCTCAGAACAATGAAGAAAACAAAACAGCCAATTTTAACTAGTGAGTTGCTTAAGTTTGTGGTTGTTTTGTTGTTCATAACTATTACAGCACATAAAGGATAAAAAATATTTTTACATATTCCAATGAACATAGATGTTAATGTGGCATCCACTTTTCAATGATTTAATACTCCATACTGCTAAGTTCTCAAAAGGTAACAAAGTTTATGATTATGTACTTCGCATTTCTAAGTTCAGGTTTAGGTATCCACACTACTAGGGCTGATATACATACCATAAACTTAATTAAGTTTTGAATCAAAACAACTTAAAAGATGAACAGTTATGCATTTTTCATTTTACATTTGAGATAAGTATCAAATTTGTAATAAATGCATCACTTTCTACATTTTGTAATAAATTCAACAGCAATAATTAAACAAGTGTTAGTGGTAATATTACTCTGTTATTTAGTAACAGACCCAGTTCGTAGCTATAGCACCCATAGACTAGATGAGCTAGCTGATAGCCACCTTTTGAGTCAGCCCATAAAACTACTTTGATGACAACCGACATTTGTCTAACCAACAGCATCAATTTCAGCGCTGGCAACAGAGTGGACATCAATCTGAGCCAAAACAACTTGAAAGATAACAGGGACAAGAAGATTTCAGTTGACAACGTAGTAGAGACTGCCACTAAGACATCCTCCGTGACCATGCCGTTGGCCAATAACACAGAAGAAGACATGTCAGATACAGGTGAGTTCAAAAAAGCACTTGATTGTGTTTGGATGTCACTATTCTAATTTCCAGCACCGAAAAAAACCATATTTATTGAATGTAATTTTGATTGTTAAAAAACGTATTGTGTCCAAAGTTACATTTTTCATATGTTAACTTAAGTTGTATTTTGATAATTTGGCCTACTTTACAGCCAAGCGCAGGCGCGGCATACATGGAGGTGATCAAGAAGGTAATAATTAAAAATCTTGGAAGGCGGCTTGAATTTTTTAATTTTAAAATTTTTTTTATCTCTACCTTCTATAACTGGGTTCTTAGAATTTTATTTGCTATTCTCAATTCAATATGAATAAACTTTCTGATTTTGATGCTGAGCTTTTATAATTATTTCAGGGAACTCAATCAAGCTTTTTGACTTTGAAACCCAGATTATAATTATTATTTAAAATTGCTAATCACATTTTCTACATCAGTTAATATTATGAAATGATTCAAACACTAATGGAACAATTTTCACTGTCATATTTATGTTAAGTTTGAACTTTTACAATTTTCTTTAGCAATTAGAGAGGTGAAAGTATTTTGAATTTGTAAATAAATTCTTAATAATTAGTTTCTTGGATTAGATGTCACCAAAAAAGAACAATATAACTCCTAAGACACTACAAAGTGACTTTCCCATGCCATTTAAAAATCTTTCTCACACTAAAATTATTTTTGTTAAAATTTGTTTGCTTGTTGTTTTAGTGAAAATTATAAAGTGCAAATTAGTCTCATAATACATAAATACTTTTTGTATTCTGGATTGGGTATATTTAATTTATGGCATGGATCTTTTCTATGGTGTTTTAAGGAAGGCAGTAAATACAAAAATTACACTCTTGAAGATAAGATATTTTTCAGGCAATATATTGATTAAATGGATTGCTTTCATACGGTTTTTATTGTCTGCTATTACATTTTTATACATTTAAATTTTCTCCAATTTCATTAAGCTATTTCACACAACTAGAGAAGTCTTATTTACTTATGTAAGTTTACTTTTCTTTCAGTTCGGTCCAAATTTTCTGACAGGTTCCATAAAGCTATCAATTTGTGCAGTGGTAAAAAATGTAAAGGAATTTTTTTTTTGGAAGTAGCATTTGGCATCATATTTTTATTTTATTTTATTTTTTTTAAAGAGGTTCAGGTATTTGTTCTGATCTAGTTGAAATCCTCAAAAAAATAAAAAATATGTATATTTGTCATGGAATCAAAGCAATCCTCTAATAAACTGCAAATTTTTTGCCTTTTTTCCCTATTAATATGCAATGAATAGTTCTTTCTGGTGAGGGTATAAAAAAGCACCTTAAACCACCCTTTAGATATAATTGCAAGTTATGACATCTCTAGGGAAGTGCTTTATAATGTAGGTTGGGATTTTAAAATGCTGGTTTTTATTTGATTTTAAATTGGCATAATGGCTATAGGCTGATATTTTCAACAACACAAAATTCAACACCAATTTATTTTATGCTTTTTTAATTTCTTAAATTGAGGTCCCTTTTAGCATTTAAAACCATAACCACCAATTTTTTAACCACCAAGAATTGATTTTACTTCAGGATTACTTACAAATTTAGTTGTTTTCATTTTAAATTGAAAAGGGCAGTCCTATCTAAATGCTGAATAGTTGATTAATATCTTAAACTTTTTTATAATAAAAAGCCTTTATAATTATCCCATTATGTTATATGCTAATTGTGTTTACTATAAATTACTTAAGACCAATATGACAGAATTTCAGTGTCGAGAAATTAATCCTAATTACAAATGAATTTAAATTTATATTTTCTTGCATTTTAAAAGCCTTTTAACTTTTTTTTTTTTTAATAACATGTTTACTTTAATTTCTTGTACAGATGAATAGAATCTGAAATTTTAAATGAACATTTTAGATTTGTTATAAGTTAACCATTTTGCTATATGTCATTTGTATTAAAGGTAAAAATGCTTTAAGATGCAATGTTTGTCTATAGTTTACATTATTAAGTATATATTGTGGATCTAATTATGGACACATATTATTGCTAAATTTCAGTTCCATTTTTTACCATGCTTCATGAAGGTTAATGAAACTAAATCTTTCAAGCTTGTGGGTTTATTCAGCTGGGCCTTGCCTAGGGTTATCTGCTGTACTGATAAATTTTTGACAGCTGTCTAATTTCTGTTTGCAGCCAGCACAACTAGCAGTGGCACAGCTGATGTCCAGCCAAGGGCCAGTAGCCAGAATGACAATGGAGGCTTCCATGGGCCAAAACCCATGTTGCCTTACAGCTCAATGTTCATATTTGGTCCCACTAACCCGTAAGTTTAAAAGGAGTGAAACATTTATTTTTTTTGGTAAATGAAATATTTCTTCTCTACCTTAAGAGCTCAGAATCACTGTATTGATCATTTTGGTTTTTGAATGTGTCAAAGTGGATTAAGAAGTTTCTTCATTAAGTTAGTCTTATTACATCATCATTATTGTATCACTCTTGACGTTTATTTTTTTTTAAAAACGTTAATAATTTATTTTAAAACAGATACATTTTGCAAAACATTAAGTCATAAAGAATTGAAACAGATAAATTTAAACCCTTTATATGATTTCCAGAATTCGTCGTTTCTGTCACTTTGTTGTGAACTTGAGATACTTTGACCTATTCATTATGATAGTCATCTGTGCTAGTTCTGTGGCCCTTGCTGCTGAGGACCCGGTCATTGAAAACTCACGCAGAAATGAAATACTCAACTACTTTGACTTTGTATTTACTGGTGTTTTTACCATAGAACTGGTCTTAAAGGTTTGTACAGGGATGAAGTCCTGTATTAATGGAAAGATTATTAAAAATCGATGGTATCTGTAAGATAAAAAATTAATATCTTTTAAATATAAGACTAGCATTATCAGGTAATTGTTTCAATACACATTTTTCCAAATATTTCCCAAATGGATAAAATTTTAAGTGCTGCATTGTCTTAAGTAAAGCCCTTTCTTATCACAGGTCATTGACCTTGGTGTGTTACTTCATCCTGGCTCATATATACGAGATCTATGGAACATTCTTGATGCAACTGTGGTTATATGTGCCCTTGTTGCATTTGTCTTCAAGTAAGTTTAAGTCCAGACAATTGGAATTGGTGCTTCTCAATGACTGATGATTGCTTATGACTTATATAGCTCTCTGAGGCAAACTTCTATCAAAAACTGATTTCAAAATATGGGATGCTTCCATAAATGCTAGCCTTTGAAATAGGAAATAGCTAATACTACTGGGAAATTGTGGTTGATAGTTCAAAATATTTCACAATCATTTTTATGTCATTAAGAAATACATTATTTTTAAACTGATACATTTGGGTCAGAGTGAACATGCAAATGAGTTGGTAAATATTATAAATTTTGTTACAAAGTTTGTAGCAGTATTACCAAAACTAGGAGGATTATTTAGTTGAATTCCATTCTCAATATTAAATTTAGATAGTTGATTTCTTGAGATCATTTTTTGATTGAAGTCTGTTAGACAGCAGGTAAGAATTGTCCTCTTTGCAAGGAGCCACCATTGAGAATCTTAATGTGCAGCACTTGTGGCTTGGTAGATATGGTTTTCAGACAAAAGAATAACTATAAAACATATTTTTGTGTGACTAAGCTTACTTATGATTTGATTGCAGCATATTAAAATTTTAGTTTCATTTATTCAGTTATTATGAATCTATTTATTGCTGGAGAATATTAAAACTTAACTAGCTTAATTTGAAAGCATTTATATTTAAAAGTTCTGCTCTATCAAGTCATTGTGTGATTTATAAGGATAATAAAAAATAATATGTCATTGTGTGCAACTTGAATCTTTTATAATGGAGAACTCATCAGGTGTTTTACACAAGAGTTTTTTTAAGTCTTACCTACAAAATTTCGCCTTGTCATACCCATCACAAAAAAAAAACCTGAAATATATCTTTAAAATTGGTTTTAACAATATTTTGTCATTAAAAAAACATTAAATTATCAGAACATATAAATTCTAATTAAATTTTTTCTACATTTTGATAAAAAGTTTATTTAGGGCAAAATAAATAAAGTAATGAAACAAGGTATGTGAATGCTTGAAATAAAAGAACTTTATTCTTTTAGACCCAGCAAACATTTTAACTGAAATCCTTCAACAGAGCAGCAAAGAAAATAAATGCAATGGAATATAAAATAACTTTTTAGAAAATATAATCATAAAAAGGATTAGTGCATTCTGACACTTATGTTTTTTTTTTTGCTACTTTTTGTGTGAAAGCTTTTGGTTTAAAGTTACCTTTATCCTGATCTTTCAATGCAAGCTTCCACATACCTTATTCTGCTATTTCATTTACATGGCTTGAGCGCAGTTCTTCATTTATATATAGAGGGAAATACGTTTAACACAAAAATGCTTAAGAAGAAATATCAGTTTTCATGAAATAATGATACAGTCCCAATAAAATAGTATGTATTATCTAATACCCTTTAACACAAAATTCTTTTAGCACAAAAAAATAATTCAGCCCCCTCAATTTTGTGTTAAACGATTTTCACTGTATTTCAATTAAAAGCTCAAAATAATGTAAATATGTTTTAATCCAAATTTAAGGTTCCTAAAGTTTTAAAACATTCAAAATTGAACCTCTCTGGTTTTTTTTTTTAAATTGAATTTATTTTAGCTTTTGGTTAGTTTAGTTTTTTGGGTTTTTTTTTTAATTTTTTGTTTTTTTGGATGGAAAAGATAACAGAGTTTAAGAAAACCTTTAGCTCCAAGGTTTATATCTTTAAAAAATAATTTGAACTCTAGAGCACTTTTTAAGTTCTTTGTTGTGTTCCTTTCCTGTTTTTTTTTTTTTTTTATTATTCTCTTTTTTTCCAATTTCCTATGTTAACCTTGGTGTTATCAGTGCATTTAATAGGTAAGTGGCATCAGAATGAGCAACTACAAAAAAAAAAGCAATGGATGTCATATTAGTAATGTTTAGCACACCTGCGATGGCTAATAGTGGTGGACTCCCCTTGTTCAGTCTCTGACTCTTCAACTTTGGAACTTAAATTCCTCTGTGGCTGACCCAAATCACAGCCAATATTGGAAGTGATTTCTCACAACCTTTTACTGTGTGACATAGTAAAACTTGTTTGATTACTCTAAAGCGGGGCAATGAAAAGCTTTTAATTAGTTATTTTCAGACACATTTACTTGTGCATCTTTGAATAGCCATAAGGTTAGGATCAGAGTTGAAGAGGTCATATAGATTCCCATCTGCCATTTGTATATTATGCTATGTATACATGACTCAAAACTCATACATCAAATAAAAAAACAACCCACCCAAATAGGGACAAAAGGTAAATACATTTCTTTTTGCATGAACAACATTTTTCAATTGTAATAAAGATTTCAATATAAAGAAAAGAATAGTTTTGATACTATTTCAATTCCTCTGAAAACTTCTTTTTAAAAAATTCATTTTCATCACTGACTGTAGCATGTTCAACACTTCATAAAGATGTCTTAAATATTCACCAGACTTGGAATTTGAGCTATTTCTTGGTATATGTGGTACTTTAAGTCTTCATTCATTTAAACAAGTAACTGCTTTGAGTTTTTTAATGAAATTATAGTCCTGATGATAATGCATGGGATAGCAAAAAAAAAATGTTTTTAAAAATTGTATAAAAAAGTTGTGAAAATGTTTATTTGAATAGATTAAATTGGTTTTTGGGGTGGTGGGGTATTTATAGATAAAAGAATAATGTCATTTAAAGCAGAGACAGTGGGAAAATTACATTTATTGATCGTTAATATCAGCTGTTGAAGAAAGCATGATTTATTCCTTTTTTTAAGTCAATGTTTCAGTAGTAAACATGGACACGCACATCTCTATCACACAATTGAGTGTTGTCACTTTGTCATTGGCTCTCCACAAATGGTCATTGTACCGTACTAGATGGTAGATCCAAACACTGCCTGTCTCCTGAGTTTAGTCTCACTTTTTGTCATTGTTACCACTTATCAACAATTATCAGGATGAGTTGGCTCAGAATTTAGGAGCTCTTATCTTTCAAAGTCATTGGCAGAGTTTCATAGTGGGATGTTATTTTTTTAAACAGTTTTCTGGAAAAATTATATTATTTGTTTCTGTGCTACACACATAAAACCAATGTTTCTGACATAAATGTTAATGTTCTTAGTGATCATGAATAGTTGCCATTCAAGTTATAAAGTGTGTGGATGAAGAACATTGAGGTAGATCATCTTTATATAGACTACATGATAATTTTTAACCTGGGAGTTTATGTTAGCTACTCTAGACTTAAAAACAAAATAAATGTATCATAGCTGCATAGTGTAAGACTTAGTTTCAACTCTCTTCAGGAAGTAATTTACTATCTCTTTTATTTTTTAATCAGTAACCATCATAACTTTTTATCATGCTATACTTCCATTGCTACCTACTAAATAGATTCAGACATTGCCAACCAGACTAAGACTACTTGAAACATATTTTGGTCTGGTTTTCTTGATACAGATGCATGCCTTCATCGTACACTGATAGTAGTATTTGAATTAGTTTTATAGTCATTGACATATTTCCAATTTTGAAATAATACAAACCCATAACCAACTAATTTTCAAAAGTAAAACTGATGATAGAGGTAATGTTAATAGATGTTAAATATTGGGGTATCTTTAAAATTTACTTGTATACATATCTATAGGATAAAAATTTTAAAAAAATTTGTGGATGGCATCTTGGGACCCCCAGTCTTATGTACTGCATGCAGTGTTATAGTCAGTACAGCAATTTTACCATTCGCATGCTGCTACTACATGTACAAGGAGAGAAGAGTGGAGATGATGCTATTATACAACATTGATTTCCTCTTGTTTCCAATCCAACAATTTGGCTTTTTTTTTATTTTAAGAGAGGCTGAATAAATTTTATTTTTTAAGAAATAAAATTCTACTTTACTGCAGTAAATCTAGTAATATCTTCAATTTTAGAATGCAATGTAAAATCTGCTATTATTGAATAACTTAATTAATTTCATGTAATGCATTGTTTAATTAGATAGTATTCTATTTAAGATTTTGAGCAGCAAATATTTACTTTACATGACCCTTAATCAATGTAAAACTAAAATGATAATTGGAAACTAAGATCTCTTAATGTCAATAATAATCTGATTGTTATGTAGTGTTGTTCTCTTGCTCTAGTTAAAAAATTTAGAGTGTTTAAAAGTTAATTTTATTTTTGACATTTCTAATGTTGGATCATAATTAACCTACTCTATTGATAAAGACACAGTTTGGGAAACTGTACAAATAATATATGAGACCGTTACAAGATCCTCTATACTAATTCGCATTGAGACCATCCATAAATGAAATCATGCTGTTATTTAATTATAAATCATCAAAGAGTTGTTGTTTTTAAAGCTAGATACCCTTAAGACACCAAGCAAATTTGTTAAAACTCAATGCTGTTTAGCAACCAGCTGTGTGCTGTCATTTATGGATGGCCTTATTCCTGTTTTCTCAGTGCTAATACTCTTAAAAGTGGATGCCATTATCTTTGATGGAGGTATTTGACATAATGACCTTGAATATTTGGTGTTGATCAATTAACTTTTTTTTTTTTTGCCCTTCCATTAAATTATGGTTTTCATATTGTTTCCAGTGACAGTGCTGGTAAGAATCTCAACACCATCAAGTCACTGAGAGTTCTTAGAGTGCTGAGACCACTCAAAACTATCAACAGAGTTCCCAAGTTAAAGGTAAAGATCTAAAAATGTATTCCTTTATTTTAATGCCTAACTTTATATGGTTTCTAACTGATCATTAGTAATATCATCTGATTCATACCAAACCTAGCGATGTGACCATTTATATGTCAGACTAGACCTCAAAACCATTATCACTGACATGACCATGACAAGCTATTGACGCAATGCCACTCCTCTGTTTGCAGGCTGTGTTTGATTGTGTGGTCAACTCTCTAAAGAATGTCTCCAACATCCTGATTGTATATATTCTCTTCCAATTCATCTTTGCTGTAATTGCAGTTCAGTTGTTTAAAGGGCGATTTTTTTATTGCACAGATGAGTCCAAATCTACTAGAGATGAATGCCAGTAAGCAATTATGCAGAAACCCACTTAGTTTACATCTTTTCAAAATTAAGGAAACAACATTTCTTTAATGATTAACGTAGCTTATGTGTATATAAATTATCAATTTATTATTATTTATTGAATGGATTTATATGAATGCCATTTATTTGAACTAAGCTGCTTCAACATATCCAATTTTGATCAATAAATGGCTGATTTAAACATATAAATTTGAAAGGATTTAGTATCACTAACTTCTGTTGTCAGCAGCTTTTTAATTGGTTGAGAAGGGCCCCAGTAATGATTAACCTCCAAAAATTTACCATTTTATTATTTTTGTATAAATCATTTTATTTGTTCACAACTTCAGGGGCCAGTTTTTTGAGTATGATGGCCACTCAAATGACCCCACTGTCCGTGATAGAGAATGGTTAAGGCAAGACTTTCACTATGATAACATCATGATGGCTATGTTGACTCTGTTCACTGTGACCACTGGTGAAGGCTGGCCCAGGTTAGTTAAGTGCAGCTGATCTTATCTAATAGGTCTAGATGTCTAGAAACACCTTCAGGATTTTCTGGGGAAACTTAAAGATTTAAGCTTTTGTGATTTATGAGCTTAAAATTATTTTAGAATGCTGCATTAAAAATATGTGTTCAAATAGCACAGCAAAATATTGTTTAGAAAAAAAGTAATCTTTTGTTTTTGATGGTTTACACCTATATGCATCTTTTTCTTTCCTTAGTGTTTTGAAACACTCAATGGACTCAACCTATGAAGACAGAGGACCGAAACCTGTGTATAGGATGGAAATGTCATTGTTCTACGTTGTCTTTTTTATCGTCTTCCCTTTCTTTTTTGTCAACATATTTGTTGCCCTCATCATTATCACCTTTCAGGAGCAGGGAGAGAATGAATTAATGGACCAGGAAATGGATAAAAATCAGGTATGATCTTCCATCTTGCTTTGTTCTAGAATCAGCAGTGGAAAATGAAGATTTTAAATATTTATTTTTAAACTGTAAGCTTTATCAATCTTTTAAAGGCTTTTCATATCAAGAATTCATAAAATATATTCATTCATTTGCTATTCAAAATAACAGTGCACATTAGAGGCTCAGGTTGTTGCATTAAGAAATTTTGTTTGCATTTCCCTCATACAGAAACAGTGTATAGACTTTGCCATCAATGCTAAACCTCACTGCCGGTTTATACCCAAAAACAAAAACTCCATCAAATACAAAATATGGAGGCTGGTCCAGTCTACAAAGTTTGAGTATTTCATCATGATTCTTATTGCATTGAACACAATAGTCTTAATGATGAGGGTAAGCTCCATTGTGATTGTTGAATTTGAACAAAATAACCTTCTTTCTGTCATCTTACAGATGACAGCTTAAAAATTGTATGTTGTTTTACAGTCTTACAAATTAGTCTTTATCATATCAAATTATAAAATGTATCTTTAAAACAATAGTTTTGCTTAATTTTTTGTAAATTAAGCTTGAACAATTAACTCTTAAAGTCGCAGAAGGGTTTGCAATAAACTTCCGCCATAAGGATTTCTCGTATTACGATCAACTTGTTATGGAATTTAAAAATTTGCGTAAAATCCATTTATAATATTATTGTCATACTGACGTCATTTTTTAGGCTAAGAATGGTTATTTTACGCATCTAAAAGACCGTACTGAGTTTAAAACAATATTTACCTGTAGTTTAGTACTATTATTTTAGTAATAAAGTATAGCTTAAACGTATCTTCGAAAAAAAAATCGTTTAAAACTACTAAAAAACATCGTGAATCGAGCGATAACACTAGCGCAGGCACCGGCCGCCATTGCCGGAAGTTGAATACATCATTTTTCAAGCATTGAAGAGTTTTTACTTTCCGAGAGCTCATTTCTAATGAGAGTGGTATCTAGGGACGCATTACGACTTTAAGAGTTAAAAAATATATATATTTCTTGAATAGTTTCAAATGCTATGAATGGAGCAGATGTTACTCCCAAGAAAACATAATAAATATAAACATTTTTCTAAAGAAGATACTCACATAAGGAAAAATAGTTCATTAAAAATGGAGGTAAATTTATGGCTACAAAGTTTATATTTATTATTTTAGTTTATCTAAAGAGTTGGAGAGGAAGAACTCATAATTTTAAAATTGTTGACATGTTTCTCTAAAAGTTTAAAAGTTGTGATGAATGAGGACTAAGAGCATCTTTTCTTTAAATAAGATTCTAAGGTCTACTAATTCTGCTTGCTCAATTGTATTCTAGTAGATGTCCCATGTGAATATCAATAAACCTGTCCCACATTTAGGGGACGAAATTTAGGATGAGAAATGCAAAAGCTGGGACCTATACTTTGTTGTAGACTTTGAACGAAACTTACAATCATATTAGGGCAATGTGTCTGTTAGTAATTGCATTTAATTTGTTATGACCAGCTTTAATCTTTTATTTATTTCCCTCTCCCTCCCCACCCAGTGTCTAGCTGAGTTATTTGTGTGAATAAATAAACCTTACAATTTAAGTTAGATGTTTTTTCTTAGTTCAACTTATTAGTTACTTTGAATTTCATACACTTGTCACTTGACAATGACAACCATCATAATTTAACCATCTTGATTCTCACACTAGACATCCTAAAGTTGCCTATTGTATTTCCTCATTAGAGGGGTGTGCTGCACACTCCTTCTGTACTTTGCCATTGGAGTTGAATGTGACACATTTCTTATCAAAGGTGTGTGCCCCACACACTAACTTACTGTCTCATAACAGGTGCAACACATGTAAACTAAGCAATGAAGCTAAGTGCTAATTTGAAAAATAAACATTTTTTAACAACATTTTGCAACCTAAGGCTGCAGTTTAACAATTTTCTCATGATTTCCTTCAGTTCAGTGTCTTAAGAAACACTCTGTAAAATTTTGGCTGCAAGCGATTAAGTATATAATTTTGGAATCGTAAACAAGTTTATAAGTTGATATTTACTAATCAAAATTACTTTAATAAATTTTAAGAGCTCTACATTTTAAAGATATTCCAAAATGTGCATATTTGCCTATGGTCTGCATGAAAGCACTACCTTTTTCATGAATTTAAATTCTAAATAAAATTATATAGAATCAGGCCCAAATAAAATCTTTTCCAGATTTTTTATGCAGTTTACCTATATTTAAATCTTAAATTACCTAAATGTCTTATCATTTTTTAAAAATAAAATAGATATCAAATTATTTGGAAAACAATTTCTAATAATAATGGGGGATAAATAACCATATTCCTAAACTTGACTAGTTTTAGCTTAGCCCCTTGCATTTTTAATACCCTGAACAGCAAAGTAAATAAAATGTCAAAGTCTTCTTCTATCTTTTATGTCTGACTACATGCTGTGTAATATGTGTATCGCTTGCTCTTGGATTTTGCATGACTCTCCCTAAAACATATATTTTCTTGTTAAGCCTCATCATTGACAGGTATTATTATCAGTTCAAAATCTGAACACAACACATGGAGGATAGAGGGAAAAATATATTTTATAAAAAGAGCATTTTTTAGCTGTCACTTGTCTAGAATCATTCACTAGCCATGTTGTTAGATGCTTAGCTGTTGAGCAACCCATATCTCAGTGGTGACCTTTTTCCCAGTGTGTTTTTTTCTTCTTTCAACAGATCAACCCTTGAATTTTCTGTTATACTTTTTTTTTGTGTGTAAAACTCTTTAACAGGGCTGCCTAGTCTATGATATCACTAGTAACCAGCAGTATTTGTTGTTCTAAATTTAAACTTGAAGGTTTAGGGATTTTAAAAAAAATCAGTTTATTTAAATCTCCAATCATCATTACCAGCATTTCTTGTATGTGTTAAGCTTATTTAAATTCATGGTAATTATTTAGACTTTTCAGCCCTAATTTGTTCTCCCAGCAATTGTGTTATTTCCAACTTGTGTTAAAAAACTTTTATAACAGTCAGTTTGTTCAGCTAATTTGATGTCATCCCATGTCTGTTTCAATCATTGGTTTTTTTTTGTTCGTTGTTTTTTTCTTCTAAAAATTATTGTCATTGTAGTGCCTATTTCTTGTTGTTTTATACATATAAAGACCATGTTTTTTGTCCAATGAGGAGATATTATAACATTGAATCTAGTGATTTTTTTAAAAAAAGGAATGGAGATCTTCATGTTATATTTATTCATCTTAACCATCAAGTTTAGGCCAATCATCCTATCATTCGATGTTTTTAAAACGTAGATGGGGCCCAACCATGTATGGTACTATAGCGTGGAAAATAATATTTTAATCATACACCTATGATTTTATTGAGGGCCTATCGTTTCATAATCATACCACCAAATGTACCATATTGATTCCATCAAATCATTCTTTCTAATATAATTGAAAGGACCCATCATCTTATGTAAAGTGGGGGGAGCCATCATCATCTCATCATCATCTTGTATGAATAGCCACAATTTTCTTACAATCAACTGATGTCCCCCACAGTACGATGGTATGTCGGAGAATTATAAAGATGTTCTAGCAAAGCTTAATGAGGGCTTCACTGTTCTATTCACACTTGAGTGCATACTCAAGATTATTGGCCTTGGGCCAAGGGTAAGAACTCTTCAGGACTCGGGGAAATTATCCACACCAATGTACTTTGCATGCTATTTTGTGGTTACTTCAAATTTATGTATGTGGAATGCACATTTTTATTTGACATTTTTTTAATCAACTGAAAATTAACCTTTAATTTCAATAGTGCATTAATACAATTGACACATCATACAATTGACATGTGACCTCAGTTCTTTGGCATTTTTAAAGAAGGTAGTCACTTAATGTTATAACCTGGTTGAATCAAAGAAATATTGCAGCAGGTGAGGCTACCATGAAACCAGAGTTCAGTGGACACATGTTAATTTGTTGTCCCATTGATGCTCATGTCAGCCAATGACAAATACTTGTGCTGGGTTTAATTTTTTTTCTCCCCTCACCCCCCTTAAACCAGCTTTTTTGTCATTTTATTTGATTGTGTCTCTTGATTTGTTCAACAAATATGAGACTTATTCACTTTATACATCATGAAACCATTTTTTAAAATATTGTATTCAAGTTTACAAGGAATTCTACATTGCTTAAAAATGGCACTTTTGTTCTTATAACCTGAAAAAAAAATGCCTATTAAAGGCACTTTTGCACAAGGTATTTGTGTTGACTTGTCACTTCAGGAAATTTAGCCATGTAGAATGTATCAATTTGCTCTAAATATAATGCCATTTTAGCAAAAATTTATTTAGTACTGTTATTATCTACCATTGCTTGTTTCACCATAGAATTTTAATTTTTGTTTGCCAGGATTTTTTTTCCATAAATATTCTTTTTTTTTTTTACATTGTGTTTTTTTTTCTCTTTAGTCCCCATGCATTAATACTCCATATGATACGCTAGCTGTGTATATGCCACATTACCTAGGTGTAGTTGTCCTCTGTTGTTACTCTTTGCTTTCTCTGTTTTTATTAGTTTGGCCTTCTTGCCCTTTTTAAAAAAGCTGTCCAAAAACACAGCATTTGTCTCTCTGTTTCCTTCTTTTAGGACCATAACATTAAGGTCCTTGTTTCCTCATCAAGTGGATTCCATGGGTAGCTAGGATCTAACACTGCTAAGTCTGACTTTTTTGTTTTTCCAAGGTTGGGAGTTAGTTCTATACCTAATTCCCTGCTGGGTGATGCTGAAAATAATATTGATGTAAACTTTTTGGTGGGCCTAGAAAAAGACATTGGCCATTAAAAGGTCTGGTTTGTGTCTGTACCATTTTATTATTTTTTTTTTATCTCTGTGGCTTTGTGCAATTTTCAGTTTGATCCAAAAAAGGATGGCTCTAGTGAAAACCAGTTTGGTAATTTTCTCCAATCGGTAAACATGACCTTCACATCACTGTACACATTAGAGTTTCTACTCAAGTTGTGTGCCTATGGAAAGGTTTGACCTCCACTAGCTACAGGCTGGCAACAACCAACTGCTCATAGAGTCAATCAGCTGGGTCAGGACTAATAGAAATCTGGTTGGCTTGAGGGCGGACGGTTCAGTTGTCATGCTGTGACTGTCTTCATGTTCCATGTTGTCATGTACATCTTTTTTGCAGAACTTTTTATTTCTTTCATTTTAAGGAATATTGTGTTGTTATCTCCCTTCTCTTCAAGTTATAGCCTTAGACATACATTGGAACCTCTCATAACAGCATAATTCATTCCAGAATCTTACTAGTTAAGCAAAGCACTTTTTGTTAAACAAACTAATTTTTCCCATATAAATCTACTTAAAATACTATAATGCATCCCATGCAGAAAACATGCACATTTTTTTTTTTTTAAATTAAAAAATTTATTCAAATAAAATTACTTATGAATTGTTAAAGAGTGTAACAACTTGAAATACAATTAAGTTTTGAAACAAAATAAGTTTCGCCTTCTCACGAATAATGTTTTTGTTGATAGTGTCGCCTTGTAATAGCTTCTCGTTTACCCATATTAGAAGCAACATCTCAACATCATCAAAAATACGTGACAATTTTTCTAGACCTTCTTGACACTCCTTTTGAAGCATCCATCTCCTTAATTTTGTTTTTGATCTTGAGAATAGTGCAGATTGTTGATGTTGACTGGTTGTATGTACCCACTAGATAAGCCATGCTCACACCTTGTGCTTGCTTTTCAGTGATTTAAAGTTTCATTTCAATATTTTTTTTTCTCTCTTATGATTCTCTTCTTGTGGTTTCTTCTTCAAAGACAATTCAGCACAGATTATAACACTTTACATGTAAAAAGAATTACAAATACAGTCTGAATACAAAATTTAAAAAAAACGGGTGATCACAAACGATAACAGACCGAGTGCTTAACACAGACTGCATCGAAGCGGAAGTCCCAGCTCACAAATGAATGTAGAGAATTATGGAATTCCCTTTGCTGCGTAACTCATTATGCGAAATGTCGCTTGTTAAGGGAGCAACTTCTTACATACATTTTGTTGCTCATTATGCAAATTACTCTTTATGAGCGGTGCTTGTTATGAGAGGTTCCACTGTAAATAGTTATTTTAACATTTTGTCATTTTGAATCAGCTGATTAGAGGCCTAATATAGGTTAGAAGGGGATTATAAATAAATATATTTTACATCTCATATCGTCTGAACATTTTAAATTTTACTACTCTTTAAATAAAAAAAACAAAATGTGATCTAAATATCACAATGACAATTTTATTGAAATGAACATTTTAAATTGATATAGATGTAATCGAACAATAATTTTTATTTTAGTTATTATCAGACAGCAAATAAGTGATTAATGTCTTTATTCAACATCCCGATTTCATCATGAAAAAGCTATCATGCTGTCTATATTGTATATACTGCAAAACAATAAGAATGATTTTTTGCAGGCTATGTATTTGTGTTTTAATATGCTTTTTTAGCTCTAGTACTTCACATTACTCATTTTTACTCTCAATATTTCATGTTTGCAGATTGCATTCATTTAGCCGAGTAACTCTTTCAGTATTGACATGCAAGTTACTTACCCTTGATTGACAGGTCACTTGCAACATTTGCCTTTAAACCTAGACAATATGCGTTATTTCACAGTTTGCCAGTATATATGAGATCTCAACCCACACAATTTATGAGAAAACTTATCACGTAAATCCAGAAATCCTCTCTATCCAACCCAAAGAAATTCTGTCTTCTAATTGTGTGAAGATCTCATCCTAACTACCATGTTTATTTATATTGATTTCAGCTTACATTTTGATCTTATGTTTATTTCAATTTTTTTTTTCTGAAAATAATTTTTTTGCACGCACATAAAGTTGTTATTCATTTTAATTGTTGTTGATGATCCTCTTTGCTTTTTGATACATTTGAAAAATTTTAAACTATTTTTTGTTCCTATTATTACATTGTTTAAAAACTAAACGTTATTTTTATAACTACTCAGTAAATAAATTAATCATTGCAAGTGGCTTTTTGCCAATGAAAACAAAAATATGTTTCAATATTACAATAAACTAGATATGTACAATTTGAACTTTTAGCAACAAACCAGTAGGCAACTTCAAAGAAAGGAATTTTTAGATAGCTCTAGTATTCTTTAAAATTATGTACTTTATTAAAACGTTTTCTATTTCTTTGTTGTTGTTTTGTTTTTTTTGTTTGTGTTTTTTTTGTTTTTTAATCTTTTCTTTTCTTTTGCTTTTTAGTTTTTGTGCAAGCTATTTGATTAGTCTTATTAGAGAGAAATAAATATGTTAAAATTACATCCCTTTATTTGTTTTTTTAATTAAAAAGAGCAAGAAATTATGAGGGAAAAAAGTAAACACATCATCTAAAGAAAATAAGATAAGCCTCTGATTTGACTTCAATGGTTTTTAATAAATATATTTTAGTTTTAAGTAATATTGATGTCAGTAGATCTACAAAAGTTGAGAAAGAAAAAAGTCCCATGATATCAATGATATGATCAGTTTCTTTTTAGAGCATGTTCAATCATTCAAAATGCTATAAATATTTTAAAGATATTTTTATTAAGTATTTATAACTGGCACGTTCTATCTTGTTTACACTTGTATCTTGATCTTTATTTCACCTGCATTTATTATTTCAATTACAGAACTACTTTCATGATCCTTGGAATGTATTTGATTTCACCACAGTGGTTGGTAGTATAATAGATGTCCTCATTACAGAGTTCTCAGTAAGTCTGAACTCAAAGTACATTTGTAAGATTTGAACCAAATACACCAATAAGATATAAAATATGCTTTCAAGTATTTCAACCAATTATTATATTTTGTTTTGAAGTGTAATTTTAATTTATGTGGCGCAATTTTATTTATCGATGTGAATATTACAGAAAAGTCAAGTCAGCTTCGGTTTTTTTCGTTTATTCCGAGCTGCTCGGTTGGTCAAATTACTTCGACAGGGTTACACTATTCGCTTACTGCTGTGGACATTCTTCCAATCCTTCAAGGTAAATCCTCTGCCAAAAGTAACCTGAATCTAAATCATAATCTATACCATGAAAATTGGCTAGTAAGTCATTTGATAAATTTAATGTTGATATTGTTCATCTCTATTATTATTTGATCTCTCCTTGAGATGACCCATCATTAGTGTACTGAAATTCTTGTTACTCTACAGGCCTTGCCTTATGTGTGTCTTCTCATCCTAATGTTATTCTTCATCTATGCCATCATTGGGATGCAAGTAAGTTTCTTTATAAAATTATTGCGAGTCCTTTTTTTTATTAGATTTTTCTCATTTTTATTGAAAACAATACTGCAGTAATGTGATTCTAATGTTTTCACTTATTCACATAATTAATTTTAATTTTTACTTATTTTTTTTTAATATGCTCTTTCTCTTCTACAGGTTTTTGGTAGCATCAAGTTAGACTCAAAAACTTCCATCAATCGCCACAACAACTTCCGTACATTCTTCTCTGCTCTTACATTATTGTTCAGGTAAAATTAAGAACAGTTAAGGCCCTATTATTGTAAAAGTCAAATTACATTTATTTTGCCTAATTCATTGATCAGGTTTATTCATGAGTTAGCATTCATTCATGTATTGGGACGTTCAATTTAGTATAATGCTGTTATGAGAACTTACTTTAAAGAATACTCTGAGTTCTAAAAGTTAAGTTATTCATGGACCAGTCTTTTTGATATTTGAATGTGTCAGCTAGTATTATATGTGACATAACAATAATTTCCTACCTAAACTGTGTGCACATAATTTGATAAAGATAACACTACATAGTTAAATATTTCATTTTTTTTTTAAAAATTATTTTCTTAAACTCAGATGCGCGACTGGAGAAGCCTGGCAACAGATAATGCAGTCCTGTCTGGCGGGTCAGCCCTGTGACCCAGAGTCCATACGTGCAGATGATCCACCAGACATGGCAGAATCAGGATGTGGCACCAATATTGCTTATATGTATTTTGTTTCATTTATCTTCCTGTGCTCATTTTTAGTGAGTAATTTATTCTTATGTTTTTTCTAGAAATTAAAATGTATTTTCTTGTGTGTGTGTTAATGAAATCATAGTATCTAAGCAGCAAGATTATTCTATTTCATATCCTACTGTCATATTCTTCAACAGTTATAATTTTCTAACACTTCCTGCTGGCTCCCACCCCCAATGCCTTTCTTTTCAACCTTGGATTATTTTAAATAATTTGGTTTTAGAATAAATGTCTATAAATGGGCAACAATAATTTGTGTTATTCATTGATATCATTGCTTGAGAGAAACTTGACAAGTTTGGTCATTTGTATATATATAATACATATAAAGTCCCTCACTACTTTACATTTTGACTTTAGCTGCTTCTTTGTATTACTTTGTTTTCAAATACTTTTTAAAAAATGGTAGAGAGAGGGAAAATGATACAGCTTGATTAAACGTACATAAAAGTATAGTAATGTATAATATGCCTTATTTTGTCAAATATTATATATTGGGGGATACAAGCGTAATGATGAGTAAAGGATTAATTTCACATCATAATGGTCAATTTCAATAATGTTGAATGAAAGTGTTTAGGTTGTTTTCAGATTTTCTATGCTCTAAAAAAATCTCAACTTAAAAATAAACAATCTTACTTCTCAGAGATTCACACCTATTGCTGTAGGGCCTGGAATGTATTAACCATATTAAATGAGGTTCAACTTTAATGTATTTTGATCTTTGCTAGTGGTAAAAGATATGACTAACTAATCCATGGTTTTTTATGTATGAGCAGATGCTCAACCTTTTTGTTGCTGTCATCATGGACAACTTTGATTACTTGACCAGAGATTCCTCCATCTTGGGTCCACATCATCTTGATGAATATGTTAGAGTCTGGTCAATGTATGACCCTAAAGCTACGTAAGTCTAATATCAAACAAATTTACTTAAAATTTTCAATGTTTAAAATCGATTTAAGATAAGCTGATCTTAAGAATTTTTCTGTCCCCTAGGGGGAGAATCCACTACACTGACATGTACGAGATGCTGAGAAATATGGAGCCACCAGTGGGCTTTGGTAAAAAGTGTCCTTACAAGTTGGCCTACAGGGTGAGTCCCCACTATTCAAAGAGATGTGTGTATATATTTTTTCCCTCCATTATAATGGAACATGACTGAGATTATTTAAGGATAAGCTGGTTCCCTTGACAGGAGGAAATCACCTCTCTCCAAACACTTGGGGAAATCTAGGAAGAAACCCAAACTAAAGATGCAAAATACTTAGGAAGGAGTCTTAATAAATGAGAAACTATCATGGAATCCCCATGTCTATAATAAAAGTTATTTTAAAAAATCAAACAAAACCTTAGGCTTATAAAAAGAAACTTTTACAAATGTAATAAAGTTATAAAACCTGAACTCACCTTGGTGAGACCAATACTAGAATATGCATCTTCTGTATGGGACCATCCACCAAAGAAAACATTGTTTAACTAGAACATCCAGATTCATTGCTGGATAAAATTCAAAGCTCACAAGAATTAGTTAAATCATTAAACCTTGAAACACTAGAGGATAGAAGAACCAAGAGTAAAGTAGTAATCATACATAAAGCAATTAATTCTTATTTAGAAATACAAACAAAGATAACTTAATACAACCCTCAAATAGACATAAGGATAAAAAAAACAACTTTCTTATTACTAGGGCTGTTATCGATTAAATTAAAATTAATTGTTAACTTTTGAAAAATTACCGAATAATTAATCGATAATTTAGATTAAAGCTAAAATAAGATTATGACGTCATTAAACCGAAAATTTCAAGGGAAGTAACAAAAACAGGCAATGGATTTAAAAAAAAATTTAAGTAGTTCAATGTAATGTCAATGAATTTAAATTTAGATATTGTTAATTCAGTAAAAACAATGTTAAATTTTGTATATCATTTTCCTTATAAAACAGCTTATTTTAAAGGTTACACTTTAAAAATCTTTTTTTAAATGGAGAAGTTTGTACGTTAAAAAAGCAAACTATTGTTAATTATTAATTAATAAATCGACGAAATCATGTAAAGGAATTTCTTTGATTTTAATTGGTATTTTATCGATTAAAATAATTTTAATCTATAAAAAATGTTACCAATTAATCGAGAAATTAATCGATAATTTCCGCAGCCCTACTTATTACATTTTCAAGAACACACACAAGCTTTTGTTCCGGTGTGGAATGGGTTGCCTGAAGAAATGAGGAAAGCCTACACTTTATCAACATTTAAAACTCTAATAAGAATGCATGATTAAACATAAACCATAGATAAATGTAGGACACAATAATTTTCTGTATAGAAAGAGCATCTGTAACAGATAAGATAAGAGAAGATTACATCTTGGATGGTTTACACAACTGTTCAAGTTACTTGAATTTCAGGAATCTTCATTAAGTTAATGTCGTACTGGACACCATCTCTTTCTTTTAAAATTCAGATTTCTTTCCCATTTAATACATGTGTTGTCTCCCATCAACCATGTGAGCTAAGGATCTTTTTTCTAGGATTTTGCTTGTCTGGGGGTTTTGGGTGGTCGGAAACGTCAACCTGGACTTTTCTACCCTTTTGTTTCTATGACGTAAAATTGTTTCTTCCTTTTTTTTTTTTTTTTAAAATATTATTTTAAAAAAATTATTTTGGTTGTAAAATAATTTTGTTTAATATTATCTATTAAAAATTTAGAACTGCATGAAATAGTTATTTTTAACATTTAATTTATGATAATTGAAAAAAATATATAAACGTACAACCAGTCAACGTTCAACTATAATTCATAATTGTGATAAATGTGCCATTCCTCTGAGGTAGAAAGTCCTTCCAAAGCTATTCTACTTCACCTGCACCCTGATCTGATGTAATCAGACAATCAAAGGGCCATGTGGTCAGATAAAAGAACATTCTACATTTTTTCTGCTCCCACTACCTTTATTTACCTTTCCGATAACCCTCACCAGCACACAGTGTCTTTGGTGGTCACTTAGTCTAGCCGTCGTAACATGTCATTATGTAACCCCTGGAAAAAATGTCAACAACACTGACATAAACTTCAGTCAGGTCATACGGGCCCTGCAGCTTGAATATTATTGTCCGGTGATATTAACTATTGGAATTTATTAACTTTAAATACTGACAACTTTGTACATCTTATCAGTTTTTCTACCAGGGAGGTCTACATATGTTAACAAACAAAAGTAACAGAAGAGAATGAAAAGGGCCCTGGTTTGTAATGACTGAAATATTTTTTTTAAAACCCAATAATAAATGAGGTACTTTTTAAGTATGTTGGGGATAGGAGTGGTGGGAGGAGTGGGGGGGGGGCGTCTCTATTTAGTATTCCAACATGGAACAAAAGAAGTGATGCATCTAGTGGACTTGCTAGAACAACAAACATCTGTGAGAGATGGCATCATGGATTGCAATCCCTCTTCAGCTGTTAACATCCGACAATGTGGACATTTATGGATGAAATGTTTAAAGATTGCAATTCAAACAAGTCTATTTATTCTATTACAAGATGTTACTGGAACACAGCAGCCTAGGCGCAAAAATTATGTGAGCTGCAAACAAACAATACAACATACACTTGCATCAACACCTTGACTTACCCCAGAGGAAAGGCACATTTATCACAATCATGAACTGCAATTGAATGTTAACTAGTTGTCACTGTATATTCTTTTTTCAATCATCCTATCATAAAATTAAATGTTAAAAATAACAGTATTTCATACTGCTTTTTAATTTTTAATATATAGTAATTTTAAATTATTATTTTTTACCATTAAATTTATATTAAAAAATTAACCAATAAATAAAATAAAATTTTAAAAATTTTGTTCAATTAATCGGGAAAAATTTAATCCATTAATCGATTAATTTCCATTAATTATAATATTTTTACAACACACATATTAATACCGTTAAGTTGCATTTCATTATTTCGCGAAATCGGTTAAGTCCTGGTATTCCATGAATTTCAAATTTTGTGACGTAACACACCAAATTTGTTGGGCTATAAGGAAGAAAAGCCTTTTTGTTTATGCATGCACTTCTAAATAAATAATAATAATACGAGGTGAAAGTATGTAAGTAACAAAAGATATAAATTATTAGTAAATTGGGGGAAAGAAATTAATATTTTCTTAAATTTTAATCAACCAAATTAATTTTAATCTATTAAAATTGTTAAAGATTAATAGATTAATTAATCATTAATTTTCGCAGCCCTAAATTAATAAAAACAAAGAGTAATTAAACCATTTCAGAAGAAACGAGTGGGTCAAAATGTCTGGGGTTGAAACGTCCTGGGGTCAAAAAGTCCTGTGGTCAAACTGTTTGTGGTCAAACCAACTGGTGTAAACATGTCCTATGGTTGAATCGGTAGGGTCAAACTGTCAGGGGTCAAAACATTCGTGATTTAGGATTTTGCTGGGTGTTGAACTCCAGAACTCCAGTTAAAAGAGCTTTAAATTGACAGGCTGCAGACTGCACAGTCATCAAGCCACCAATAATTAAAAATATATATTGGCTCAGCAACATCACAAGTCCTTGAATGTTCATGAAATAATGTTCTTGATTATCCTTCTCAGAAACTAATTCGTATGAACATGCCCGTAGCTGAGGATGGTACAGTCCACTTTACCACTACTTTATTTGCACTTATTCGAGAATGTCTGATCATAAAGATGGGACCAGGTAAACACGGGAAGTTTTTTAAACTACCCTCTTTCTTTCTTTCTACATGTGTGTTAATCCTGAATATTCCAGAATTCATTAATTGCTAACGATATACCTGGAATTTTTTAAGGTGTTGTCCACAATTATTGTATATCCATTTTATTGACAGCTGAGGTCATGGACAGAAGAGATGAGGAGATGAGAGAAACAATACGCAAACTTTGGCCTGTCCAGGGCAAGAAAATGATGGATATGCTAATGCCACCCAGTGATGGTTGGTGCCATGCACTTGTTTCATATCATAGTATTCTGTTCATTGTTAAGATGTTTTCCTACTGAATATGATCAAATAATATGTTTGCTGTGATAGAATTTTAAAATTAGTTGTGCAAATAATTTAAAAATTTTAAATAATCAAGCTGTAAATGTTAGTTACCCTTTATTTCTATTATGATAAACCTCTTAACCTATAACAATGTTCAAGAGTGTACTTAAACAGCATTTATTAGAACCACTCTTATAGGCCATGAAGTTTGTTAAAAAAGCAGTAAAATGGGTTGTTTTTTTATTTTTTATTTTTTTATATGAATGATCCTATATTTATTCCCCACAGATGACAACCATACATTAATCTATTAAGTGGATGCAGTTATTTCAGTTTGAAACTGCATTCTTTTAAATGTCTTTTTCAGAGCTTGATGAAGGCAAGATGTCTGTTGGTAAAATCTATGCAGGATTGCTTATATCAGAAAACTGGAAGGCCTACAAGGCTAGTCAGAATGCATCAAATAACTTCAAAATGGTAAGTACGTCATGCTACTCTTCTGGCCAACTTAAGAATGCTTTCAATTGTTTGATAAAGAAAAACAGGGGAAATACCCTTCATTTAAGTATAATTTAAATGGTAATACTAATACATAACTGTTTGTTCGGTATAATAAAAAACCCACTCCATTCAATATGGACAGCAATGCATTTGAGCATGCCAGAAATTAATCAAAGGTTTTTAGTCCCATCTCCTGTGTGGCCCGCCAGTGGCCATGGGTGTAAGATTGAACAGCGCATGAGCTTACATATGCCATTTCACTGTACCAACC
This sequence comes from Radix auricularia, assembly GCA_002072015.1. Lineage (NCBI taxonomy): Eukaryota > Metazoa > Mollusca > Gastropoda > Lymnaeidae > Radix > Radix auricularia. The sequence goes on from MUZC01000222.1 coordinate 409,678, forward strand.
GTTGTGTCCGCTTTCAGTGTTCATACCCTTATCCTGAGCCACCTTGGTTATTTTATGTTTTATTTCATGTTGTGGGCCTGCTGAAAAACTTACTCCACACTTTCAAATACCAATAGCATTTAAAATTGTGCAACATGTTCCACAAAAATCTACTGAAAACTGACTTTTAAGTTGTTTCATGGAAATTGGTATGAAGATAACTGTTTATTCTCCAGCTACAGCAACAAACCCTAATATTAATAGACCTTTTATCTTGGGAGGAAAAAAACTAAACTCTTCAATCAAGGGATTTTGTCATTAATCAACTCACTGGATAAGCTGAATTTCTGTTGCTACTAACAAGTCTCATGAGTCTTAACAACAGAAGTTTACTATTAACACATCTTTCTACTGAACCGATAAGTACTTTGTAAAATCCAATGTAAAACAAGTTTCGACGGTTAAGAAAAATGGAGCTTTAAAAAAAACTAATTCAGCCCAGAGCTTGCGCATGTGCCGTTTTTTATTTAGAGCAGGTCAAGATTTTTTACACCTGTTCTGTATATTTAGAGACATTACTAAAATACGTACAGTATTTCATTTTTATGAGCCTCTCATAACAAGCGCAAAAAAAAGCATCTCTTATACCAAGTAATTTGCTTAACAAGCAAAAAAATGTGAAGTTGCTCCCTTAACAAGCAACATTTTACATTACGATTTATGCAGAAAGTGGAAATTCATTTCTCCAGAAATTCATTTGTGAGCTGAGACCTTGACGCCGATGCATTAGTCTGTGTTGAGCACTCGGTCTGTTAGCGAATTGTTATCATGTGTGATCACCAGTTTGTACACACATTTTGTTTTTTGACAGTTTTCATAATGTTTTTATGTTCAAAGTGTAATAACCTGTGCTTTAAAATATCTTTGAAGAAAGACCACAAAAAGACAATCTTAAAAGAGAAAAAATAACCGTTGAAATGAAATTAAAATCATTTAAAAGCAAGAACAATGTGTGAGCATGGCTAATCTAGTGTGCACATACAATCAATCAACATTAAGAACAAAAACAAAATTAAGGAGATGGATGCTTCAAAAGGAGTGTGAAGAATGTCTTTAAAACAGTTACAACATGTTTTTTTCAAATTTTGAAGCTTCTGCAAAAACTAATGTGTTTTGACAGTTTTCTAGTTAAAAAGCATTAATTATTTGTCATAAATTCATATTTTAATTATGTTTTTTTGATGCAAATATAAATTATATTTCAGGTTTTGACACTCCTTAACAGTTTATAAATAATATTATTTGAATAAATGTTAATAAATTACTATTTTTTCAGCATGGTACGCATAATTGTATTTTACTTTGATGTGCAAGGGAAAAATTGTTCAGTTTAACGAGCAAGATACTGGACCGAATTATGCTAGTTATGAGAGGTTCCTTTGTATTTTTAAAGGTTTTCAAGATGAATTTAAATGCACTGGTCAGTAGATAATAATTTAACATTTTCTAAAATGCATCACCAATAGAGGTCCGTGTAGTAGTGTAGATAAACTATCTGTTAAGCTAACTAACTCATTTATTCTGGCGAAGGCTTGATCTCATTCTCTGAAAACTCAAACTTGTACCTAAGCAATGTGATCCATCTTCTAAATTTGTTATAAGAACGAACATAAAATATCCTGTCACTCACGCAGTCCTTGCAGTCTCCAGCTGCCTTGTAACTAGATCAACTCCACCACTACTTCAGGGGCCTGGCTAGAGTGTCTGCTTTAGCCTGTTGAAATAAGATTTACAAGTGCTGTGTTTTGTCCTCATTTAGTTAACCAGACCCATATCCCATCAGGAGTGAATTATTAAGCTTGATTATTGAATTTGTATAAACATCTCTTGTTGTTTGGTCTACAGTTCTGACCACAAGTGGTATTTTAACTAGTTTTTTTACCCAGATATAAGTAAGTGGAGTATCAATTTTTTGGGAATGTTTCCACCCTTTCATTAGAGGCTTCTAGGTGACCTCAGCAGCTCTAATCAGTGCCATAAATATATTTTGCTCTTCAGAAATTAATTTGTGAGAATGTTTTTCACTAGTGTGATCCACACTGCTTCATTATTTGCAGTTACAGGGATAGACAGAAAAGCTTTAAAAATTTTAATAGTTTGCAGTAAGGTCCCTGGGAGATAAAAATGTACATATGTTTGTGGGACAAACTTATGGAATTTCACAAACTTACTTGTCAAACTGAAGCAGTTAAGCTATTATTAGCTATGAGGGATGTAAAAATGGACCTTTGACCTGTAGTCAGCCTGAACCCTGTCACCTGGATGCAAATAAAGAGAGAGTTCCAAAGACCTATTGCTGATATAACTTTTAGTAGATGCCTCAACAAACCTTGTTCTTAGGAGTTTGACAAGTACAGCTAAGAGATGCTCAATTGTGTCAATTTACTGTTCCTTCCACAACACTTGTGGCAAAGATCCCTCATAGCTGACATCAGTTTTGGGATTTTTCTCTTCAGGTTCATTTTAAGACGGTTGTCTAGAGAACAGCTAAAAAAAGGCCCATTGAATGTAGATATTTTCTATTTTTAAATCAATATTTGAAAATAATTTGTACAGACTTCCCTTGTGTTTTGAATTTAAAGAATTTTTAAAATAATTTTCTACATTTAAGAGCATTTAAACTTTTACAGTCTTTTCTAAACTAAAAGTGTTTATTAATTTGTATGCAACCATTAATTACATTATTTCTAGTTAATCAACATTCCAATGATCTTCACAGTATCAAAAAAGTTCTCATTTCATTTGAAACACCATATCAACAAGCCAGACAGGTTTGTGTGACCACATTACCACCCCAAACCATTTTATCTCCACCATGGACACTAGAACTGTAACTCTTAGCCATTAACTTAGATGAACTTTCAGTTCAATGTGGATTGATGATGAAATGACAAAAATTAGAAAATTATACTATACACTGATAGAAAAATGAAAATGCATGCAGATAGAAAATATTTTAAATTAGTCATTTTCTTATTTTCTGTCTTTCATGATAATGTGAGAAAAGTTTAAACGTGAAAACCTAAACACAACCATGGGCTTATGATGTCATCCAAAAATTAGTATTCAAAATTAAAATATTTGGTATAAAATCACATACCATACTTAGGGATTAGACCATATGGCAAAAATATTACTATGTTGGTAGAATATTTTACTTCAGCTAGTAAACTATATATTTCTTGCTCCCCATTTAGTGGAAGAATTATAGAAAATAAAAAGATAACTTTTTACCTCAGTTTAAAACAGTTTTTTGTCAAGTACAGGATGGGTGAGCATTTACTCTGCTTTCCTGAATAGTGGGGTCAATCACCCAATGTGAAAACAGTTCATGTGTTGCTAGATTATCTTTTTTTTAAAAACAAATTAAAATTGACTTAATTGTAAATAGGATTTAAAATGCTCTTTTCCGAGAAAGCAAAGAACCATTTAAAACTTTGACAAACATTAGTTGTCAGCTTTCACATCATATTTTCATTCCAATCAAGGAGTTTTATTTACTGAAGTTAATTTTCTTAGTCTCCCAAATTTTCTTAATCCCAGTGAAATGCCTTGTGATTTGCAAGAAACTAAATTTTGTTAATTCTATTTCACAGATGACATATGGTTACATTAGAAATTTGTATGCATACAAAAATACACTATGTGAAAACCAAACATTTCATTTTTTCATGCATCTATTTTGTTAAATGCTTTTTTCTTCTTGTTAATTTTCTTTTTTGACTTCTGCTTTAAGCATTGTAAAAAAGCACACAAAAAATAACTGGTCATGTTTATCACAATGGGCCACTGGTTGCATCCAGCTGCCTTGTGTCATATTGTGCCTCCTCCCTCAGCTTAAATTGAGCTCTGAACGGTCAATTATAAAACAAAACATTTGTTGTATGAGGAGTTAAGCAGTTTTATTGTGCATGCCCCGTTTAAAATCAAGTATTTGATGCCTGAACTTCTCTAACCCTTGTGATTAGTGCCATCTGTAATGTGTTACTTCAAAACGACTCCCAGGCTTTGTGTAATCTCCTGTCTTTGTTGTTATAAGGGAAATCTTTGTATTGTCCTTTAGTTCTCTCATGTAATAACAATTACAATGAGGACCATCAAACTTTTGTCTTTTCTTTTACATTATTTAAAAATTTTCAATAAGGGCCAAGAAAGTTATGTGGCATCTGTAACATTTTTTAACAATTTCAAAGACAATCATTGTTCTGTCATTTGTGAAACATGTTGTAACAATGTTAATAAAACCCATCATAGGTTGTTTTTTTTTCTCTCTTTATAGCTTAATACCCTTTCAAGAACATTTATTGAAACAAATAGAACTTTTCTAGTGTGTGTTATGACTCAAATTATGTTTTAGTCAATCAGCTGTCCTGTTGTTGATCCCTTTTTTTTTGTACTGTTAGAGATTATCCTCAGGCACTCAAGGAAAACCACGGTCATGATGACATGGCCATGGGTTTGACCATAATCAATCAGACATTAAGATTAGTTGAATAAAATATTTGTTATAAACCAGTGAAAGTAAAGATTTACTAAAGCCTGATAAATGAATGAACTGGGTTTATTAATCACCAGCTGCAAAATGATACATTAACTTTTTACACAGCCAGTGCTCAACTTACAACTTGACGACCACAAGCCAGTGTTGTCAATTTCTCCATTCTCTTCTCCAAGCAAATGAACATAAAAAATTATGATTTATAACAATGATATTAGAAATTTGTGAACAAATTTAGCTTAATGTTTTATAACATCACATCACATTACTGTACACATAGCTAAATCAAGTTACGACCAAATCATGCTACAACCCATCTGTCTGAACAGATTGTGGTTGTAAGTTGAACACTAGCTGTATCTGCTTTTAATAATGTCTATTATTTATTAAAAGTTTAATAAAAGTATCAAAATAAAGAGTAACATACTTTTACAGCATGATATTACTCAAGCTAATCTGAACGTATTGCTTTGCTTTAAATTTATTCTGAAAAATAACATGCATTTATGTCTGATGATTTAATCAGAACTTGGAAACTGATTTAATAAATAAAATTTAAAAACTTATTGGGTGATTTTGGCTGGAAAGGCTACTACAATAAGACATTATGCATGTCAGTAAAATAAGTGTAATATTCAAAATATTATTTTTGGAAACAGGCAAATAGTTAATGATGTATTTTCCATGAGTGTATCCAATGTTTGTAATGCTTGTCCTCACTAACCAAATCAGTGTTAACATCTGTCAGCTTAGTAGCATGGGATTGATATGTGAAGACTGATGATGTGTCTGTCCTTAACTTAAGATTTATTCGTTTTATTTTCCTCTCAGAACCATCATGAAAAGGTAAACTTTAAAGATAACCCAAGTTTTTCAACTTGGGAACATATGAATCGCGATATTCTTCATTTAGACAGCTTTCTTTTATTTCTATTATTACCAGTTTTGGCCTTGGGAACTTTTGTTACTTCATAGTTTTTAGTTTGTTTATTTTTTCCCAATGGGTGCTTCTAGCACTGCAGTTATTGATTTTCTTAGATGTTTGATTTCACCTGGACTTGATGTTATTTTTCTCATCACGGCATGAAACTCCTCACTACAGGGCACCACAGGAGTAAGACATGGGGATGAACCCACATTACGTTTTTTTCAAGCATGCTTTTGTCTTTTTCTACATTTTTTAAATGTTTTAAGGAGTTGCTTGTGTGGATTCTTCCAACTGAAACCCTGATTTTATTTGCTGTCTTTATACATGACATTATACAAATATTAGCTGTGAGGCAGTCACATTTCCAATACCTCTATAAAGCCCTATGCCTAAGCGTATCAGAATAAGACACGGCTATTAATAGCATGATGCTTGATTTTTTTTGTCTACATTTAATTCCAAATCAATGACAACATATTTCCTTACATTTATTTTTTAAAATTTTTTTAGATTGGAACAATTATAGGAAATATAATTCATTTTTAGATTTTATTTTTATGAAACTGCTTTTATGTGACTCACTTTTTATTGTTAGCATTTTTTAAGTTGTAGTTTTTAAATATTTTATTTTAAAGCATGAATAGTTTTGGACTGGCAAGACAAACCTTATTTTACATTTGTTGTTATTTAAGTCAATCAGTCTATTAAAACTGTAAGAGCTAATGACTATACCCACCCAGTAGAAATAAAATATTGAGCACCTTGTCCACAGTTGTGTGCATGTCCAGATTTGTCTTTTTTGCTAACAAGAAATTATATACAGTGTACTTAACAATTTTTGTCCTAGCTTCATTATACTGTAATTAATTTATGGAGGACAAATTAAATGTAGCTCCCCTTTGCATGATAGTAATGCACTCGTGATACCATCAAGATCTTAACAAATAATTACAGCTACCTAACTTGTCTAGATTGACACAGTATCATCTACTAGACCAATTTAGTCTTATTGGATGTTTCAAATTTTGTATGATTCACTCTTGTCTAGTTTGGTATTTCTTGTTAGGTATGTGCAGTGTTCAATCACTTATCTTTGGCTGTTGTTGTCCATGGTGCGCATGGGTTTACATTTTAAGTACTAACCATTCTTGTTGTAAGTGATCCCCTAATTAAAGGCAATACTTACTGATTTTCATTTGTTTTTTTAGAACAAAAGCTAGTACTATGGCAATCCTATTTACTATAAATCTATATTATTTATAAATATCCAGTTTGCTTTTTTTCCTTTGAAAACATTTAATGAAAAGAAAAACTTTTAAAGGTTAGAAGACAATTTGTCTTTCAGTAAATGGTGCATGCATTGTCACGTTAAAATCTGATAATAAAAACAGTTACAACTACATGAATTGCCTTTCTATAAAGTTTTGTTGGGTTATTTTCAATGTTGTACTAGACATTTGTAAATATATTTGAGTTGATTTAAGTTATGTTAATTGAAGTTTAAAATATATTTTAAGGCAATAATTTTGGAGATATGTACATGGCTTTTGTTCACTAAAACAATCAATAAAAAGAAAGTATAATTATTTCTAAACCCACCTTTTTTATCAATTTTTCTAACCAATATTGTAATGCTGTATGCCACTAGTTATTTCCCTTGATTTCTTTTTCTTAGTAAGTATGCAAAGCTATCATGCCTAATGTTTAAAAATCCTTCTTTATTTTGATGTGCATTTTGCCTGCAATAAAAGTATAAAAAAAGTTCTAACTCTAAATGACAATGGGGGACTGCATATTTCTATGCTATATTCAAGGAAAGATCTGTCTTCCCCTTTAAGACTTGCGGTTTTTGTCTGCTTTCAGCGCCCATCATTATTTAGACGTTTGATGGGCGGTATGAGGACATCTTCTGCAAGGTCCAGCCAGTCTTTGGATTCAGAGCAGTCAGATGAAAATGATGGGGGAGGGGTTGGAGGAGGAGGAGGTGGTGGAGGAGGAAGTGCTAATGCTGGCGGAGCTAGTGCAGGGCACAGGTAGGCATCAATCAGTCTCACCATTCTTAAAAAGCCTAGGTAAGCTATTTTTATATGAGATTTCTCAATATTCAATGTATGATAAATACCATATCAATGGGCATCTGAGTAATAATGACTTTATGTAAAAATTCATAATTATTAATTAAAGAATTAAATAATATTTTTAATTATATTACAAACTACCCATTAGAAATTTGTCAATTTATTACATTTAATAACCATAACACATTTTTGTTGTAGAATCCCTTTTTATGTCAATTTATTTAATAAAGACAGGATTTTATCAAGACTATGATAAAGGCACTAGACAATTAAACCATTCATGCATCAAGCTATCAAAACATTGATAAAGAAAAATGCTATTTAGATTAAATTTAATTCACTTGCTTATGTTTTATTTACATACATATTTTCATATTGTTTATATTTACCTTGTATTTGGTGTCTGCTTTCTATGTCAATAATGGTTGATTTGATTACCTGTAAAAACAATTGTATATATCCACAAACACATAGACTAAACAATGTCATTTATGTATCTAAAATTATATTGAGCTTTAAAGATGTATTTTTTCAATCATAACCCCAAAATTAGCATTTCAAAAAATAAATACTCTATCAATGCATTTTAGAAGTTCACTTCATAAGTCAATTTTAAAAGTTATAGAATGTTGTTTAGAGTATTCATCCATTTTTTTAGTACAAAATTATAATTCTTCATATTCACAAAAGAGAATGAATTTAATACCCATAGTCATATTTACTAACATTGGAATCTCTTTAAAATTTGTAATATAAAGCTGAATGACAAAAACTTCATCCATCACACAAAACTTTGAATTTTATCATGAAATGCTATTTGTATTTATTAAAGATTCACTTGGTTTTCAAAAATTACTATAATTAAATTGTTATTTCTTTCTCTTCACCTCCCACCTCACCTCACCTGTGGATGTTGTACCTCTCTGATGATGATGCTTGATGTTTTCACTGATCCGCCACCTACTCATTTTAATGTTGTCATGTGAAACCCGTCGCATAATTTAAATTTCATAATGGACACCTGACACCAACTGTCCAATCAATGGAATCCCTTTAACTGTTCCACCATGCCATATTTTCCATGCCTATGATTGGACTGGAAATACTTTGATGTTGTCATTGCTCCTTGTGATGGAAAATAAATTGTCATCAATATTTATGGTAATTTTGTGAAATCAACAACTGCTTGACGTCTTGCTTCACGTAACACCACACCATTACATGGATGGCCTTGCCAACTTGACATCTGTCCCCTGTACTTGATGTTGCACCATCACTATGGATGTTGTCTTGCTTGTAGTATTGACAAGGGAGATGATTGGAATCAACCTCGTTCTTTCAGTTTTCTACGTAGAAACAGTAGTAAGCGAAGAAAGGGTGGTGACCACGGTGACAACTCTAATGTGCAGGTGGGTTTAATTTTGTCATTTACATTTGACATATTTATTTTAATTTCCATTTATTATTTTTCATTATCATTTAGTTTTTACTTGAGATTTTTGAATGTACACATTTTCCCAGCTCTTATCTCTATCTTCTTGAAATCCCCTAAAACACAATCTATTTTTCTATTAATGATGTTATTTAAGTTGGTGTTCTATTGTACATGGTTCATATTTTGCTAGCTTAAGGAGCAGTAAGTATTTAGAAAGAACTTGATGATCTGTCAGTCCATAGGTTGCCTATGACAACCAACACTTTTTGTATTGTATCTAACAGACTAACTCCAGAATTTATACTTGATAAATTAGCTGACCACACCCCCATCCTCCCATATATAAAGATATGGTAGTGGTCACATTGTTATCAGTGATATTGTTTTCTGATCTTGGCATGACATTATGAGGGTGTAGGTTGTCTATGCACTTTTATACTTGCATTTTTGATCGAATAAAATTCAAAGAGTTGGTTAGGATATTTCCTTCAATTTTTGAATTATGAAGGTTTTGGATTACCTACTGATTTTGGATTACTTACTGAATTCTAAAATCATAAGACTTATTGCATCCATTTTAAGCCAAGAAAAGATATATGATATACCTAGAATTGGAATTAAATAATTAACATACTTTTTGGCCTGTCTATAAATTCCTATGTTTAATAACTTTTTATTCTTTTTTGTGTTTTTTCCATATTTTTTTTAATCAAAGACCTTTTGATGCTGTTTTAGAAACAATTTATCAGTTTTGTTCTGAGCCAACTGTAGGTGTCTGACATAGCCCGTCATCTGATAACTTTCTAATAAATATACTTTTCTGATAGGCACATTACAGTCGCCGATATGGCGGGTATATCAATAAGTCATTTACTCCAGATGACTTACCCACCTATCGCCCAAATTATCATAATCAGGTAGCATTTTTTAAATATTTACAGGGTTTTTATTAGACTCCAGTTAGCTAACAGCTAAGGACCTGCTTCTCATTGGAATATATTACAACAATTACTTAGTCATAATTTCAAGTTATTACAGTTTAGTAATTTTGTATTGTTCAATGGTATTTAAGGGTAAAATAGAGATGAGAAATAGGTCCGAGGTTACACAGGTGAAGGTGTTTTTTTCTCTATACCTTTTATGTTCATTTTGCCAATGATTCTATTTGTTTGCCAGTTGGAGTTTAAAAAAAAGTATGCAACTTGAAGCCCATTGAAGCTAGAGATATAAAGGAAATAGATATGTCTTTTTATAAATCCTTATTTTATAAATCCTTGTTATGAAATTTCTCATGTCTATATCAGTTTTTTTAGGTCAAGAGGGGACCTATTTTGCATGTTTTTCTATGGAAAACTTACAATTTTCATCCCATATTTATTTTCCTTTTTTGTTTTTTTCATACAAATAAAATAAACATTTAGTGTTTAAAGAGCCAAAATATTATTATAAACTTTTTTGAAAAAATCATTTTTAAGGATCAAAATTGTTGTTTAGGTGAGAAGTAAGATTAATTAATAAAAGAACAAAGAGTTTATTCCATAAAAATGCACTTCATAGTTGGGCAACACAATATCTTAAGATGTTGCACTTGATCTGTCAGTTATCTGAATTTACGGATTTTTGGCCATTTGTACAGAGCATGGAACTCAAGGACATCCCAAGTGTTTCCACACAAAATGTCAATAGCAGTGAAAACTCTCTCATTGCTCAAGCAGCCAATGAAATCACAGCATCCTTGTCAAAACTCAATGAGGTGATTTGCCATTGGTTTGCATTTGTATTGGCTCTGAACCTTCCCTCATTCCTTTCTGGCTGTTGTCCAAACTTGGGAATGTGCTACCAAATTCTGTTGTGGTGGTGTTCTCCATTACTAAGTAACAACTTTTCTATCAATGGAATTTTTCTGTCTAACTCTTTGTCTCATTCCATTGTTATTTTTATGTTGCCATATTACTTGACAAAATTTTTAAAATAAGTTTTATCAACAAAACTTTTTCAAATATTTTAAGGGCAATAAAAGGGTGGGGGGGGGGGGTAGTTTCAGAAAAGTTTAATCTTTACAATAACAGAGACAAAGTAATAAATAATCACTCATTTTATTTTTAACAATTTTTAAAACTTCTTTTTGAAGTGTGTTTTTAGAACATAACATGCAATACATTTAATTTCGAATGTGCCATTACACCAATAGACTTTGTGTCTAACCACTAGATTAAAGCAATGTACCTTATTGTCATTAGGTGTACTTGCTAATTTGCATGTCAGCACTATAAGTAGAGACCGGCTGAAACTGACAATTTGGGGGGGGGGGGGGGGAGAGAGAGGGAGCAGGAAAAATTAAATTGAAATTTATATTTCCTTTTGGAAGAGTGTGTTACCTGTTACAATTTTTTTTTAATGGCTTTATGCCAAGGAGGTGCAATGCGGTAAACAAACATGATCATTTTTACTCAAGAAAATAAGTGTTATAATTAAATAAAAGGTTCAATATTAAATGTCAAGCTGTGGATCCAGCATAGTCATTGTGGCCTGAAGCTTCCTTCTAATATCATTTTCTAACCAAAAATTATGTAATCTTATTAAGATAAATTAGTATACCTCCCTTTTTCAAAAATTGGGATTTTTTTTCTTTAAAAGAAATATTTCAAAAAAAATCCATTGGAATATCTTGAGTGTATAAAAGAAATGAACTTTGCCTTTTGAAGAGTATCTTTTAGCTTTCTTTTTATAAATTCTTATTTTATGCACCTTTTTGTCATTGACTCATTGTTTTTATATAATTAATGAACTCAGTCATTACCAACTAAATTGTGTTGTACAAAATCAAAGGCAATGAAGCAAAATTTGGCAGCAGTTGGCAATGGCCAAAAGACAAATATGAAATCATCACAGCAATCGACATGTCTTTGATCTCACTTTTCCAGAATTGTTCATGAACATAACATTATTTTCGTACGAAATCCCAAGATCAGCCAGTCTCTAATTATTCACTATGAGTGCAGAAGTGTTGAATTATATTTACTGAATGTCAACTGTGTTTTTGTCTCTTTACATGTCTCAAATACATTTCTTGTAACATTTGAAACATAGCACCAATATAAGATCAACTTCATAGGAAATAAATTCTTTGCCAATTGTTGACTTTGTGTTGTATGACCAACTGTAGTTGTCACAACCTGGCTAAATATCATGGTCAAGCGATACCTTTTCCAACACAGACTACTTGAAGAACACACAATTCATGAATAACTCGTTGACATCCTTAATGTTCTCTTTAAGCTGGGCATCTGCACGGCCTCACAGATATCTAACGCCATGCAACAGTTTAGGATTACAACGCAGCAAATTTCAATATTGATAGTTAAATATCTGTGTTTATGGAATGTAAAATTCTGCACAAAAATGGATGCTGTCCAACTTTGAACAACACAGTTTTTTTTATTTTGCACACAGACCTTAACTACATTTAGTGATCCAGTGGTGACCTTATCTATATGTAATAACCCTCTTGAGCATTTACATATATGTAATAACCCATTGATGCCCTTACCTACACAAAGTGCAATGACCCATCATGGAATTTACCAACACAAAGTGTAATAACCAATAGAGCACATGTTATTGGTGTTATGTTGTACTCTATATGTCAGCTGAACCCAACATGTTGGTCCAATGATTATGCCCTAAGCTGAGTGTTACTTCTTGAATGTTGAGATTAAACTTTTCCTGCTGTCCAAATTCTGTAGCATGTACATTGAGATCAGTCATCTTTTGCTAACAATATTATCTTAATTCTAGTATAAAGACTACATGGATAATTCTATTCTTAATAGTTCTGGAATTCACAATGTGACATTTTAAAAATGTGTGATTGTATTTTTTTGTTAAGTCTTGACCTACAATATCAGGAAAAAAAACAGAACTGTTGAACAGCATGAAATGACTTTCATTTCATGTTTTGGTTTCATGTTCTGACAGCATTTGACTCAATTAGACGTTCCAGAAATGTTCCATATTTCATTATCAATTAGATTTTTTAAAAACAATTCCTTAATTTCTTTTTTTTTCACTATCATAACATTGTCGTTTTTCCATGTAATTATGTGCATACCAGAATCTTAGTATTGCAGCATACTTATAAACATATAACTTGGCACTGAGTCTCACTGAAGTGCTCTGGATCCTTATTTTAGGCCTGTAATTTAACTGCATGTGCAATATAATCCCGCCACAATGTGATCCAATCAGATTATGTTAATTTTGGTTTCAAAAAGGATTTTACAAAATTTATCTGGAAATCATATTATATTTGAATTGGCATATAAGCTGGTTTACTGATAAATGATTAAAGCAGTTCCTTATCATCATTAAAGATAAAAGGTTTTATATTTTTATTTTAATTCTTCATACAACTCTTATCTTATCAAGTCTAGATATCATCAAACTTTGGTTGTTTTTTTTCCTTCTTCATTTTAATATTTAGAACAATATGTTAATTTTAGTTCTTTTCTATTTCCTGTTATTTATTTTATTTGGTATTTTCTATGTGTTGGTCTATATAAATATATTAGGTTAACCATATTTCCATTAAGTTATTCCATTAAATGAATAAGATAATTTATTTGTGAACCAAGATATGGAGAGTGTTTTCTTTTGTTTGATTTGATGAATATTTAAATGTAAACTTTTTCCATTTTTATAACAATATGTTAAATATTTAATTTTTGTTGTATTTTATTACCAGTCAAAATTACAATAAAAAAGCTTAGTGTAAAAAGAAAAACTAGTTTTCATGGCATTAGTAAGGATAATATTTCATTCAAACATCTCAATTTTTTTTTAGCCTGGCACTGACTTTTCAGGGGGGCTGCGACCTGAGCATGCATCCTCCCTGACATCAAGAGGAGACCGGGCAGGTGCCAGATCTCCATCACTGCCTCCTACACCACTATCGCCAAGGTCACCTATGGGAGCACAAAGTCCATTTGGGTCACCAAGAGCCTCCCCAATACCTTCACGACGCTCCCCGTCTCCCAGACGTTTTGATGTGGGCTTTGCCTCAGCTGTGGCCAATCTGTGTGAGCAAGCACATACCATTGCAGACCAGGACAGACAGAAGAGATATGGTTGGTTGAGTGCTTTTAAGTTAAATAATGGAAAAAGACTATGGGAAAACGCATTTGTTAAAGTGTTTCTTTAAAAGAAAGTTTTAATAAGGGGACCTATGACAATTTGAGATAAACTTATTTATATGATTATAATAGATATTTGTTTTAGCTCAACAGCAGTAAACTATTTTTCACAGGTGTTAAAGAGGATAGCATAACATCCTCCTCACCTACTTTCCGTGGCCGCTCAAGGCAGAGGTCAAGGCCACCTTTGCAAGCACAATCGCCTGTGCTGGGATCACCATTACCCAGCCCTGCACACCCAAGGGTGAGAGGGGGAGGAGACTCTGGATTTTACAGATCTACATCATTGGAAACAAGATCACGAAGTCCATCCCCTAATCTAACAGCTTCTCCTCCACGGAGTGGTTCCACAAGCCTGGTTCAGAGGTCAAGGTCACCATCACCCTCCCTGATAGCCGCCAGTCCTCCCATGACCATTAGTGCACATCGACGTCTGCCTGTGGCACCCTCATCCACCAGTAGTAGTGGGAGTGGAGTAACCACAACGTCCCCAGCCAAACCTGTGTCTCTGAACCTCTCAGAGCCTCGCTTCAGGGATAACATTGCCACCAAGGACACACTTCCTGTGCGTGGAGCCCCATCTCCACCTGGACGTGGCAATATTAACTTTCCCCGTCTCAACGCATCACCCACTCGTGTTCCTAAACTGAACATCCCAGTTTCATCAACTTCTGGCATTGCTGCTGCCTCTCCTCTTCCCCCACACTACCATCGCCATGCACCCCCACCTGGACGGTTGGGTAGACCTGAGCCCTACAGCCCTACAGAGAGGAACAACTTAAACAAAACTTCAGACCCCTCTTCTTCCTCTGCTCGGTCTAGTACTTTACCAATTGCTCACAGAACTAGTGG
Source organism: Radix auricularia (assembly GCA_002072015.1). Taxonomy (NCBI): domain Eukaryota; kingdom Metazoa; phylum Mollusca; class Gastropoda; family Lymnaeidae; genus Radix; species Radix auricularia. The sequence continues at coordinate 424,700 of MUZC01000222.1, forward strand.
CTATCCACGAGATGACTCTAACTGGGGTTCCCGTGAGCTCCCTAGTGAAGGAGGCAGGGACTCTCGGTCTTTACCTAGGCCGTCCCCAAGAGCTTCCTCAAGATCTCCTGACCCACGTGGAGGGTCTCGACATGATGATCGTTTTATGGCAGCCAGCCAGCAGGAAGGTAGCCCGGCCAGGGGAACCAGATCAAGGGGGGGAATCTTACCTAATGGGTTTAAGCCAAAAGGTCGAAAGCCAGAAAAGTATGAAATGCGCAGTGACAGCCATACAGCGTTACAAGAGGATTCTGATGAGGATGATGATGACTGGTGTTGACCAACCAGATCACAATTATTACATTGTCAAATTCATATAAATAATATTCTCGGAGTTTATCTACATTTTTATCATTCTGCAGCAGCACTGAAAATAGGGACCATTGTCTTGTAGAAATACGATGCATTTGTATTTTACTCTCCATATTTCATCCACTTTTGTTTGAATGTGTCCAGTGAATGATAATCAGTTGCTTACCAATTGTTAAAATTACATTTTAGATCTGAAATTCTCTATGAAAACACTGAAAATAAGGGGGAAAAAGTATACAGTATACTATTATATTGCATAAAATTTTCAGTGAATTTTTTGCAATGAATTCCTTTTTTTAAAATAGAGATTGTTTAATTTTTGAAGACCATCAACAAAATGTGTTAAAAGCATCTTAAAGAGAATTTTATTTGAGTGTTTTGTAAGGTCTAATGAATGACACCATTAAAAATATTTTAAACACTTAATGGCAGAGTGACATTTGTTCACAGCACTAAGAGACTAAGATTCAATGACACTTGACTTTACTAACTTTAATTTAAGTTTTTGTAGATATTGATGCTAGAAGTTGATTTTGACTGTTTAACTTCTCTGTTTTAACATTTTTCCTTTGGAGACATCTTTTTTCAATTATTTATTTGATAAATGACAGCACTTGTACTTTAGATGGTTTCATAACAAGGGTCTGAATTATTGAATGGTTTAAAATTATTGTTTACTCTTAGTCTGTATCTAAATATGGTGTACATTTTTTTAAAATAATAATGTTTGTTATACCTTCCATTCTTGGTGATATTTAATCCCATTTTTTGTTCATGTAGTTTATTGATCACTATGATTACATTGTGCATGGATGTGTACTTGGTGGCTCAATTTATGGAACACCTGTGGCACTTCGTGGTGCATTATATGTGTTAGACGGATACAAGAAAGTCACTATCTAATATCTTTTAAAATGAAATTTTAAGCCTATGAGAGCTGTAAATTAAATCATGTCATATCTATATTCTATGTGTTTATGCAACATTATTTTATATAAAAGCATTTTTATAACAGACTTATTTCTAACCTTTGAACAAACTATTAATTTTAAATTTTTTACATGTTGTCTTTACTATCATTGATCTTTTCCTACCATGCATATTTTGTAGCATAAATGCAAGGCAGAATTCTAACCTATTTAGTAAATAATATTTTGTGAAACTCTATACCAATTACACAATCAACACAGTACAGTTGTGTTATCCACCAGTATCCAAGTAACAAAATAAAAAAAACTATTCTTTGCTTGGACTAGGGGTTGACTGATCTGAGGGCCTTGAGCTGCTTTCCACTTCAGATACTGAAATCCACAGGTACAAAAAATGCTATTGGTTTGAATGAATGCTTTCATCTATCGCGCTAACAATATTCATGCTAGACTAGCATGTTTATTTGGGCTCTGACGTTGAAAAGCTCTATCAAAGATTTTCAAATTTTCATTAAATTTTCCTACAAATTGACTGAATATTTTTTTTATTGTGCATCAAGAATTTAAAATTTTTGGGGAAAAAAAAACTGCAGGGCCTTTTAGGTTGGCCACCTGTGTGCCAGAGCCAGACAATAATTAGGTGATGATGATTTATTAAAGAACTAATTTTAATTAGTTGCATATAACACAACCAGCATCAACTTAAATTTTAACATGATTCTTTGTTGGTTTTTTTGTGATAACTTAACAGAATAGTAAAAAAAATTGTTAACAAATATTTCTGTCACAAGTCTTACAAAAAAACAATTATATTGTCTCATTAATTTTAATAGCTTGCTCATAATAATAATAATGATTAAGATTGAAATTCAAGGGTTTCTAGGAAATTAATTACAAAGGTCATAAGCTTGAGAACATAAGCATTAGTTTTTTTTAGATGCACCTAAATGTGAAAACATTTATTCGTAAAACAAAACAACCAAACAAACAAAATTTGGTTTCAGATCTAAATTTTTTAAATGTTATTTAGACAGTTGTGTACAGTTTATTTTATTTTTTATCTTTCTAGCTGAATAATCTTCTGTACAGAAGGAGCGTCTGTAACATATAAGATAAAGCCTTTGGGGTAATGCATTACTGTTATTTTCTTTTTAATAAATAAAATATATTGGGGATCTTTTAGATTTTCAATTATATACCTAAGACAATGTGGGCTGTACTATATAATTAGTTACCTCTGTGATATAGGTGTAGGAGAAAATGTTAAGTACCTGTGATGTTTGGAATAGCACAAAGTTTTTGAGTATCATGTTTGAGGTAGCATTACATGTTCAAGTTATCTGTGATTTTAAGAAAAGAACAAAACTATTTATTCTGCTACTTATTTAATGTTAGGAGAGTAAGGAGAGCAAAAATTGAATAATTTACTGATAGAAAAAGAACAAAATGGTTTAGAATCACTAGCATGTTAGTGTAGCGCTGATGACTTGCTATTTCAGAGAACCACCAAATTGAGCTATAAAATAAAAATCAATATTGAATGCACCAGGCATCAAAGCATGGCCGCCAAAAGTCATGTCATAGCATAAAACTCTTTCATTGCCACATTGCTCATGTACCTACTGAATATTAAAATAAAATAGTTATATTAGTGTTTGATGCTGTGAGAAATTTTGATTAATTTGATCAACTACAGATTCTTTATTTATTTCAATCAGAGGACATTAATTGAATGTGTGTGTATATAGTTGTTTTTCAATACCATTTCATTCAACATTTTCAAAGCTTTTTCTCTTCTATAAAAAAAAACAACAACTTAAATTTGTCTTTTAACTTTGTTTTCACATCATTTATCCAGAGTTTTACTGCCACTGGTTATGCTTTGTAAAAAAATATTAATTTCTATGTGTATTTGCCTCTCCACTGATGTTATATGCCACCATGGATCCTGCCTGTGTCCTTGTGGCAAGTGTGCTATGGCTGGCCACAGACACACAGTTTTGTATATTTAGAACAACTTTAATCAAATAGGCCTCTGCTGTGATTCTAATTTTCAATTATTTTTTTTTTATTGATAGATTTTTTTTTCATTTATTTAAAAAATGTGTAACTTTTTAAAGTTCCATTATATGGAAGCAAAGAGACACTTAACCACAAAACATTTTTATTGAAAATTTAATGCAATAATAGTGAATGCATCAGAATTTTATTTGTATAATTTCAGTTATTTAAAATTGCCATCTGAATAGATATTATTGTTTGAAAGTAGCTATTGTTTTCATATGGTAACCCCTTATAGAGATAGAAACTTTTTATTATCACTTTACGATTCATCAATTTTGCTTGTAAGAAAATGTTCACTGATGTAAATCATCAACGAAGTATAAAATAGATACTTTTAAATTCTCTGATTTTGTTTATGCATGTTCATCAGTCATCAGCTTTTTTTTGAATGAATGACCTAAGACCTGGGACAATGCATCTTCATCTATAATATGAATTAGTTATAAAGGTTATGAGAAAAACTTGCGATGTTTTTATTAAGATTGCAAACCTCTTTGTAAAGTGCTCAATTTTTCTCCATGCTACCATCTATAACTATAAAGGAATATTGCTGCATTTGATTGCTTCAGTTTCAGTATTTAGGTTTGAAAAAAAGCTACTTTCTCTTGTTATACACACACACCAGTATTTGGCTCATGCTCAATTTTATTTGAACATCATTGAAAGATCAGTTGAGAAAAGCTTTCTACTGAGTGTGATGCCTTTACTCTGTGCAGCCTGTAATTCTTTTAACCTTTTTTAATTGTATAACAAAAGACATTTAAACATTGACAAATGCCAGTAGTTAGAACAGAGCTAAAAACTATCAACCAAGCGTGCAGAAGCTGCCTTCTGACATTGATTATTATTTAAGCAACATCATGGGTCAATATTAAATACTTATTGACTAAACTGAAGGTTAATTAAAAAAAAAATTTAAAACCCTTCCATATAATATGACTTTAGACTGATTAACCCTTAAAGTCACATGTATACAATTTTGGTGCCGAACTCTATCAATTGATGTGCCTTTGTTGACAGTGGCTTGTTTTTTGGTTTATTTCTTTTTTCGGTATCAATATTCAATGCTATGGCAGGTCATCATACTGTGTTTATGAATGTGGTCAGTATAAAAATTTTCTGGGTAATTCATTTTTATTCTAATAATTTCATAATACAAGTATAACACCACATTTTCTGTGAATGGTTCCTCCACAATTTGCTTGGCTGTAGTAGGGATGTTAACAGTTACAAATCATTTGAATGTCATTTTAAAGAGTGTAGCATTTGATATATTTGGATGGTTGAGTCCATAAAACAGGTAGTTGAGTTGTTGTTTGGGTAATATTTGCCATGCAACTATGTTTGTCGGTTGACATAATACTATACAATGACATTAGCAAGTCCTTAAAGCAAGCATCTCACATCATAAATGCCATGTTTTGTTGGTCTTGCTTGTATGTCAGATGTTAAATGTTTGTTGGAGTGTTAGTTTGCTTGAGGTCATTTGTATATACCATTATTGCATCTAGCATGACTAGCACCTCAATTTTGTCCTTTAAATCAGAGCTTTGCAACCAATTTAAGGGTAAGGAAGATCTTTCATATGACTATTTGGAAACCCTGTCTAAGACGTTTTGTGAAATTATTTATGCTTTGATAATTTTTAGTGGGGGTTTTTTTGTGTGCAATTTTAAAAAATATTTTCTCAGTAAATTATAATTTAAAATTGGTTCGCCACTGAAATCTGGGGAGGATTTAGCCATGCCATGGAGGGAAAGGTTGCGGAGCACTGTTTAAATCATCAGCACTACTATTTCTTGTCTTGTTTATCATTCTTGCTACTTCTCATTGTCATGTGACTAGCTTATCTCCCTGTCAAATTAATATTGACTTTTTAACTTCTCCAATTCTTTTGGACCAACTGTTGTTCTGTGATTCAATAAGCTAATTTGTCACTGATGATAACCATGATATTGTGCATGGATGGAACATTGGATATATTTACTGTTGATCAGCTTATGCCAGTTTGTTTACATTTTCCCCTATATATAAATTATTATTTTCACCTTTTAAATCAATGTACATTGTTTATTCCTATATAATTTTTTTTTTCTGATTTTATTTGATTTTTTTAAATTAATTTTTTTTTGGTTTTGTTTTTCTATTAATAATTATTGCCTTCAAAATAAAATATTTCTAATTACAAAGGCAGAATTTGCTGAGAATGACTTGAGTTGATAAAAATAAAGTGTTATTAAATTAACATGTTGGAATGCATTTTGGATAGGTTCCAAAATACTGTATATACTCGTTCTAAAGCCAACCTTTTTTTGGACAAAATCTAGGGGGGAAAGTTGGGTGGGTCGGCTTATGAGCGGGTTTTATGTGATTTCTGCATGTACATATTGATGTTATTATAGATCATCAAGGTCCTTTTCTACATTCTACAAGATTCGACTGCTCCACCAGAAGCTATAATTATAATATATTATTTAACACTTGCACATACCTTATTCAATCATTTTATTTTTTTAAAATGTTTTAATAATAGTTTAACAAATTTTGTTTACAACAACGAATTTTAATGTACGCGCTTTCAGCACTGTTCACCCCCAAATTTTTTTATTTTTTTTTTAAATACCTGTAACTCTTGCCTAGTAAAGAGCACAAAGATAAGCAGTAGAAAGTAAACTATCATAATGAACGGTTTAGCTCGAGCACTGCCCAACTAACCAGTGGCGTAGCTAGGGTCATGTGCGCCCGGGGGCAAGACACAAATTCTGCGCCCCTTGACGGACCGAAAAATTCTGGGGGCTCACTGAGCCCCCAAGAAAAATTTGAAATTTTACGGTTTATATGGTTCATTTTTTGAAGCAAATGATATTTTAATGAAATACAATGCAGACTAATAATTCTCTATACGATTATAAACAATTTATTTGAAAAAAAATACTCGACAAATTATACATGACTCGAATAGACATAATCTAAAATAAATTGATCTTCCTTGATTTGAATGTCGTCAATCTCGCTGTTAAAATTGATATTCTCCAGTGTTCTCTTTCGATGCTAAGGAGTGCAAGATCATCCAGACGATCTTGATCCATTGAAGCACGTAATTAAGACAAAATAAGGTTTACTTTGCTGAAGGACCGCTCACAGCTTTTAGTTGAAACAGCAATTTTTAGAAGTATTTGAAGTGAAATGCGCAGATTCGGAAATACGTCATCTCCATATGAAACAATAAAATCGAGAAGATCCAAAGTAGTTTCCGGTAGAACTTCAGTCCGGGTACTGAGCATCATTTTTTAGTCTTTGATTTCTGTACACAATTCGTAGAAATTAGCAAAATCTAAGCAATTATAACGAAGCGTATCGACTTTTGTTTCAGCAAGAAG
>MUZC01000222.1:456322-475777 GCA_002072015.1 Radix auricularia
TGTGTGTGTGTGTGTGCGTGTGTGTGTGTGTGTGTGTGTGTGTGTGTGGAGGGGAGGGGCTATGTCCGTATGTGTGTGTGATTTGGTTATTTCTATGTCTGCTAATGTTGCGCCTCTAACATGACAACCAGTATTTTAAAAAGTATATATACAAACAAAAATAATAATAAATTTCTACGGTGTAGATAGAAAGGGGTCGAAACGTCCGGGGTCGAAACGCCTTAGGGTCAAAAAGTCCCTTGGTGGAACTGTCCGGGATCGAATCACCCCGGGGTCGAATCGACCGGAGTCGAACCTTCCGTGGTCGAACCGTCCGGGGTCGAAGTGTCAAACCACCAAATAGAAAATACTTTTTCCTCAACTAAAGTAAACCAGCAGGGTACATTTCCAGCTCAAACCTTGCGACCGATTTAAGGTGTTTCTTTTAAAACAAATTAACTCATACATACCTTAATTTAGCATCAATATTCACATAATTAATATCTGGCCCTTATAAAAAAAATCCTATTAATTTGACTAAAGCCATGCTTAGCCTAGAAATAGAAATAATGTTTTGGAGAGCTTTTCCCATGAAAAAAGTAATATTAAAACATGTATTTTACTCTAAGAACTAACGAATGATGAAACATCAATTTTGAAAAATTTGCATGACATACGCTTTGCGTAAAAACTGTTCTTTAAGGTGTAAATATATCAAGTGTAAAAAAATGTCACGGGTAATACGACTTATAAATAAGATCTAGCATAAGAAAGTGCGTGTTATGTCAAAAAAAAAACACACTGACAACAACTCATTTTGTGCCAAGCTGTTTTGAGTTTATTAGTTGAATAGTATACAACGGGAATAAAGATTGATATAAAGTGAATTGTTACTATTAGAAAAAATGTGCGGAAATATATAATGATTGACATAACATTTATAAGGAGATCAATTTCTCACCATTTTCTTAAAAAGCAGCATTGTTCTTATGTTTTTATTCACGTTAAAGGAACATGTGCCTTGATAACAAATAAAGCATATTTTCCTCTCTCCCCAAGCCACAATATTCACAAATATTATCTGGCTAAAAATATCCTAATCGTCTTGAACTAATTTCAAGCTTAAACTATAAATAAAATGAGTGTTTTCTAAGAACCAAAGGAATCATGTGGAAAGATATTGTTTTCATGTTTTGATTCACGTGAAAAGAAAGTGAGCCTTGCCCGTTAGAATTTTTTAACTGTTAACGACATTTGTTATTCTGGTAGAGAATATACCATGCGTTATTAAAGGTGTTCGAGCATGTTGAAAGAAAGCCATCAATCGATCTGAATGGAAGGATGTGGTTGAGCAAGCCAGGGCCCTACATGGGCTTTAGAGCCAAGGATTTTAATGATAATGCTATATTAAAGCAGAAATACCAACATTGATGGCTAATATTTAAATTAATAATATTTTTATTTTTCTCGACAAACATATCGTTGTTTTTATTAAGAAGGGGTTTGATTTATCACAACCCTAATTTCCAGATGCGTTTACATTCATTTTTAAGGAGAATTTGAGACCCAAAACCAAACAAAGTTATTCTTATTGTGCCTACCCCGTAGCGTAGCACGGGTATTTTGCTCGTTTATTATATTTTCAATGGTTCGTGCAAACATTTGTACACTTTTATTATAAAAATTAAAAAGTTTGGGGCCCCCAAAACGTCGGGGGCCCCTGGCTTTAGCCCGCTCAGCCCCCCCCCCCCTTAATCCACCATAGTACTCAACTGTCCATTTTCAAATGCAAAATTGTCAAGTTCCTTAGCAACATCAGTCTTAATTGACAAAATACCTTAATTACTAAGCTCATCTTGAATTATTGTTTATCGCATATAGGTTTTAATAAGTTTTAGTTTCGGAAAGCTTCTTTCTCGGAAGCCAAAATGACAGGAAAAGTTCTAAGTATGCCAAGTACAATGTATTTGTTAGGAAAGTACCATAACGCTTTTTACTGAAAGCAACTGCAACATACAAAAGTAAATGGAAAAGACGTAAACAGGGTAAGGGTTAGCCTGTCAGTATGTAACAAAACAGCAAACGTTTCGGCAAAGAGCCCTTTTTAACGGACATACAAAAACAATAAACAAATAAAATGAATAAAAAAAAATAAAAACTCAGCTGAGGTGAAATCCAAAGAGTCAATGACTCTTCATGACTTTCATTGACTCTTTAAATTTCACCGCAGCTAAGCTTTTATTTTTACGTCTTTTCCATTTACTTTTTTTAAAGAAGTCCAAAACGTGTCATGATTCCTTAGGATTTGTTTAAAGCGATTGTCCCCCGACATGATCGCATATGAACATTCTGGTTTTAAAAAAATTGTGCTAAATTTTTATTGTGCAGCTGCATATCGTACATCTTCTCCTTGTTATGTAATTTTTGTTTCAACTGGTTTCAACGGGTTCAACTTCTATGACCGTGGCAATTTCTTTTGCAAACGCTATTGCTGTTTTAAAAGCATCCTTCAATAAGATTTCAACAATTCGCAAGTATGTTCCATATTATCAACTGTAGTGACTAAACCAACATAAATATTTTGTGACTCTTTACTGTTGTAATTAAATTAGAACACTTCATTGTACCACAAGGCATTGGAAACAATAAAATTTAAAATTCTTAAGTTCTTTTCCCAATAACTACTTTTCACTTCGAGATTTTGTATTACTACTTTGCTCTGCAACTTCAAAAATTGATCATAGAAGTTGCCACAGACTTTCCACATGGCCTACGCATCTTGTTTCACGAAGTGGTTTCAGTTTCATGGATATATTTCGCGCATTCTTAGAAAATAAAGCCAATCGCTTTGTTTAAGCAGAAATTGAAGCATATATTTGTTGAATTATACCCAAAGAAATGTCATTGCATCAGGAAGAGATTTTGCCAAATAACATAGCAGCAAGTTTTAACTGAAACGGGGACAAGGGTTTTAAAAAATGCCCTAGGATTTAATAATAAAAGACGTGCTTGTATGCTTGACTTATGCCCCCTAATGTTTGCAACGTTGTCGTATCCTTGACCGCGGATATCATAAATACGTAAGCCCATTTTTCTCACTTCCAAGACATCCAGCAGTTGTTGCCTAGTACTCTCCTTTACTTCTCAAAAACTTTTGAATTGCTCATTGGTTATATCAGGATATCTACCTCCTGGGCTTGCACAGAAGATTAACAGGGACATCTGCTCTTGTTGACTTTGGTCAGGTGTGCAATCAACTATTACTGAAAGTATTTAGCTGATTTTACCCTTCTTACAATAATCTTTCAACGAAATGAGTTCCTTTGAATTCGCTTTCCCAAATTAGTTATCATGCATTTAATCAGTTTTTATTATTCATATATTTTCCTGCAATTACGTATCAAATTTCGCCAGCAACTCTTCGAGACCCAAAAAGTTTCCATTGTGTGCCTGATGTAGTTTATGGTCTGAACCACGAAATTGCTCAGCGAGACATTTGAAAATGACTAAGAGACGTTAAAATAAATTATGCCAACAAGCCTTGTTACTGTTGTCTTGTCAATTATGCACTGTTTTAATTGCATGTTTTCAGCTCAAACCATTCCAAAGGAGATGCTATCTGTCCCTTTGATTTCTCATTATAAGACAGTCTCACACTGATATTTTTTTTACTAACCAAAAGCAAGTTAAAGGCTAAAAACGGCATTTTCTTATTAAAAATGTTCCCCTGAATCCATAAATGCTTATTGAACTGCTGTAGGAAAATATGTTTTGCATTAGCATTTATGATTTAGGATGATTATAGTATTTTATTTTATTAGTGGAGTATTTTTAAAAGTTATTTTATCCCAAAAACAATATTGAAGTTGCAGTGGCGTAGCTAGGGGGGCGGTGGGGGCTGTCCGCCCCGGGCGGCATTCATTCAGAGGGCGGCATTTGGGGGAATTTGAAAAGTAAAGCCATTTCCAACAACCGCCTTTTTTATTTTGAAGGGGGAAAACAAACGCGATTTTTTTTCTTTCTTAATTAATTTCGAGTCTTAATTAACGGATTCGTGAAACATTTTTTTTTTATTAAATAGTGGTTATAACTTCAGCGAAACCGTTCAAAAATTAAAAATCGCTCAAAAAAGGTATCGATTTGTTTGGATGGTGCTTTTTTCAGAAAACTGCACCAAAAAAAAGCAATAACTAACACATCACCGCTGGTCTGAATATATGTAGTATAAATATTGGCACGACAGTTTTTAAGTAGAATTTGGACATGCACAGAATGATTCGCTAATAAGTACCTACATGACATGGTGGTTCAAATATTGTGTTTACTGTTTAACTTTCATTTACTGCTTCAGTTTTCAAAAAATTATTGTAAGGTAACTTATTAAAATAAATTGAGCATGGCAAGGCTAAAAACATTTATAAACAAAAGATTGTGCCATCAGGAGAAACAGAACATTTCAATTTTATCAAAGAAATAAAGCTTTTCTTTTCATCTCTAACATAAATATTTTTACTATCTTTACTTTACAGCCATAACATATCTTTCGGGGAGGGGGGGAGAGGAAAATTTTGGTTCTGCCCCGGGCGGCACATACTCACATTACGCCGCTGCTTTGTATTTTTAAATACTGAACTGGACAAATATAATTCAACTAATTACTCCAACTCCATCTCTTAAACTTATCATTTACTATCATGTTTGGAAGAGCTCGACTTTACTTCAAGACTTGTCATAATTTTCAAAAACACACCAAATACTATAAAATGAAATATTTCACATTTTTATTGGTCCAAAAGCAAACAATTAAAATGTATTAACACGATTACAATATCAATCACAATCACAAATTTCGACTTATGTCTTATGTCTCCATGCAGACAAAGAGCTCCTCAAGTCAAACATTACAGTACAACTTATCAGTTAAGAGAAAATATGACATAGTTACCACCACAAAGGTTTAATATATTAGTATATTAAAAGGAAAGCAGCTGATGAGGTTATCTTCAACTCTGAAACAAATGCAAATAACGGCACTTTCAGAATCAACACAATCTTCTTTATTAGAAGACTGAAGGATTTCGATACCGGGAATTGACACTGGTAACAATAAGTTAATTTAAAATATGGCATAAACAATGTCTGAACTGGAACAAATATTTTGTTAAATAATCAAATTTCCAGAATCACTCTTTAGTTTTTCTAAACTTTGATTATAGAAACAGAATATTGATTAGTGTGCACTATTGAAAGTAATCACTACTGTAAGCAATGTTTTTTTTTTTAAAGTTTAAAAAAAAATAATCATGACAGGATGAATCAAATTGTCCTTAAAGAATTATATTAATCACATATTTATGTAAAATTAAGAGAAGTTAAAAATTCCCCATCTGTTATTTTAATTTATGGCCAGTTCTAGGTTAAAAATACTAAGTGAGTAAACATGTCACCGAATATTGGTAAACCAAGAGATTTTCATTGATGAATCAGAAGTTTTATTTGGACTTGGGTTCAGCCACTTTATTATACAATATAATAACTTTGTGGGGCCCTTAATTAAGCTTTGAATCATTGGGGGCCCCTGGCTTTAGCCCAATCAGTCTCCCCCTAAATCCACCCATGGTTATCGCTTATTAGAGACCTGGGTAACTATTGTAATCACAATGTGACAATACAATATTAATACTCTGTCGGGTAGTTATCTGGTGATAATATAAAATACACAACTAGTGTTTAAGGTTAAAATTTAATTAAAAACAAGCTAGTCATCTGGTGACTAATCAATATTATGGCAAACAATTTATAATTTATATCACTCTAGACTACTATGCAATGTATATCAAACTATATTGTATTTATATAGAAGATGAAGATTATGGCATAAATAATTATTGGTATGCACTTGAAATACTTGAATAAAGTAGCAATTATATATTTACTTTCCAGTATGGGAATTTACTATGACATTTGTTGGGGCTAGTCATGTGCAATTTACAATGGAAGACCACAAAATCATCCATGATTAATTTATCCAACTAACAAGTTCAGAACATACCAAAGCATATCATATGCTTTAAAATATAAATATATAAATGTATACATATAATGAGACAACTAAAACATTTATAACAATAAATCATCTAATCTAGCATTTTTGGAAGAATGCTTCACATTTCTATTGAACAAGTTACAATATATAATTATTTATTTTAAACACCCAAGGTGCCAGAAAAACTTTTAAAATATACTAGTACTAGTTTAAATTATATGCTTTCAAATTAAAAATAATCATTTTACACTTCTCTGGCAGTACCAGTACAAAGGAAATCACAAGTGATAATAGTATACAAAGGGAAATAGTAAAATTATTAATTAATACTTAAATATAAAATGATCTTTTCAATTTAAAATTACATCCCTGATGTATAAGCAAGCAGATTATAAACAGTGTAAAATTGATAAAATTTTGCTTTTGACAAGGCAGGAAAAAGTGTAATTTAAAATGCATAGCTTTTTATTTTTGAATAAGAAATTAATTAGTTATATTCATCAACTCACAGTCGAGGCAAATTTAAAATATAATTGGTCCAAAAAGTTTATATAGTTGAAAATAAAAAAATTTGATTTGAAATCCATGCCAACAAAAGCTGGTATATGACATACATAGAAACATTAGTATAAAAAAAAGTGTGCAAAGTTGCAGAGCATGTATTTGATGCACTGTAATTCTAAACTGCTGCCCAGTAATTTTAAACTGCTGCGCAGCATCGTTCAGATGTCTGCAAGGCCATGCAGCTTATAGGGAACATTGGTCATGGCTAAAAATAATTTTTGCCAACCCCTGAGAAAAGAAACATTAAAATTTTAAGTCATTTTAAATCATACACAAATTTGTCCCAGTGTTTTAGAAGTAATATATCTATGTAACTTAAATTACTGGGCAAGAAAAAAACTGCTTTAAAAAAAAAAAGGAAAAAATGTATATGGCAATCACATAGCATGTGAAATAATGAATTAAGAAAACAATCTCATATGTTAGGACACTGGCATTGATACTAAAAAATTCATTTTTCATGGCTAAACTTTTGTTTACAAATTCTGACAAAAATCCTTGCTTAACGTTTTTGTTCCACAAGCTCCACTTCTAAAATGAAGTTGATAAAACCTGAATAAATTGATATCAAATTTGTATGGCCTTAAACAAGTATTGCTGCTATTGGTCAAAGTGAATCAATTTTACACCAATGGAAGTGTGTTAAAAATAAGATGTGATATCTCCAGGCTGTCCACAGAGTTTTAAAATAAAATGCATTGTCATCTGGAAATATTCTCAGAACAAAAAAAAATTGCCATATTTATCAAAGTTGACAAATGTCTTATTTAAAATATTTTTTCCTCACAATTTCTAGTCATGCAAAGGCTCAAAGATCTTGGGCTAACAAGAAAATTGACAGTGATTTCTGATTGGTTGACACTCATTGTTATAATATGCTGGTCCAAAATGGAATCATTAAAAATTACCATTAAATTTGTGCCACTGCCATCAAAGTTGCGCCACTACCATCTAAGTTGTGCCACTAGCATCTAAGGTGTGCCACTACCAACTAAGTTGTGCCACTACCATCTAAGATGTACCACTGCCATCGAAGGTGTAACACTGCCATCGAAGGTGTAACACTGCCATCTAAGTTGTGCCACTGCCTGACAACCCAACCAGCTTCTCTTGAACAACATCTTTCCCCTTCTCCTTTTTCTGCTTTGGTTTTTTCTTCTTTGTTGTTGTTGCTGTTGTTGTTGCTACTTTGACCTCGGGCTCAGCTGTCCCCGGTGACTTGAGCCTGTATCTGGTTGTCTCCCCTTTGTTCAGCATCAGTAGGTCAAAGAGCTCATAGGGTGATCTTTTCTTACTAACACACAGTAACTTTTCATCTCCCTTGGTTTCAATGTTCACCTCCAAGTTCATGAACTGCTCACCTTCACTGCACATGGTGTCCATTTCTTCATGGCTAAACTCTCTACTAGAGAAGACCATGTCATCCAGATCACTAGCATTGGCGTACGCCATCAGGAATTCATGGGCGAAGCACTTGAACTGGAAATCACCTTCTTTTGCTGATTCGTGTCCAAGACCCTTTCGGGTATTTTGACTCAAGCAGGACACAGGTTTGGTGATTCCTGTTTCATTTTTGCCTATTCCTCCACCTGACCAGCCCATCTTCTTGAGAAGCTTGTAACCGATATTGTCCTCTTTCAGGGCAAAATGTCCTTCCAGCTCCAGTGATATCCCAGTTTTGTCCACAGTTCGAACGTCCTCACAACGGTCTGGCTTTGTCTCTATGACCCAACAAACCTCCTTCAGCCTATTTACAGTTTGAGTAGCAGCCGCCTCGATGGCATCCTCTTTGTTGTAAGCACAACCATCAGCAACCAGACTGTTTTCAATCTTCACCTTGCAGCAATAAATTCTCCCTGCCTCCAAGGACACTTCATATTCTAAGAGCATGTCACATGATGTGACGCTGTCCCACAGAAGCCCAGCTGCCAATTTGTATGAGTCTGGATCCATCAGGATGACCTCATCCACATGTTTGAATTTATCCATTGGACCTCTTGAACTGATTATATTCTTGTTTGATTTCCTGATGATGTCTTTTCTCTTCGCCGCCTCAGACCAGACATCAGCACTGTTCATCCAGTTGGGCTGATTTAACTTTTCAAAGAAAACATGAAGCTCCAAAAAGTCTTTATCCAATCGTACTAGCCGCAGGTCACATGATAATATTTTTTGCAAGGCAATGCTGTAGGCCCGCTCTCTTGCTTGAATCCACTGACCCGAGGCGAAGCCCAGCAAAATGTTATCCATGGAGACTCTCCACTCTGAGCCATTGGTCACGACACAGGTGATGTTGATGTCCTTAAGATGAGCTGCTGTGGTCAGGATTTGTTCGGCACACTGGAGGTCAAATAGGTTCAGATCATTCTTCATCACCCGGTAGGCCAGGAGTCTGATCTTCTTCAACATTGGATCGTACTCGTTCCTCCAAGCTGTTGCATAGGTTCTTTCTGATGGTACGTACATTTGCCTGTGGTGAGACAGAGCTGCGAAAGCACTCTGGCCCCTGGGAAGCCTGGCCTGTTTAGAGGAGTTGACCGATGCTCTTGTGGACACGCTCACACTTTGGCCCACTACGAGACCTGGACTACCGTGATCCAGGGATTCCCACTGGCTGGCTGCTGACTGCCCCTGGGTTTGTTGTCCCCAGGAATTGTTGTTAACTTGTGAGAAAGATGACTGGGACCCCTGAAACATTCTGCCATCGACACCAGCCGACTGTGGCCTTCCAACAGGAACCTGCTGCCACCTGCCGACAGGTGGGAACATCAAGAGTGACGGGGGGACAGTGAATGTGGTGGAGCTGGTGGAATGGTAAAATCTGTTGTCATACACTGGGTTGGCCACCATGGGATGCTGAAACTGGGGCAGGTTGTGGTTGGCAAATAAGAAAGGGTTGGCTTGCATGGTTGGCATTTGACAAAAATTGTTTCCTATTATTGGCCGAGGTAAAAAGTATTGTTGTTGGACTGGCTGTTGAGTTGCTTGTTGACGTATTTCTTGAGTTGCTTGCTGACCTGTTGAAACTGCGATTTGACTGGGAATGGTCTCAACTGAGATTCTGGGCAAATCACTGACAAAAACTTGTGGAAATAAAGAGTTTTGCTGTTGTTCTGTATTGGCAGGCATTGGATCTGTGGTCAAATTGAGACAATTATCTGGAAGGCTATCATCTGCTGGACAGGAATTTAACACTGAGTCACGTGTATCACCCAGTCCATCAGTGCTGTTAGGTAAATTATCTTTTGGAGTTTTATTAGGAGTAAACTGGGTCTGCGAAATGTTTCCCTTAGGTGGGAAAAATTCAAACAACTTCAACCTGTCAGAAACTTCTTCGGTGCTTGAATCTAAGCCTGAAATGATATCAATATTAGTTACAACTTGTGTATTTTCTGTTTCACTTGCCGTCTCACTGATAAATACGATAGCTGGGTCTTCTAGCCCTGGTTCTACAGTTATGTGATCTAAACCTTCCTTGCCTAATTGTTTCTCTAAGTCAAACTCACCAGGCTGTTTCTCAGATTCAATCTCACATGGCTGTTTCTCAGATTCAATCTCACAAGGCTGTTTCTCTAAGTCAAGCTCACCAGGCTGTTTCTCAGATTCAATCTCACAAGGCTGTTTCTCAGATTCAAGCTCACAGGGTTGTTTGTCAGATTCTAGCTCACCAGGCTGTTTCTCAGATCCAAGCTCACCAGGCTGTTTCTCAGATTCTAACTCACAAGGCTGTTTCTTAGATTCTAGCTCACAAGGCTGTTTCTCAGATTCTAGCTCACAAGGCTGTTTCTTTAAGTCAAGCTCATCAAGCTGTTTCTCAGATTCTAACTCACAAGGCTGTTTCTCATATTCTAGCTCACCAGGCTGTTTCTCAGATTCTAGCTCACCAGGCTGTTTCTCATATTCTAGCTCACCAGGCTGTTTCTCAGATTCTAGCTCACCAGGCTGGTTTTCCAAAGCTAATACAATAGGTTGAGATTCCATCTTTTTACCTAATGTTAAACTTTTGATAAAAGACTCTAACTGACTACACATATTATTTAACAGTTCATCTTTGAAATTCTCATGTTTAATTTTATGATCAGTGACAGTTTTATTTTGTTTATATCCTTCAAACTGCTCAACAATTTGGTTGGCCTCATTGTTTACAGTCAGAGTTTGTGTGGACTGATCAGTGGTCAGATCATATGTGGACACATCTGTGGTCAGATCTGTGGTCAAATCATGTGTAGTCAGATCATTTGTGGACACATCTTTTGTGGTCAGATCATATGTGGACACATCTTGTGTGCTTAGATCAAATATGGACACATCTGTGGTCAGATCATAGGTGGACACATCTGTGGTCAGATCATATGTGGACACATCTGTGGTCAGATCATATGTGGACACATCTGTGGTCAGATCATAGGTGGACACATCTGTGGTCAGATCATATGTGGACACATCTGTGGTTAGATCAAATGTGGACACATCTGTGGTCAGATCATATGTGGACACATCTGTGGTCAGATCATATGTGGACACATCTGTGGTCAGATCAAATGTGGACACATCTGTGGTCAGATCAAATGTGGACACATCTGTGGTCAGATCATATGTGGACACATCTGTGGTCAGATCAAATGTGGACACATCTGTGGTCAGATCATTTGTGGCCACATAATTTTTAGGCTTATCATGTGTTGCTTCATTTATGGTCACATTTTGGGAGGTCGCATCGGGAATGGTCAAACCTCTTATGGCAATGTGTGCGTTCACATCATCTATGTTTAAAGCCTGTGTGACCAGCTTCTGTTTGTGTTTGTTTACAAACTCCGAGGCTGTATCGTGTGATGTCTCATACTGAAAGGCCCCATTTTTTCCTTTGTTTTGATACGCTGCTGGTTGTCTTGTTAAGCTTTGTTTTTTGCAAAAACTGCCAGTGACAAATGGGGACATTTTTCCCTCCAACATTTCCCTGAGCAAGTTTCTTTCTTGTGCACTGAAAATATTGCACAAATCCGTGAAGCTGAATGTCTGCTGACCAGTGGTCAAGGTTTGAATGAGACCGTGGTGAGGAGCAGTGGCAAAGTTTCTTGTCACTGAGCTCATGCTGGCATAGAAATGAAGTCTCCTGAAGTGAATGTTGTTTGACAGCATGCCAGGACCAGCAACTACAGTATCGTTGGGATATCCAGGATCTAGAACAGCTGTACCAGGATATCCAAGACCTAGAACAGCTGTACCAGGATATCCAGGACTTAGAACAGCTGTACTGGGATATCCAGGACCTAAAAGAGCTGTACTAGAATATCCAGGATTTAGAACAGCTGTAACAGGATATCCAGGACTTAGAACAGCTGTACTGGGATATCCAGGACCTATCATGACAATACTGGGATATACAGGACCTACCACAGCTGTACTGGGTAGGCATCTAACTGCAGTATCTATCACGTTCCCCAAAGAGACAAACTGCAGACTTGCATACATCCAGGGAGATAGCTCTACATAAAATGTTTCCCTGGATCTATGAAGATTATTTCCCCTATCCCTATCATAGTTATCTACTCCAGACCTTGTGACTGTTGACTGCTGTGAACTCTGATCTTTAACAACTGATGCCCCGCGGATCACATCTTTAACCTCCACCCCATCCCTTGTTTCTGTCTCCATGTCCAGCAACTGACAGGACAAATACAAGGATGTGGCCCAATGTGCCAAGGTCAGTCACTTAATCCTGTTGATAGAACTAGAGCTACACCTACATGCAGTCTCTTGGCCAGGTCACAGGTCAGTTTGATGTGGGCTCAAACTGGTAGACTCTGGAAAAAACAAATAAAATAAATGTAATCAACTCCTGAAACAAATGAAATCAACCAGACTAACAAATATAATAAACTTGAAAAACTTTCATTGAAAGAGAAATTTTTAAAAAAAACTTTAAAAACTAAGTTTTTTCCACTATAAATCCTTTAGATTCTATATACGAGACATAACTATAAGTTATACTATAAAGATGTTCATTATAATACGTAGGAAAAAAAACAATCCGAAAATACCTAACTCTAGTTATGTCTCGTAAAACGTGTTTAATGTAATGCGCACCGATTGTGAATATATTTTTAAAAAGTATTGTCAATGTAATGCACACATTATTGCGCGACAGGAAAGGTTGTTGAACATAATACGCACCACAACACTCTATTTAAAAAATTAGGTGATACATAGAGATAAATAAAATAATTTAAAAACTCAATAATTCAATTGAAGTACATTCGATTTATCAGAAACTTTGATATCTAATCGACAGGCGTGTCCATGGGACATATTTTTCTATCCCATCCCATGGTAATTTATGCCTGTCCCTTCCCATCCCATGGGATTACTTATTTACTATTATAATATAAATATGGAATACATTTAAAATAAAATTACGAAATGTATGAAAGTTTAGGTTTAGTGTCTACTAAATAGCTCTGCATAAACAAAGAGATATGCCAAACGACAAAATTTATTAACTTTATGACAATTCAGTATCATTCCGTGTTACCGCTCGTCAAAATGAGAAAAATCTAGACAAGCCTTTAAATACATGGGACATACAAATATGTGCTGTCCCATCCCATTCCATGGGACGTTTCCCATGAGAATAACATTCCTATGGACAAGCCTGCCTAATCGCCACGAGTCTGCCTGCAAAATTTCAGCTCGCTAACTTACCAGGAAATGAGTTATAAATCTATCCAAAGTTTTGTCGGCAAGCACGGCTCAGACACCACAAGTTAATAAAAAGGATTTTAAAAATAAAAAAGGTGAACAATTTAGGGAGGGAAGGGGGCAGACTAAATTGATACAAGCTTAAATTAAATGACAGAATGTATGTCGGAGAGGCTGGTGAATGTCACTTTCAAAATTAAGCAACAATTTCCCATTTCTTTAAATTAAAAAATGTAGCTTATATGCACCAGGGTTGCCAACCGTCCGTAAATTTACGAACAGTCCGTAAATAATTATCGTAAGATTGCCAGTCCGTAAAAAAAAATTAAGACGTCGAAAAAAATTTTTTTTTGACAAAACGTGGAATCCCAATGTTTAAAAAAATCAGTAAATCATTTTTGTGATATCTATTTTCTTGATTCAAATTTTTAATTGTTTTAGTGGCATCCCGCGCTCTATTAATAAATTGTAAGAGCGTTCCGGACAGCTAGGAAAGTACAAACTTTAAATCACGCGATAAAATATTCATTGGTTATCAAACTAAACTACAGCTCAAAAAAGTAGATGATCCATCGACTGTTGAAAAGTTGTATGTTTATCTTCTTGCATTTTATAATTTATACCAATGCAGTCGGTGCAATCCAGAAAAGAATGTCTATTAGCAACAGAGTGCTGAAGCTCATGACAGTACTAAACCCACTAAAAGAATATCGGTGGAACAGTCGGAAATTTGGGAACTGGCACAGCTTTTTTCCTCAAATAATGTCTCCAGCAGATTTTGATTCTTTAGTTTATTGACTACCAAGTTAGTGATTTAAGCAATGTCGGCAGACGGAGGTTATGATGCTTTCTGGCATCAAATTGGACAATTGACAAGAAATATCGAAAACAAAGAGTACAGATTTCCGCTACTTTCAAAGTTTGCACAAACAATGTTGGCGCTTCCACATGGAACAGCAGAAATAGAATGCGTTTTTTTCTGTTGTTAGTTTATTGAAAACCAACTTGAGAAACAAATCGTCTACTCCAATGTTGGAAAGTTTACTGACTGTGAAAAATTACTCCCACTTTGATCAACAGTGTAAATGTTTCTATGTATGATCATAAGCAGTAGGAATTAAACAGTCACTGATGATGAATGTCATACAATAAACTAACATTATAAAATATGAACATGGTAATAGAGTCGTGCTCATATGGATACTTCACAGTCTTTAGCTAAAATGCTTGAATTATGCTTCATATTCTTTCGTTTTATGGTCAACTTTTTATGTTCAATGTGTCCGTAAAAATTGTTTTTATCTGTAAATTTTTTTGAGATTTGTTATATTTGTCCGTAAATGTTATTTGATTGAGATGGCAACCCTGATATGCACCGTAATGTCATTATATGAACATGTATTTACTATTTTTATATAAAGCGATGATTAGCGATGTGAGCACTGTGCTATATCAATCAGACATCATCATATTTTGCACTGATCCAGACACATGAATATAATTTGTAAATTCAATCTTTCTATCTCAGACGACAAGTTCAGTTCGTGGTGTCATAGGTTCATGTTTATGGCTATTGTTAGGTCACTGTTATGGGCCGTCCATAAATGACGCCACGCAATTTTGGCCGAGTTTTCACCCCCTCCCCCCCATCGTCACAAAAAGTTAGACCCCCCCTCCAAAAATATGTAACAAAGCTTTGACCCCCCCTAAAAATTAAAAAAAAATAATAATAAAATTTAAAAAAAAACCCACCATTTTCCTTCTTAAAATAAGTATGTTTCAAATCACTTACTTTGTCATTTAAGTATTTTTAAAGGTAGTTCTCCATACTAATACCGTAAAACGCGTGAAGCTATGTAAAACGACATTAAATAAATTGACAGTGCTTCTCAAACATTTTCGTATTTGACGACCGGCAGGAATTTCTCCATTTCAACAAGTACCCGTGCATTCTTTTCCCGTTTTGGCGTGATTTTCCCCGAACTAACGTGATAGCAAAATTAGCCCCTACATGGCCTAAGCCTAAACCCCTATAAAGATTAAGTATGAATTCGGTTTATTTTCTAAAACGCATGGCCACTATTGAACCGGCTCCATCCAGAAAATGGATTTTTAAAAAAAAATCGACAATTATGTAGATTTCTTTACTACGTACTATACGAAGAAACCTCATTCCACCATAATAATCTTAATCCTCATGACGTGACTGTATAAAGTATCCTTTCTGTGACATTAAAAATTAATGCCTTAAAAACTGAGCTAAGAAGAAAAGTTGTTTTTTTTCTTACTGACTTACTGGAATTGCGATGTCAAGAAATGCATTCAATAAATAAAGTCAATTAATACTTTAATTAATTTTAAATAGGCACATTTATCATTCTATCTAAAATGGACAGGGGCGTTAGACCAAAATCCAATCAAACAATTATATCAAACTTAAAATGTGTTTCATTTTATCTAATAGATTCCTGCCCCGCATCCCCCCTCTCCAAAAAAATAAATAAATAAATAAATAAAAAATAAAAATAAATAAATAAATATTCCATTTCGTTTTCACTTAAAATATCTTCACATGGTTCACCGACAAAACGGCCCGTTTTGTCCAGGGCTGTTTTGACGTGTCACCCTTCACATAATACTATTTCCATCATTTATACACACATATCATGATTCTAAAATTCAACAGTTGCATTGGGAGGGGGGGGGGCTTACGCCATTCCCCCAGATCCCCGACTCATGCGGGAAGGACCTCGAGCCTTGGGGGGGGGGGTAAACGCGCAAATAAACTTGAATATTATTGGATGACGGGGAAAAAAGTTCGCCGACTAATGTCGCAAGACAACCAAAGAGAGCGGCGGCTACATCACACGTCACACATGCTTTGATGTCAATATCAAAGGACGCTGGGTAACAATTTCATACGTTCTCTTGTGGGTTCTCAAATTTAAGTACATGTATTATAATTATATTTAGGTAATTTCTTGAAAACTTACGCCAACCAGAGTCTGATGGCCTACCGGCAGCACTTTGAGAAGCATTGATGGTTTTAAAAAGAAAAAAAAAATTATAAAATAAACTGTAAGCCACCAAATATTTCAGTGGAAGTTTTTATTTAAGTTACCCTTTTGATGAGACGTCACATTTGTTTAACCCCCTCCATCCCCCTCGTCACAAAAGTGTGACCACCCGCTCTAGGTGCGTGACGTCATTTATAGACGACCCCTTAGTTGTCAATAAGTAACTAATCCAGGCGTGACATCCTAAACTAAGATGATTCCTATGTGTTTTTTTTAATGGGAGCGGGGAAGAAGGTATATTTATTAGGGTTTTTCCTGGAGGGGGGGTGGGTGTCAGCTGTCGAAAGTCATCATCTTTGACACCACAGCCGATGTAGGGCCCTGGTCTGCTCAGTCATTGACACCACAGCCGATGTAGGGCCCTGGTCTGCTCAGTCATTGACCACAGCCGATGTAGGGCCCTGGTCTGCTCAGTCATTGACACCACAGCCGATGTAGGGACCTGGTCTGCTCAGTCATTGACACCACAGCCGATGTAGGGCCCTGGTCTGCTCAGTCATTCTCCTCCAGTCCAGATGGGTCCCTTGCCTCCATCCCCAGACCACACCATTAGCTGGATGTCTTTCTCTCCCACATCAACAATCTCATTCTCTGTTAGCATCCTGCTACTGTCTTTGTAAAGTCTTTATTTCCCCCACTCTTGACCTTTGTCGTCTGCTTATTTTTTAATTATTAGCAATATTAACACGGACGGGGCTATGATTCTTTGAGTATAGTATAATCGTAATATTTTAATTAAGGTGACCAGACGTCCCGATTTAGGCGGGACAGTCCCGATTTCAGACCTCATGTCCCGCCGACCCTCACTTGTCCCGGCGGGACGCCCGTTTGTCCCGCTTTTTCTGTGATCGAGACTTTTTAAAAAAAAATATCAGTATTTTCTTTACAAATCATATTTTTTACGCAAAATTGAATCGTGTAAAAAAAAAAAAATAAGCGTTAATCCATAATGGCATTACTATACAATTTGCAAACGCCTCACAGACTGAAGAGTTATTTTGTAACAAAAAATAAGACCCATTGCATTGCGATTGAAGAGCGCTGATCAAGTCAAGTCAATACTTTACTTGATAAAATACAATTAGTACAATTAGTTTTATTGGTTCTCTGGCGCTCACAACGGGCGGGGAGATGTAGTGAAGCTTCTGAATACAGATCGCCACAAAAACGCCCTGAAATGGTCAGCATCTTCAGGAGGTACAATTACGAACTATTATTCAAGATCTGAGTTAGGTGAAAAGGAAGCTCAGTTGGCTGCTGCAGAGGGTACCTTGGCGTACCACACGCTTTTTCATAATCACAGCTTCAGATCGATGGACTGTGCGTCCAAACTGATGATGCAAAAGTTTTTAAATCCCAAATTCACTTGCACACGAACAAAGTGTGAAGCTATTGTCACGAATGTGCTATGTCCATATATAATAAACCAAATTAAGGCAGAATTAAATGTGAATTTTGTGACAGTGTCTACAGACGCGTCCAACCATAAGGATGTGACGCTATTTACTGTAATAATAAGATATTGTTTACCACTGCCAGGTGTTAAAATTAAAATCCTGGACATGCAATCGCTTCCTGGAGAAACAGCAGAGGCCATTTGTAATTTCCTTGTAAATGCATTACAGAGACATGGTCTAGCAGAAAAGGTTGTCGGGTTCTGCACAGACAAGGCAAACACGAACTTTGGGGGACTACAAAGGAGAGGAAGAAACAACGTGTTTGCAATATTGCAAGATGATCTCGGGAAGAAACTGTTAGATATTGGTTGTGCTGCTCATATCGTCCACAACGCGATACTAACTGCAGGGGATTGCTTGCCAGTTGATATGGAAGCAGTTATGAAAATCTATTATTACTTCTACATCTACACTGTTGGTGTAGAGTCATTCAAAGAATTTTGCGAATTTGCCTGTGTAGAATACCAGCGCATTTTAGGATATGGGAAAACTAGATGGTTATCATTGATGCCTGCACTGAAGTCTTATTTCTTGTCAGAAGAGAAGTACCCCACTCTCATCCACAACTTCTTTGAAAATAACAGTGCTTAATTGTAGCTCTATTTCGTACACAATATCACTGCAGTGTTTCATGCGACAATACTGCGCATAGAGGCACAGACTGTAACATCATTGGAAGCCTCTTCTGCACTGGATGATTTAATACACAAATACACTGAGAGAAGCTCTAAAAACTTTTTGCCCAATGAAGTACGTATGCAAATTACTCAATTAGAAGAGGAAGGAGTGGTGAGCAAAACCGACATTACAAGAACCGTTGCAAATTTTTACGACAACTGTGCTGAATATCTGAAACAGAGGTTTGAGCAATTCGAATATCTGAAACAGAGGTTTGAGCAATTCGAATGTCTGAATGCATTTAGTTGGGTTGCGTTAAAAGAGATAACATCATGGGGGAAAGTACAGGAGAGTCTGCAACTTTTTGGACAAAAGATTCGGAGTGTTGACATCGATGATAACCACTTATTCCACGAAGTAAGCTACGTTAGCCGATTTGCTTCACCAGAAAAAATTGCAGATTTGAATTGTAAGCAGACTAGTGTTGACTGTCGATGGGTTGAAATCTTATGTCATTTCAAGAATAAAGATCTACCATGTGCGCAAATTCAGAAAATTGTTTGTTTTGTGTCTCCCGGGAACAAACGCTGTCACTGAAAGAGTTTTCTCCGCTATGAATATCATATGGACAACGGAAAAAACACAATTAAAAGTGGAAACACTAGAAGCAATGTTAATGGTGAAGTGCAATTTTGAGTTTCACGAGAGTTCCTCTAATTCTTGTGATAAAGTGTATGAAACGCTTCTACAAGAACTAAAAACTTCTAAGAAGTATTTATTCGTCATTTAAATTTGTGTAAGGAGCACCTACAGAGAATGAAAATAGGTCTGCGTGTAATTAAAACATTAGGCATCCTGCGCTGGATGAGCACATTCAAGCAATAAGGTAAATACCGTTACCGTATGAGGTTACAAACTGTTAATTTTCTAACTGGTATTTGCTCTTGAGGAAAGTGCCTTACAGTCATTTTTGACAAAACGTTTAACGTTTCCGTAGAGGGTGGGGACCCCCCCC
>MUZC01000222.1:482704-494664 GCA_002072015.1 Radix auricularia
TGCTCCACCACATCCTTCCAGCTACAGCCCCTATAGGGCCCTGACCTGCTCAACCACATCCTTTCATTCAGATCGATTGATGACTTTCTTTCACCATGCTCGAACCCCTTTAATAACGCATGCTATATACTCTACCAGGATAACAAATGTCGTTAACAGTTACAAAAATCTAACTGGCAAGGCTCACTTTCTTTTCACGTGAATCAAATCATGAAAACAATATCTTTCCACATTATTCCTTTGGTTCTTAGAAAACACACATTTCATTTATAGTCTAAGCATTATATTACTTCAATACGAATAGAATATGCTTAGCCAGATAATATTTGTGAATATTGTGGCTTGGGGAGAGAGGAAAATATGGTTTATTTGATATCAAGGCACATGTTCCTTTAACTTGTATAAAAACATAAGAACAATGCTGCTTTTAAGACAATGATGAGAAATTGATCTCCTTATAAATGTTATGTCAATCATTCTATATTCCCACGCATTTTTCTAATAGTAACAATTCACTTTATATCAATCTTTATTCCCGTTGTACATTATTCATCTAATAAACTCAAAACAGCTTGGCACAAAATGAGTTGTTGTCAGTGTGCTTTTTTTTTCGACATAACACGCACTTTCTTATGCTATATCCTACTTATAAGTAATAATACCCGTGATATTTCTTTACACTTGATATATTTACACCTTAAAGAACATTTTTTACCTAAAGCGTATGTCATGCAACCGCATTGTTCGAGAAACGTACCCAATTTTTTAAAATGGATGTTTCATCATTCGTTAGGACTTTGTTTCTAGGCTTAGCATGGCCTTAGTCAAATTAATAGGATTATTTTATGGGTCAGATATTAATTATGTGAATATTAATGCTAAATTAAGGTATGTATGAGTTAATTTGTTTTAAAGAAACACCTTAAATCGCAAGGTTTGAGCTGAAAATGTACCCCTTTCTATCTACACCGTAGAAATTTATTATTATTTTTGTTTGTACATTTACTTTTTAAAATACTGGTTGTCATGTTAGAGGCGCAACATTAGCAGACATAAAAATAACCAAATCACACACACATTCGCACATAGCCCCTCCCCTCCCCCCACACACACAAATCATTATGATTTTTACGTCTATATTTTCAATTTTAAAAAAGTAATCAAGAGTTTAAACTTTTCCAAAAGGATATTATCAGTGGCTGAGAAATAGTGCCACTCAGGGATCTGTGATATTATAAAATCATGACCCTAGAAATGAAATGCACCCTTCAAATAGTTCACAAAATTGCTCCTCTTTAAAAAAAAATACAATTCCGCTTTTTAACCCCACTCTTACAACAGTGTATAAACACTTATACACGTACCATAATATTATTTAAAATCCCGGCGCAAGGGCTCATTTCTTCTAAAATCAAGCATAATGTAAAAACCATCTCTGAAAAAATCATTGGAGATTGTTCTTCTCATTAACAGTTTGTTAAGTCACATTCAAAGACTTTCCGTCATCTTTTATTTATTCAAGCACCCATGCAGATCGCATCGGCAGAAACTTGTGTTCATAACACTAACGGAATTTTTCATAATCCAGTGCATAATTTTAACTATACATAAAAGATTACGCGGTAACGTCTTTTCAATATTTAATTTCACTTTTAGCAATCTATTAAATAAATCGTTATTTAACAACTAAAACAAACACACAGTCACACGCACACACAGACGCACATACACACATAAACACACTCGCACACATGCATATTCACACAATCAGATTATAATCAAGATAAAAAAGTAACATCAAATAAATTAATAGAATAAAAGCTTCATGACGCCACTTAATGTTTTTTTTTTACGGCGCGCAAAACCACACCCTCTGTTAATCTCAAACCCAAAATCATTATGATTTTTACGTCTATATTTTCAATTTTAAAAAAGTAATCAAGAGTTGCGTGGTATAGGGGCTTCTGACGGACGCGCTGAGGCGCATTATTATATAGATGAGCTCTTTACACTCTTCGGGGCCGTCCATAATGTACGTCACGCTCCAGAAAAAGTGTGTGTGGGGGGTGTAAGAAAGGTGACAGGGGGAAATCGGCCATTTGTGACGTCATGATGTTATATATTAAATTTTAAAACTATTTTGTTAATAAAAAATAGTTTTGATCGATTTTGGGGATGGGGTGGTCCAAGATTTGTGACAGGGGGGGGGGGTCAAAAAAATAGCGTGACGTATATTATGGACGGCTCCTTCTACTTCTAACAATTGCTCTTTTTGGCTCTGGATTTCACCGCAGCTAAGTTTTTATTTCTGTTTATTCGTTTTATTTGTCGAAACGTTTGCTGTTATGTGACGTCATGTTAGGCTGACTCATACCCTGTTTAAATCGTTATCCATATATTAATCTATACTTTACGCCTGATTGTAGTCTCATCCACGTTTTGGCTATGGCCGACAGACTTGGCTGTGAATTGTATCATTGGTGCACACCACCCATCAATACATACACACCAACCGTCAATACATACACACCACCCATCAATACATACACACCAACCGTCAATACATACACACCACCCATCAATACATACACACCACCCATCAATACATACACACCAACCGTCAATACATACACACCACCCATCAATACATACACACCAACCGTCAATACATACACATCACATTTGAACACATACACTAAATGGACCATCTGTTTACTGTATACATTTCAATCACACCAAACAATAATTCAATAACCTCGTAACGTGGACGTGCTGCTATCAACAGTAAGTTTAACCAGATGTCCAGATAACCATGCTGCCAGGATTGACCATGAGAGAGAGGCTCGGCAACAGTCCATACGCCATCTCTAGCCTTTCTCCTTGGTGTGTGTGTGTGGGGGGGGGGGCTGTACGTTCTAGGTGCATGGCCCCTTAATTTTTATTTTGGTTTCCAATTCAACTGGGCACCCCGTAAAAGTCACATGACTATTACTATAAACAAGGTGCTGGGGTTGACTATTGAAATGTTTCACTATGAAAACACCAAGCTCACTACACTGCCCACATCACTAACAATGAATAGTTCTTCTGTCACAGTGTGTATTATAGCGTATATTAACTCCATCTGTCACAGTTTCTAAGACTTACTACCCAGCGTCAAGCTTACTCCGTGTTATGACCTACTTGAGCTTAGATATCAGCAAGGTATGACTTGATAGAAACCTCCCCACCTCTCTATTATTGGAGCAGCTATTTGAGACCTTTTCCATGTACCCTCCGCATTTAATTAAAATCATATAATGGGCCCATTGGGTCGGGGATGTAGTTTGTTTACAAACAACGCCACACCGTCCAAACTTCATCATGTGTAGAAGAAGACTCTTTAGACTCACTGGACATGGCGCCAACAATATCACTAGGACCACTTAACTATTAAGTTAGTTCAGAAATAGTACGGTAACAAGTTATACTATATACCCTAGCAGTAAACAGGGTATACAATGGACAATACCACAAGATTACATTCCTCTGAACGCCGTGGCTCGAAAATTTATAGCAAATTAAAGCATTTTGTCGTTTAAGTTCGATGCTGGGATGCTCCACATGTTACATCGATTTATTTATATGAATGCCTATTACGATTACATATATATATTAAATCTATTACAATGAAGTCATGGTTATCTAGATATTTGAATATGTCTATATTATAGTAAACTTACCCTATCTTCTCATGTGACATTCGTCGTGTATATTAATTATGTGCCCAGTGGTTTTCAGAAGTTATTCAGACATAATAACCGCAGTGTCCAGTAAGCTAACGGCTGGTTACGACCAGGGGCGAACCACATCTGCTGGTAGCTATGTACATGGACACTGGTCAGTAACGCTACAATGTCACGTGACGGTCTGCTGGCCAGAACACGGCATGGACGCAGCATGTTACACCGGGCGTGTAGTGGGGTTGGTCACTGCCGGACTACACAAAGTTGATGTAACCGACACGGCTGTGTGCTGGACATGGGTGGATGGGTCACCTGGACACAGCAGGTGAGGACTTGAACGTCTACGCCAGACTGATAGAAGAAACATATCTGAATCTGGGGACGACTGACCTCCCACTTGAAAGTTTTGTTGATGTTCATTGGAGTTTTGAACAATGAAGTGTGAAACAATGTGTTTCCAACAGTTAATAAGTCATTCATGCTCTGTAATACCATTACAAAATCTCCCCCTCCTTCCGAAGGTCATTGAATAAACAAAGGGAATGTAATTGAGTAATTGAAACACCCAGTAAAATACAATTTACATTCAGGACTTTACAAAATAAACATTCCAATAATAACATGACATTACTTAAAACAAAAACAGATAATAAATTCAATAAAGTACAAGTACAAACATAAAATTATTAACACAAAATGATAAGTTAAAAGACAAAAAAAATAACTCATAAAACGTATGTTTTTATTTTACATTCATTTTTATATTTTTTAAACTGCATATTGCAAGCTCAATAAACATGAATTATAAATCATTTATTAAATGTCGTTAACTTAAAACAAAATTCAAGAATAAAATTGATGAGAACTCTTCAATGTGCACTGAACAGAGAGATGAAATAAGTCAACAAAGAACAATCACATGACTACAACTTGACTGATCATCACAACCAAAGCACAACAGATCCATCTGTCTTAGTTATCATAAAAACCCAATGACCAATGCAGCACATAAGCGCTTTTGAGACACCGGTAGGTCACCCAAAACCTCAAAACCAACACAACAAAACAGTCACAGTGTCACTTATTTATGTACATTTAAAATCTCACAAGTAATCCAATAAAATAATCTTAACCGTTTTGTTAAAAAAGTCAATGTCAACATTAGTTTTAATTAGTATCAGTCAAGTTAAGTCAGGTTCAACTTCTGTCGTAAGAACACATCAGTATAAATATTGAATTAGTGGTCAGGAGGGAAAAAGGGAATGCACCACCTGTACTGCCACAATGACCAGACGAGTGATTTCCCCTTGATTAGGAGTCATTCTTCAAACATGGAGTAATAAAGGTTTGTGTGTGTGTGTGTGTGTGTGTAGCTGAGGAGTGTAGGGGATGGGGCGTGGCCAGGACGGAGGGGTTGGTCTAGAAGAGTAGTGTATATATTTAAGGCCGGTTGGGGGAAGGAGGGAGGGTTGGATTTGGCCTTAGGTAAAGATTTTTTTTTTTCAAATTCAAAAGATATTTTTCCAGTTGAAGAAATTTAATAAAACTATTATTTTTTGGGAGTGGGCTGAGTGAGGTTGGCAATCTTCAACAATTTATGGGGTTGTATCATGGGGAGGGCTGGGGGTGGGATTGTATCAAGGGGAGGGCTGGGGAGTGGGATTGTATGAAGAGGAGGGCTGTGGACTGGGATTGTATCAAGGGGAGGGCTGGGGAGGTATCAGCAGCATGCCTATGATTCCATCAGCTGGTGATAAAACAGCTGGTAAGAATTTGAGTAGATGGTGATAGGGGCCACGGTGATAGGGGCCACTGTGATAGGGGCCATGGTGATAGGGGCCATGGTGGCATTCATGTAACAAAGAAATCTGATAAGAAATCAGTGACAGCTAATAAATATAAAGCAGTTCATGTACAAGCAACAGTTTTGGAAGACTTGAGACACAGATTGGTTTTGCTCTGACTAGATTGACCAGTTAATAATATAAGATTATTATTCCTGGGGGGTGGGGGGTGGAAGCTGTCCCATACAGCACCATAGGACTCGATAACATCTGTACATTACATTCAATATAATATAAGCATTACAGTATTTATAGTCTCATTTTATGGGCTAGAAAACATGAGTTCATCAGAAAATAATTTCCTATTGGCAATTGGACAGACAAATGCCAAGGTCACTAAAATATCTGATGTGGTCAGTCAGTTCAATCCAGGTTCACATTCTCAGTTATTCAGTTTTGAGCAAACTTACATGTAAACAACTAGCACAGCTAAAAATACTAAACTAACTTAAGAATGTTTTTCATGAGTGAAAATTTGATGATTGCAAGTACTAGATTCAGTGGGGCACAGCTGGTGTTGGTGGGGCGCAGCTGGTGTTGGTGGGGCGCAGCTGGTGTTGGTGGGGCGCAGCTGGTGTTGGTGCTAGTATAAGTGGGGCGCAGCTGGTGTTGGTGCTAGTATAAGTGGGGCGCAGCTGATGTTGGTGCTAGTATAAGTGGGGCGCAGCTGGTGTTGGTGCTAGTATAAGTGGGGCGCAGCTGGTGTTGGTGCTAGTATAAGTGGGGTGCAGCTGGTGCCAGTGGGACGCAGCTGGTGCCAGTGGGACGCAGCTGGTGCCAGTGGGGTGCAGCTGGTGTCAGTGGGATGCAGCTGGTGCCAGTGGGGTGTAGCTGAAATATGAGTGGTACCCACCCCTCTCCTCCATTAAAGTAGTTTTAAAATGTGCAAAAGCGGTAGAGATCCCAACGCAACCCCCCACCGGGTTACTGGATAGAGTTACTGACTGCCAACTCAAATAATTGAACCCTAGTCAATGTGACAGCTGATACAGGTGCACAAAGATAGAAGTGTCAGAGTAAAGATGAGTGTTAAATAGGAGAAACATTTATCTGATAAGGCGGTCAAGTTGAATATCACCATGGCTTCATGTTAAAATCAAGGAAAAATCAGAATCATTATTATGTTGTATTGTAAAATCAAACTAATGTTATTTTAAAATTTAAGACAAATTTTTGTAAAAATTCTCAATTAAAATCAAATCACAATTTGAAACGAAACCTTGCCAAAGGAGAAGTCTTAAAAAACTGAAACAACAGAGCAGCCATTTGGTGAAGCCCTACTACATCTGCTATATATGTTCCTACAAGTGCCACCTGGCATCAATGTCTTCCTCCCATCAAGACTTTGGGGCCTTACAGTATCATAGACCCATGTGCAGAGATCAGGGCCCAGACTGTTAGTCCAACCAAAGACTTGGGACTCCCTGGATAACTCAACACCCCATGACAGTATTTAGTATTAAAGGTCAGAGTTGAAGGGCTACTGTACATGCCTTTTTAGGACTTTGGACAATGTATTGCACAAAAGTTTTTCTATGTTTACATAAGTATCGCATTGTTTTAAAACATTTAAATTTAGAGCCGTTGGACATAAACTTTGTTGAATAACTCAGCCATGTTCCAGCAGATTAGCTGACTTAAATTTAAATAGAACTAGAATTGGCGGACTAAAATACTATGTAAACACTGAAAGATTTGTTAAAATGACATCTTATAAATAAAACAGCAAGGGTTTACTGTCATTGTTAAAGGAAACAATCTGCTCTTGACAAATGATATGACTTCTGTGGCATGACACGTCACAAATGTTGATATGACTTGTGGCATGACATGTCACAAATGATGACTTGTGGCATGGCACATCACAGGAATTATGCTCCAGCAACCATCTATTTCCCAACACCCCACTTTTTCAAGGTACAGATGATAAAATAATGTTAACATACATTTTCTGTATCAATGAATCTGGTTTTAAAAGGCGATAGATTTAAAACAACATGCTGTGTAGGGACATGTCAGTACCTTAAGCATATGAGCAGACCCACTGCCTGTTCTAAGATGAACTCAAGAGATGTAATCTTAGAACAGGAAGTGGGTCTGCTCATGACATTGTGTTCTGACATGACATCACATTCTGCCATGGTCATGACATTGTGTTCTGGCATGACATCACATTCTGCCATGGTCATGACATTGTGTTCTGGCATGACATCACATTCTGCCGTGGTCATGACATTGTGTTATGGCATGACATCACATTCTGCCATGGTCATGACATTGTGTTCTGGCATGACATCATTTAGGATGATAATCCTTAGCAATGTAAACAAAACTGATTATACTATAGCAACATTTAAAAACACACAAAAAGCCAAAACTTAAATTTGTTATCTCAACAGTGCATATAGCAGTGATGGTCAACCTACGGCACTAGTGACACAGTCAGCATGCAGAGCCTCACCAGGCACGAGACTAAAATATAACTTCCTTAATCATGCCAGCTAAGCCAAACCCCCATTTGCGGGTTCCATTGGAGTGCTGGCACTTTGATATAAATCAGTGGGTTTTGGTTGAATTTTGGGCACGCTGCCCCAAATAAGGTTCTCCACCGCTGGCATATAGAATGCATTAGTGCAAATGGGGTTTTTTGTAGCTGTTTTGGAGGTATACGCAAGCACATACTTGAAAATGTCTTTCATATACTGTTGCTGTGAATATTGGTGAACTGACTACGTCACAAGAACCAGCAGAAGACAGTGAAATAAGCTGTAAATGATGGAAGCAAAGTAGCAAATGATACAACGGCAGACATGGTTGAATGTAACACAACCAACGGCAGACATGGTTGAATGTAACACAACCAACGGCAGACATGGTTGAATGTAACACAACCTTTTAGCTTGAGATATCTATTGGTTTTTTTGTAATATTAATATCAGAAAGAATTATTTGTATGTCAACTCTGAATGAAACCAATTTTTTTATTCAATGTTGACAGTAGGCCACTGTACAATATCAAGACGTTCAATAGGGAAGTTTCACAAGAAATTATCCTCACAACCGACATGGCATTATTTGTACAATCAAATCTATGTCAACCATTCTGTCACTACTCACTGTGTCACATTTTATTTCACTACTCACTGTGTAAGACTTACTGATAGAACCTTAAGGGACTAAAATGTTCTTATCATGCCATTAAACCAATGTGATTGGGTCCATTGCTGCTTACATTCCACCTCAGATAGCAATAGTAATAACACAGGTCACCAGATACAGTCAATCAATCATCTGTTCAACTCTAAGCTCACAGAAGGAATCAAAGGCTGTGGCTTTTAGTGCCATAATCAAAACTTTTTTTGTAACACAGTTGGATCACTTGGTTCATCAGGTCCTTAAGTAAAGCTAAAGCAAGCAGCACACACAGAGAACAATTGTGTTATCAACTTCAGAGGATTGCACAGCTAAGATGTATTTGAAACCTCACAAGATACTCAGAGGACAAAGGTTGGATGAATCACTTCATTGTTGGGATTAGGACTAGGACAGTAACATTTCAGTTGGAAGCATTGACACCCCCCCCTCCCCCACTTCTCTCGTGTTTCAGCAGCCTGAAGACATGAGCACATGACATAAAGGAGACAACAAATAAATTCAACAAAATAAGATTTAAAAAACTGATTTGGAAGACCAGTATCAAGAAGTGCTGACAGCAAAGATACACATCTAGAGATCCTGTGCTCAAACTGTACGACCTCCATTCAAACACAAGGAAATAAGCTTACAGACAACCAGTTCTTAAAGTCATCATAAAAAAACTGGGACAACTTCAACTCAAGTAAGATTGAAGCTTTTAAAAAGTTTTTAATCTTGTATACAAGAGAGTATTTTATCAAGGACAAAGTCAGAGTTCAGGGACACGGCCCATGAAGGGACACACCATCATCAGGTTGGACCAATTACTTTGAGGAAGAGAATATTTTAGGCGCTCTCACAGAGGTCCAAAGTCAAATTGATGTAGCAGCTTACACAGTATCTGAGCGTGTCAAAGTTTGTAGGCTGCAGACCAGAGTGTCAGACCAGTGTGTGAGACAAGAGTGTGATATCAGTGTGTCAGACCAGAGTGTCATATCAGTGTGCCAGACCATAGTGTCACCCCAGTGTGTCAGACAAGAGTGTCAGACCAGTGTGTCACCCCAGTGTGTAAGACCAGTGTGTCAGACAAGAGTGTCAGACCAGAGTGTCATATCAGTGTGCCAGACCATAGTGTCACCCCAGTGTATCAGAGAAATGTGACTAGTGGTGAGATCAAACAAGCATAAATAAAATAAAGTACAACAGACATAACAACAGTGTCCTGGACTGGGTAGTTGTGATGGGTGGGTGTTGTGTAAGGTAGCAATCAACTGAGTCAATCAGGAATGTCATGCCAGCACTGACACAGTGTCAGGTGTCATGCCAACATGTCAGGTGTCAAATAAACAAGCATTAATGAACGGTTTCTACTTGTAAACATAAATCAGATCACTGCATATTGCTCAGTTCATTTGCTTAATTTTAGGTGGACAGCCAGGTGACACAAGTGTACTGTCTGAAGGTTTGACCACCAGAGTACTGTCTGAAGGTCTGACCACCAAGTGATACAGGCGTACTGTCTGAAGGTCTGACCACCAGGTGATACAGGTGTACTGTCTGATGGTCTGGCCACCAGGTGATACAGGTGTACTGTCTCGATGGTCTGGCCACCAGGTGATACAGGTGTACTGTCTGATGGTCTGGCCACCAGGTGATACAGGTGTACTGTCTGATGGTCTGGCCACCAGGAGACTTTCAGGTACAGATCCTGTACAAAGGTAATCAAGACACATCACCTTAATTAAAAAGTGAGTGTGTAATTGTTTGTGGGGTCAAAAGTGATATGAAACTGAAATGAGGTCAAGGTTAACTTATTAAAAAAATCATCAAGGCCACACTAAAATTTAAAAGCCTAACTTTAAAAGCACTTGAAATAGCTGAGCCTTGACCTCCAGCTACTGAGCCGTGATCTCCAGCTATTTAGCCTTGACCTCCAGCTATTTAGCCTTGACCTCCAGCTACCAAGCCTTGACCTCAAACTACCCAGTAGGTTATGAATGCAAGTGGCTTGTTAAAAGTATTGTGGTTACCCATTCTGTCACCATTTCCACAAGAAATCCTCACAACACATGGTACATAAAGAAATTCCTTGTCATGTTAAAATATCAAAACCCATAGGGTCTGTGTAGAATAAAATGAATCCATCGCTTGAGGCCGATCACGGCTTGTTGATTCTATGACTAGAGTCACACTCCATTGACAAAAAAAAGTCAGTGTAGAGGTTCACTCCCCTGCATTCCCAAGTGTCAAAAGTGCGGCCAGATAGTTCAGACCCGCTGAACTGGCCGAGTTGGGCTGGGACTTGTGGCCATGGCGTCTGGTGGTACTAGACAATCAGATTGTTGACTCAGTCAAATGACATCAAATTCACTGGCTGGGGGAGAAACAAATGGAACAATTGTAACAGATAGAACAATGCCTTGCTGTCACACATAGAACAATGCCTTGCTGTCACACATAGAACAATGCCTTGCAGTCACACATAGAACAATGCATTGCTGTCACACATAGAACAATGCGTTGCAGTCACACATAGAACAATGCCTTGCTGTCACACATAGAACATTGCCTTGCTGTCACACATAGAACAATGCCATGCTGTCACACATAGAACAATGCCTTGCTGTCACACATAGAACAATGCCTTGCTGTCACACATAGAACAATGCCTTGCTGTCACACATAGAACATTGCCTTGCTGTCACACATAGAACAATGCCTTGCAGTCACACATAGAACAATGCCTGGCTGTCACACATAGAACAATGCCTTGCAGTCACACATAGAACAATGCCTTGCAGTCACACATAGAACAATGCCTTGCAGTCACACATAGAACAATGTCTGGCCGTGTCACATAACAATGCCTGGCCGTCACACATAGAACAATGCCTGGCCATCACACATAGAACAATGCCTGGCCATCACACATAGAACAATGCCTGGCCATCACACATAGAACAATGCCTGGCCATCACACATAGAACAATGCCTGGCCATCACACAAAGAACAATGCCTGGCCATCACTTAAAGAACAATGCCTGGCCATCACACATAGAACAATGCCTGGCCATCACACACAGAACAATGCCTGGCCATCACACAAAGAACAATGCCTGGCCATCACACATAGAACAATGCCTGGCCATCACACACAGAACAATGCCTGGCCATCACACATAGAACAATGCCTGGCTATCACACATAGAACAATGCCTGGCCATCACACATAGAACAATGCCTGGCCATCACACA
>MUZC01000222.1:494871-537462 GCA_002072015.1 Radix auricularia
CCACATAGAACAATGCCTGGCCATCACACACAGAACAATGCCTGGCCATCACACATGGAACAATGCCTGGCCATCACACATAGAACAATGCCTGGCCATCACAAGCAACAATGCCAAACAGTTAGATACAGTTTATCACTAATAACTTCAAAAGAAATCAAAGCAATACAAGAAAATTTTTAAAAATTAATTGTATACAACAGACAGATAAGAAAAAATTTAAAACTAACATGGAACAATCACAAACCAACTATCTGACATCTTATAGAACAAACCAACCATCTCACATCTTATAGAACAAACAATTATCTCATATCTTAAAGAACAAAACACCAACCTTCTGACTGCCTCTCTTGGCTGCCTCACTGAGAAACTGACACCACTGTAAGGCATTCCACTGTGTGCCAGCACGGAATTTGTACACATTACCTACACAACAAAAACATAAAAGGATTAACTACACTCAAAGCTTTTCACACACCACACATATTGACATGCACATATTTTTTTTGGTAGAACACTGGGATTGTATGACACGTCCCAGGAGGAAAAGCTGGTTCCATATGAAGCTGGCTTATCCAAGGGAATATGGTGTCATCTGACTAAAATAAGGAAATATTTTGTCCTCTGGCTAACCCATGGGAATATTTTGCCCCTCTGGCTAACCCATGGGAATATGATGCGGTCTGGCTAACCCAAGGGAATATGTCATCTGGCTAACCCAAGGGAATATGATGTCATCTGGCTAACCCAAGAGAATATGATATCTGGCTAACCCAAGGGAATATGATGTCCTCTGGCTAACCCATGGGAATATGATGTCTGGCTAACCCAAGGGAATATGTCATCTGGCTAACCCAAGGGAATATGATGTCATCTGGCTAACCCAAGAGAATATGATATCTGGCTAACCCAAGGGAATATGATGTCATCTGGCTAACCCAAGGGAATATTTTGTCCTCTGGCTAACCCAAGGGAATATGGTGTCATCTGTCTAACTCAAAGGAATTGTGTGACTAATCCAGAGAATATGATGTGGTTGACACAGCTTGGTACCGATGTTCTCTCTAAGGCTCTTTGATCTGTATCCAAATTAAACCAGTGTGTAAAGTTTCACAGCATCCATTTTTTTAGCAATATTTTACACAATTTTCTGTGCTGTATTTCTAAACTGCTGCCTGGTATGAGTCAGATATCTGCGCATAAGCCCAAATTAAAAGGACCATTGTCTGGTACCAGTAATGTCACAGCAGTTCATGGGATTTTCATAGCCTTAGGTACTAATTGAAACTGGCACTGATCTAATGTGTATCAGGGGAAGCTAACCTTTGTTAGGGTCTGTAAGCTGGAATGTATCTGGCTGAAGTGGGTTGTCTCCCATGACAACCATCCATCCAACAATGGAAGTCATCTTGTGAGGGTCGTTTTTAAACTGATCAAAATAACAAAATACAAGTTAAATATCAGTTTTTTAAGCAAGGATTATTCTTCCCAATATTTGAATAATGATGTATTTAAAAAATCTACATAAAATATAATTCAATTAAAGATATCTAGACATTTGAATGATGAGGTATTTAAGAAATTTAGATAATTTAATACAGATGTATTAGATAGGTATACATAATTGAATACCCATGTATTCACTTGCAAATGTGATATGAATTTTTTCCTAATTATTTATGCCCTTACAGACCCTTTGAAAAGAGGAACTCTAATTATACAAATGATATTTGAGGGCAGAAAAATGTTTAAGAGAACTCCAAGGTTAACATACACAGAGGAGATATGTATTAGCACAGAAATAACAGATGTCTAAGATACAACAATCACATTCACACAGTGACTAACATCAGACAACTTTTAGACTTATTCAATCTTTGGATCTGTTACTAAATAATTAAAGACATTTTCATCTAGTTAAAACTGAATGATTTGGACTGTGGGTCAAACAGACAGGACTGTGGGTCAAACAGACAGGACTGTGGGTCAAACAGACAGGACTGGGTCAAACAGACAGGACTGGGTCAACCCAGAGGTCACAGTGTTAGACTTACATTTGAGCGTTCCGAGCCGCGCAGAGTTTTGGCCGGATAAAATAAAAGATTTGAGCCCCACAACGCCACCCAGTACCTGGACCACGAGGACACCTGTTGGGAGATGTGACCAATTAGTGCATCATAACCATGACCACAGCAGCAAACTGTTAATATAAGCATGTGATAACTGTTAACTTACTGTCAACCAATCACAAATGCCTACATGAATAAAATAAACCACTTCATACCATACCAATTAAAATAAACAACTTGAACATATCAAATAGCCAATTACATTTTTATTGCAATTCAGTTGTCAGAGGGTTAGGAGGGCTTTTTTTAGCCCAAGTTCATGGCTTGTAACATCACACTTTTTGTTTCTTCGGGTTTTCCTCCCCCTCTTTTCTTACATTCCAATGACAATAACTTAGTGGACTTCATACACACAAATTTAACATGTATTTTTGATAGACCCACCAAGTTTTGAGCACTTGTGTTTTAAAGCTCTTATTAAGTTTTTAACATAATGAGCTTATTATACATTTATTGAGTGTTTAACACACTGTGTTCATAAAACTATTATTGAGTGTTTAACACACTGTGTTCATAAAACTATCATTGAGTGTTTAACACACTGTGTTCATAAAACTATCATTGAGTGTTTAACACACTGTGTTCATAAAACTATTATGGAGTGTTTAACACACTGTTCATGAACTATTATTAAGTGTTTAACACACCGTGTTCATAAAACTATTGAGTGTTTAACACACTGTGTTCATAAAACTATTATTGAGTGGACCGGTCCAACGCAGCTTCCTCCCACGTGTCTGGGTTTATTGCAAACGCTTTCAGAGACGCTTTCAATGTGTCTTTAAAGCGTTTCTTTTGTCCACCATGGGACCGCTGGCCATGCTGGAGCTCGCCATAGAAGAGTCTCTTTGGTAGTCTCTCATTTAGCATTCGGGTTAGGTGCCCTGCCCAGCGTAGCTCTGACTGCATCAGGAGGGTGAAGATGCTGGGGAGGCCAGCTTTGGTTAGTACCGTGGTGTCTGGAGTTTTGTCCTGCCACTTTATGCCAAGGATCTTCCTGAGGCTTGTTGTGTGAAAGTGGTTCAGCTTTTTAGCATTGTGTTGATATACGGTCCATGTTTCGCATGCATAAAGCAGTGTAGGGAGCACCACTGCCCTATATACTTTCACTTTGGTCTGGATGGTAATGCCTCTTCTGTTCCAACCTGCCAAAAGTGGAGCTGGCCCTGGCAATTCTGACATTCACTTCGTCATCGATGGTGACATTTTGTGGCAGTGTGCTGCCTAGGTATGTGAAGTGTTTCACTGCGTTGAGTTTCTGGTTGTTGACAGTGATGTTGGGCTCAACATAAGGCTTTCCAGGCGCGGGTTGATAAAGGACTTCAGTCTTCTTTTTGTTAATTGTCAGACCAAAGTTAGTGCAGGCGCTGGAGAACAGGCTAACACTGCGTGCCAGGACCGGTCTTGTCAGCCATCTGCGCACACATAGGCAAAACCAGTCTCAGCAACCCTAGGATGACTAGAGTGGTCCTCGTCGATTCGACGGACGAACGAAGTTCGAGTGTTTAACACACCGTGTTCATAAAACTATTATTGAGTGTTTAACACACCGTGTTCATAAAACTATTATTGAGTGTTTAACACACTATTCATAAATCTATTATTAAGTGTTTCACACAGTGTTCAGAAAACCATTTTTGAGTGTTACAGACACTTACTGTAGGTTTCTTCCCATCCTTAATCAGCGTTTTTCTTCTCAAACAACCTTGATATGTGAACGCGTGTTCTTTAGTGGATGAGTAAGTTGGATTTTCTTCAGATTCCCTTCTGGAAAAATTCCTGTAAAGGTAAGGGGAGAAATAATTGACAACAATTAGCCACAGGTCAAAGTCATGTCAGTGTTTGATGATGTCATGTCAGTGTTTGGTGTTGCAATGTCAGTGTTTGATGATGTCATGTCAGTGATTGATGATGTCATGTCAGTGTTTGATGAATGTCTTAAAAATTTAATAGAATGACTTTAGTGCAGCTGTAGCGTTTGAACCTTCATTTAATGTATGTTAGAAGTTCTAGTGCCACAAACTGTACGTACGTGTGTATGGCAGGCCAGAATGATTCCTGGTCACTAGACGTTGATTCCATCATTTCTCTGTTGTCTGTAACAGTAACAATACCAGAG
This sequence comes from Radix auricularia, assembly GCA_002072015.1. Classification (NCBI taxonomy): domain Eukaryota; kingdom Metazoa; phylum Mollusca; class Gastropoda; family Lymnaeidae; genus Radix; species Radix auricularia. The sequence continues at coordinate 499,123 of MUZC01000222.1, forward strand.
TTAACAGTGGTGTTAAGTGGTGAAGGGATGTGGCCCCACAGTAAGGCTATTTGTGACATTCAAATATTTAGTTGGAAACTTTCATGGGATACACTTTGATTAAACCAATATGTGATGACATTATTGAAAATCTGACATTTAAAAAAAAAAAAAAAAATCAACATTTAAATAACTACTTGTGATTTTAACTTGTTTTCTCAGCTATCTTCATCTACTGTATTTTAAATGTGAGAGGTACATCTTTATAACTTACTTATTTATAATTTTAATACAATTCTTTACACGTATGTAAAAATGCCATGGAAAAAAATAACTCAGAGAATGGGACAGTGCGAACTTTCAAATACAATTCAATGAAACAAAGTGCAGATTTATTAACTCATTAGCTCCTGATATCATATTGCAGACAAAACAGAAGCAACTTTATTAAGCTTTTGATTCCATTAGAAAAATGCCTTTCTTTTGAATTATTCGTTTATCTTAAGAAATAACATGCTTCATGCATCAAGAAATAAAGTAAGTCTAATAAGAATGTAACATGTGCAGCGAATTAATGACGATTAAACCGCTAATTCATACAACAGCTGAAAGTCTTGAGAAAAGTGAGATTTCGAAGCTATTTTTAACTAAAAATTCAAGAGAGCGTCGCTGTGTGAACAGACGAATTTGGACGCATCCATAACGACCCCTATACGGACGCATTTAGTCACATCAGCAGCTAATAAGTTAATGGACAATTACATATTTAAACATTTCAGTGAATGCCTTCATTATAAATGACCAAAATTAAAAAAAAATAATTTTACATCACATATTACCAAGCCAACCATGGAAAAAAACTAATCAAGTAGAAAAAAGAAGGGTGGAGGAAGGTCCCACACAAACATGTCATAGCAGAACAGGAAGGAGTCAATAGTAAATCAAAGACAGCATAAATCAACATCTACCTGATCAAGTAGGCCAGAGAAATAACAGATAGTTCACTTACCAGCCTGCAGCTTGCTGCACACAGAGCCCTCGCTGGACGCACACGGAGATTCCTCCAAGACACTGTCGTCCAGCAGGTGCCTGATGCCCTGGATGTAGGGGGCAGTGGCACGACTGGGTAAACTGTTGGACTTCTCCACTTGTGGATGTGTGCAGGACATGAAGCTGGAGATGGACAAACGCATGACCTTTTAACATAACATCTACTTGTATGCAAAGGGACCTGACTTATTTATCTGTGCACACCGAGATTTACAACTCTTATACAGCAAATACAACGTCTTATGTCCATACAAAAAAATGTCATAACATCAAGAACAATTTCTCATATCAATTTCATACCTAAAAAAAATCCAATATTAACATTTAATGCCCAATAACGTTTTTGGTAAACTTCCGCCTCAGTCCCGTAAGGATTTCCATTTATTGCAATCAACTGGTTATGAAATTTTAAAAATTGCTGAAAATGTCTTTATATTATTGTCATACTGACTTCATATTTTAGGATAAGAATGGTTATTTTATGTATTCAAAAGACCATCTTGAATCTAATACTAATTTTATCTTTAGTTTAGTACTATTATTTTTACAATAAAAGTATAACAAAATCACATCTTAACCCTAGAACTGTCCTTACAGCCGATGGTCGGCCGTTATCCCCCGTTCTGTGGTGTCCCGGCCGATTAAATCGGCCGTTAGTAAAATCGTCATTAAAAATGCGAATGATTTTATTTGCGTTTAGTAAAGGGAGGTCACTGTTAAGAAATGAATTTCCTTCCTGTTTTCTTATGTTGTCGTTCTTACAACGTGTACTTATGGAGTGTTATTTAGTGAATAAAGCCGAGTGAAAATTTTCGGAATTTTTTCTGACTGCCAAAATGTCTGGCGCTGGGGAGGGTCCATACGGATCGGAAAATTAACATTGGATATCTTCATCTTATTTTAATTGTAGACCAATTTAGAATAATAATTTCATGGACTTTCCATGATAGTGATAGTAGCAGTGAGGTCGACATAGAGTCAAATAAATTGACGAAATTAGCACTGCACCTCTCGGTCATAGTGATGAGATTTTACTGACAAATTTGTTTGGTACCTCATTGATATAGAGCAGAACAGACTCAGAAAAGATCCTATTGTCAGAAATCCTGTTTGCTGTCAGAATATAAATTTGGACATGTGTTCAGAGCCTACTAATTTCTAAAGTTAAATTTTTGATGATGAACTATTAACAGTCTCAAAGTTGAATGTTGGTGAAAGCAAAAGGTTCAACCTTCTGGGATTCAATGTGTCTGGCTATACAGTACTATACACAGATACATCTGTGCATCAGCTGTTGTTATTGGAAGGCAAAAAGAACAGCTTTGCCTTTGTTTGCAGTGACAGAATCAAAGACAAAAACAGAAATGACACTGGTGTCCTGCTCGCAAAGTTGAGTGCCACGCGCAAGTCTCACCTCATTCAACAGACCGACCAGGGTCTTAGTCAGAAAAGAAAAATAATCAAAGACATTCATGTTTGTGGTCTATGTTTTCACAAATATTGTAATAAAGTATTGATTGAATTAATTCAGAAAAGGAATTTGTTAAGTCAGTTAATTTAAATGATAAATGGAATATAATTTCCCTTTTCTTTTTTTTGGTGTGACCGAATTTTGAAGGTTATGATAGAAAAAAATTCACCAAAATTACAATTTTCAAAAAAATAACATATAATTATACATATTCTGAAAGAGTATTGCTTCTAGTATCTGAAAATATTGGTTTTATGATAGTTTAATCAAGTTTTAAAGTGTAAGAGTGGTTTGAATTCAGATGATGAGTAGTAAAATTTTACTCACTCTGTGAGGGTCAAGGTCAGTGTCAACATACATGATATAAAAACAAATTATTTCTATACCATAAGAAACCTTATCCAATGTACTTTCAGAAAATGTATACATGTTAGGGTCTCTGAGTTCATTTAGTATGGGATCTTGTCATTTTCAAAAAGCCAGTGAAAAAGGCTAAAATGGCAGGACGCTACAGAAAAATTCACTGGACAGTTCTAGGGTTAAAAAAGAAAAAATGTAAAAACCACCAAAAAACTTCGCGAATCGAGCGATAACACTAGCGAGGGCAATGGACGCCATTTCCGGAAGTCAACCAAATCTTCTCTCACTAAATGAAGAATTTCTACTTTCTATGATTTCATCACTAAAGAGAGTGCTATTGAGGCACGCATTACTGCGCTTTGGGAATTAAACTTTAACATCTTTAACTAACACCTTAACGTAGAAATATTGATGGATATATTCTTGACCTGTATGTCATCTCTGGTGTTTCCATTCACGTATAAATAAACTGACATAGGACATAACTGAAATAAAACAATGACAACGTACTTAGCACTGAGACTTCTTGACTTCCTGTGATTGACAGACACACGGGCGACTGTCAACTGGTTCCGTGGTTCTGAGTGTGGAGAAGGGGGTGGGTAGGTGTTGACATCTTCCCTTGATGAGGATGAGGAGGCAGTGCCAGGAGGTTCAAGCTTCAATGATAATCTGAAACAGAAAGGAAGCATGATGGTAGCTGGTCATTTATTGATGGTACTCTGGGAACTGGTCAACTAGTGATGTCAGCGGTAAGTTGGTTGCCTTAAGACAGTCAAGTGGATCAGATTAAAGGGTGGAATAGACAAACATCACAGGTGCTATGAACTACAAGGGTGAGATAGACAAACATCACAGGTGCTATGAACTACAAGGGTGAGATAGACAAACATGACAGGTGCTATGAACTACAAGGGTGAGATAGACAAACATGACAGGTGCTATGAACTACAAGGGTGGAATTTGACTTACTTATAGTTGTCATCCTCGACAAACTTCTGTAACTCTTCTATGTATCTCATGGACTTGAGATAGTTCTGGATGTGATCTAATACTGTGTAGTTTTCTGGGCAAACAATAGAAACAATGCAATGTGAAAAATACAAAATTTAATTTGGTCAATACATACATTCTGACAACAAATACACTTTTACACAATATAATGGCCCAAGTTCCTAGCTAGCTGGCTAAGCTATGACATCATTGTATAAGCTTATATATTTTAATACAAGGTGTGCATCAGGAGGTGTGCAAAATAATTATAAATATAAAGATTACTTTTGGAATATACAACAGTGCATATCAGTTGAAAAATCGTTTGTTTCTCGACTATGTTAAAAAATATTATATGACGTCATTGTTTTAGCTTATATTTTAATTTTGGAAAAGGGGAACGATGTAAAAAGAGGATTTATAATCATAAATACTTTGTGCACATTTCAGGAAGTTTAATATTGCATATTTTACCAAACAAGGATAAGTTACTTGGGCTTTTGAAAAATAGTGGGAGCCTACGGCGCCCTACAACCCCTAGTTACAATATATTATTCAATATATTTACTTTTAATGGATCAATTGACAAAACAAAGATCCTGAGTTCAAATATAAACACATTGTCCGACACTACAAAGATTCAAGCAACACATCTCTTTACCGTATTCTGATTGCTGGAAATCTGCAATGACCCTCAAAATGTTGTTCATCTGCACCCTCCTTGGCTGGCTCTCCAGCCCCCCAGAATGTGGGTGTGCAACATCAATGTAGATGAGGTCCGTGAGGTACAGTCCTGGAGACAGAAAACGAGTTGAAATGTCGGTCATTGAGGTTAGTTGCCATGTGGGGGGGGGGGGGGTAGGGATTTGTTGGTCAGGGTAGTGTCCATGTGAGGTCAGTGATTGGGAGATGGGTTGAAAAAAAATCTTAAGTAAGGTATATATGGTAGCCTGACATTACTGACCCAAGTAAGGTATACAAGGTAGCCTGACATTCTCCATGTAATCCCTCAAGCGTTGCCTGTTATTGTTCTCTGAGAAAAGGTCAGCCATCCTCTCATACATGGTCTTGTCTTTCTTAGACAGCATCTGAAAGAAGAAATATTACCACTGTTCACTTAGTAGAGCACAAATACAGTTGAGGTGTCAATGCACTTTTATAAAAAAAAGAACACCTTTTGGCTAGAGCTGCTGAAATTTACAAATAATTTCTCGATTAATTAATAATTTTTTTAATGATTAAATTATTTTTAACGTTTCATCATCCCATCACTTGTCTCCCTACAAAACATTTTAAACACCCCTAAACACATTCCTTCCTATTGACCATGGAACAGTGGACAGCATTTGGTCTTAAATTAAATTATTCATTAAAAAATATCCAATTTTTTTATTGGACTATTTCTTCCACGAATTGAACTAACTTGGTGGACAAAGCCATTCACACTTCTGAACTAACTTAGTGGACAAAGCCATTCTGAATTAACTTGGTGGACAAAGCCATTCACACTTGTGAACTAACTTGGTGGACAAAGTCATTCTCACTTCTGAACTAGCTTAGTGGACAAAGTCATTCACACTTCTGAACTAACTTGGTGGACAAAGTCATTCTGAACTAACTTGGTGGACAAAGTCATTCTGAACTAACTTGGTGGACAAAGTCATTGACACTTCTGAACTACCTTGGTGGACAAAGTCATTCACACTTCTGAACTAACTTGGTGGACAAAGTCATTCACACTTCTGAATTAACTTGGTGGACAAAGTCATTGACACTACTGAACTAAAATTAAATAAATAAGCTCAGTGTCTAACAAACGATCACTGTTAAAATAATATAACCAAGTAAAGCTGGCTTTGGGGAGAGACAAACTTTAAAGCAAGGTTTAGTGATATAGCTAGCTCTCTAAGTGGTTGTGGTCATCTTGGTCAGCTAACCATCATCAGACATTGATGAGTTAGGGACCTTTTGTACACAGAGCACTTCATCAGTAGTGACAGGTTCCCATGATCCAATTACATCCGTATATTGCATGCCAGGGCACAGTATCCATTTATCACCATTGCTCTGGTTGCTGGACAAGTTCTCTCCCTTATGAAATCACTTGTCCATGTAACAGTGCTGTTCTATTCTCTTCTATTATAACAAATGTTACAGCCAGTTTTCAGTTGTACACACTTGTTGGGGTGTTACTGGTATGAGAGGTAACACTATCAAGTTTGTTGATGGTAGGAGAGGTAACACTATCAAGTTTGTTGATGGTAGGTGAGGTAACACTATCAAGTTTGTTGATGGTAGGTGAGGTAACACTATCAAGTTTGTTGGTGGTAGGTGAGGTAACACTATCAAGTTTGTGGATGGTAGGTGAGGTAACACTATCAAGTTTGTTGATGGTAGGTGAGGTAACACTATCCAGTTTGTGGATGGTAGGTGAGGTAACACTATCAAGTTTGTTGATGGTAGGTGAGGTAACATTATCAAGTTTGTTGATGGTAGGTGAGGTAACACTATCAAGTTTGGTGATGGTAGGAGAGGTAACACTATCAATTGTGTTGATGGTAGGAGAGGTAACACTATCAATTGTGTTGATGGTAGAAGAGATGACACTATCAATTGTGTTGATGGTAGGAGAGGTAACACTATCAATTGTGTTGATGGTAGGAGAGATGACACTATCAATTGTGTTGGTAGGTGATGTAACACTATCAAGTTTGGTGATGGTAGGAGAGGTAACACTATCAATTGTGTTGATGGTAGGAGAGGTGACACTATCAATTGTGTTGATGGTAGGAGAGGTAACACTATCAATTGTGTTGATGGTAGGAGAGATGACACTATCAATTGTGTTGATGGTAGGAGAGGTGACACTATCAATTGTGTTGATGGTAGGAGAGGTTAACACTATCAATTGTGTTGATGGTAGGAGAGGTGACACTATCAATTGTGTTGATGGTAGGAGAGATGACACTATCAATTGTGTTGATGGTAGGAGAGGTAACACTATCAATTGTGTTGATGGTAGGAGAGGTAACACTATCAATTGTGTTAATGGTAGGAGAGGTAACACTAACAATTGTGTTGATGGTAGGAGAGGTAACACTATCAATTGTGTTAATGGTAGGAGAGATGACACTATCAATTGTGTTGATGGTAGGAGAGATGACACTATCAATTGTGTTGATGGTAGGAGAGGTAACACTATCAATTGTGTTGATGGTAGGAGAGGTAACATCAAGTTTGAGCCAAGTTAGCAATGAATCATGTCAAGTTATCAGAAATCACTGGGCTTCTTACTTCTTATAATAACCCAGAGGTGGATACAATAGATTAAGACAACATACAAACTAATCCAATTGATCTAGTCAGTGGACACTCATTGGTCAAGAATTAGGACATTGATTAAGACAAACCTTGACATCCATCCAACAAACAAAAAAAATAAAATTGAAAAAATCCCCCCAAACCTAGATATTAGATTCAATAATGCTTCAAGTGGTCTCCCATCAACATGATGGAAACAGTACACAGTCAAGGACAAGTTATCTTTCCTGGCCCCTAAATATAGTTGAGCTTCTCAAGTGCTTGAGTCCAGCTGTTGCGAAGGCTAGAACAGAATACACAGGCAGCAAGGTTTACCTTGGATACCTGCACTCTAAGAGTTTAGCATGTTTGTAGCATGGATTTAATAGAACAACTCAGAATGCCAACTTTTCTAACATTCTTTGTACAGTATGTAACAAAGATTTTTTACAGTACATTAGAATTTTCAACAGTACAAATGGACAATTTCAACAGTACATTAGACATTTTTAACAGTACGTTGGAATTAATTAGACATTTTTAACAAATATATCTATCTTTTCTATAGTACATAAGACAACAGTATATAAGACGTTTTCATATGTACATATTTTGAAATAGTACAATGTACACTCATAAACAGCACATCCTTTCAAGGGGACATTATTTAAAGAGCATGTAATACCCTTTCAAAATAATACATAATAGCCTTTCATTAGTACTTAAAATCTTTTCAATGCTAGACAACATATTTTCTAACATATTACTATATTTCTTAATTGAACATTTTCTTTTGGTTTGACAGCATTACATGTTTTTAATTGCAAAACATAAAACTACATGCTATTATTAACAAATAAATTATTTGAAATTAAAGGAAAAACGGAAAACAAAAAGTTCAGAGACTAAAAGTTCAGCTAAGGTTATTTTGTTATTGTTTAAATCCCACTTTGTTCCCTCGAATGCCATTGTTCGTCTCATCTCTGCTTAGATGACTTTAATGTGTGCATTATTTCAAATGAGTTGATCAACTTACCATCCATGTGTGAGAAAGTCTAAAGATGGCTGCACTTTGTAGAGCTGAGATGACGGCCATTTCTGCGTGGAGATTGTTGAGGTCATGCAGTTTCTACAAATAAAAATAGAGACATGTATTAGAGAGATTTCTACTGTAACAATAGAGACATGACTGTCACATGAAATAGAGATTTCTACTGTATAAATAGAGACACAACTGTCACATGAAATAGAGAGATTTCTACTGTATAAATAGAGACATGACTGTCACATGAAATAGAGAGATTTCTACTGTAACAATAGAGACACGACTGTCACATGAAATAGAGATTTCTACTGTAGCAATAGAGACATGACTGTCACATGAAATAGAGAGATTTCTACTGTAACAATAGAGACACGACTGTCACATGAAAGAGAGATTTCTACTGTAACAATAGAGACATGACTGTCACATGAAATAGAGAGATTTCTACTATAACAATAGAGACATGACTGTCACATGAAATAGAGAGATTTCTACTGTAACAATAGAGACACGACTGTCACATGAAATAGAGAGATTTCTACTGTAACAATAGAGACATGACTGTCACATGAAATAGAGAGATTTCTACTGTACCAATAGAGACATGACTGTCACATGAAATAGAGAGATTTCTACTGTAACAATAGAGGCATGACTGCCACATGAAATAGAGAGATTTCTACTGTAACAATAGAGACACGACTGTCACATGAAATAGAGAGATTTCTACTGTAACAATAGAGACATGACTGTTACATGAAATAGAGAGATTTCTACTGTAACAATAGAGACACGACTGTCACATGAAATAGAGAGATTTCTACTGTAACAATAGAGACATGACTGTCACATGAAATAGAGAGATTTCTACTGTAACTATAGAGACATGACTGTCACATGAAATAGAGAGATTTCTACTGTAACAATAGAGACACAACTGTCACATGAAATAGAGAGATTTCTACTGTAACTATTAATAGAGACATGACTGTCACATGAAATAGAGAGATTTCTACTGTAACAATAGAGACATGACTGTCACATGAAATAGACAGATTTCTACTGTAACAATAGAGACACGACTGTCACATGAAATAGAGATTTCTACTGTAACAATAGAGACACAACTGTCACATGAAATAGAGATTTCTACTGTAACAATAGAGACACAACTGTCACATGAAATAGAGAGATTTCTACTGTAACAATAGAGACACAACTGTCACATGAAATAGAGATTTCTACTGTAAGAATAGAGACATGACTGTCACATGAAATAGAGAGATTTCTACTGTAACAATAGAGGCATGACTGTCACATGAAATAGAGAGATTTCTACTGTAACAATAGAGACACAACTGTCACATGAAATAGAGATTTCTACTGTAACAATAGAGACACAACTGTGACATGAAATAGAGAGATTTCTACTGTAACAATAGAGACACAACTGTCACATGAAATAGATCACTGCTGTAATAACAGAGACACGACTGTCAGTTGAAATAGATCACTGCTGTAATAACAGAGACACGACTGTCACATGAAATAGATCACTGCTGTAATAACAGAGACACGACTGTCACATGAAATAGATCACTGCTGTAATAACAGAGACATGACTTTAAGATAAAACCGAGAGATTTCTACTGCTCACAGTTTCTTAGTCTTGTTCATCTATTTCCAGTTCATGGACGTACATTTCTTACCTTGGCTATTTTGATAAAATGGGCCAAGACCTCAGCTCTTGTCTTCAAAGTTTGGCAGTTTAAAATCTCTTTTTGCACCCAAAAATTCACCTGAAAGTTTTTTAAATTGAGAATGAGTTCACACATATGTTTCAACATAGTTGTAATAATTAATACTAGTGGCTAAAGTGTAAGTAAAGACAATGCCAAACAATGTTCTTTACAAGAAAGACATTGGTCATTCCAAGCGTGTGCTAGACATGAGCAACTGTTGAGTAAGGTGTCCACTCACGTGATTAAATCTCCTGGTGAAGGCCACCACATTGGGTGCCTTGATTAACTTTTCTTTAGTGGTCCAGGCACAAGATGTCAGCTCCTGAAAGTAACAAGAAACACAACCAATTGAAAACTGTAAGGGAAATAATTCCCAAAATCATTGCAAACATTAAGAGGTGACATTGTGACAAGGTAACTTTTCTGGAGTCAGGTTTACCATTGAGTAGAAACGGGTGTGTGGGCGGAAGGGGGGGGGGGGGTTCGCCCTAAATTGTGAACAAGAAGATGGAGGTCATCTAATATATGGTCAAACAATTGAGGTGGGGAGTGTACATTTCACGTGGTCCATTGCTACAGGACAAGGTAGCAATTCTTTTAATGAGTAAGGTTACATAAACGATTGAGAAGACATTGTCATCAAGGGCTGAGCAGGGCAGTCAATTAGAAGAGAAGACATTGTCATCAAGGGCTGAGCAGGGCGGTCAATTAGAAGAGAAGACATTGTCATCAAGGGCTGAGCAGGGCAGTCAATTAGAAGAGAAGACATTGTCATCAAGGGCTGAGCAGGGCAGTCAATTAGAAGAGAAGACATTGTCATCAAGGCTCAAGGTGAAGACATGTGGCTGAGCAGGGCAGTCAATTAGAAGTGAAGACATGTGGCTGAGCAGGGCAGTCAATTAGAAGTGAAGACATGTGGCTGAGCAGGGCAGTCAATTAGAAGATATTTCCAAACAGGATGTTCAGACCAACACATTCAACCGGACCTGTGCTCCTATGCAAATAAAGGCATGGCAGACTAAGACCCTGACATTTTCTGACACACACCAGGCACCACAGACAGATGACCCACCTGCAGATCCGCTATCCCACCTACTCCCAACTTGTCTCTAATGTTTAAATTATTACATAATAATCGATTTTCATAGATATTTTTAATGGTTAAATAATGTGGGCATGGGACCCACAGTTCCTCTATAGTGAGTGTGATAGTATTCCACTGCGAGAAGTTTTAGAAGTAAAAAAATATGTTTTTTAAAACCACTTGAGGCCCACGAGCGTATAGTGCAGGAGTACTTACATCAGGCTCTATAGACTTGAATACAGGAAGATCTAGAAATGTTATCTGGCTCTGTGGGAGAGATAAAGACAGAATAACAATTCTATTGCAGTGAGCTACACAATGGAATTTCAATGTATTTGACACGTGACAAATTACGCAGCACTATCATATACAAACGAAAATCAAATTTAACAGTCGGGAGTTCTCATAATTTTTATTTGCGTGTGCTACTCAACGAATGTCCCGAGAATCATTGCAACCCTTTGTACTGGACAAAAATCGTGGACTTAGACAACAACAGACACTGAGAGAAAATTCAGCGCTGAGTAGACCCCCCCCCCCCCCCCACCTCTTACAAATTATTTTTTTTTAAATCCCTAACTCAACAAACTGGTTTATTTTCACGTAAACATCAAGATAATTTCAATTATTTATAGAGTCCCTTGTTTCCAACCAACTAGGCCGGTGACAGGTGAGTGAATCTAGCGGTCCATTAATCATCCCGCACGAGTTATCAGGTTAAATCTGGTTGTTCCGGGAAGCCAGATTCTGGGCTGTATCCAAATAAATGCTCACTGACAGCCAGCTCCCGACAGTTGTAAACAAGACATCCGTCTCCTAATGGCCCGGACACTTCTATTGGTTGGCCTCTATGTGGGTCAGCCAAACAAGCTAAATATATAACATCTGGCTGACAAGACAGGGTTGTCCAGTCTGGTTTTTTTTAAATATAGGTCACCCAAAGAAGCTGAATAAACAGTACAACAATTTCCTGGCACAAGTTGCCCGGTACTAACCAAATAGACAAAAGTTCATATTAAACAACGTGATAGGGGGCAGGTGGTCCAGCGAGGCAACCAATATCGGCCTTCATCGGAAGTCATCAATCTCATTTACATAAGATCCAAAAAAGTATCCCCCCCCCCACACACAAACACTTAACACACACACAAGTGACTATGAAAGGTGTAATTATGAACGGTATTATAGCACAATTAAATATCTATGCATGATTGTAAGTGAGCAAACGTGCTCTCAAATCATAAAGATTAAAAGTCATTAGTTAAAATGAATAATTAATAAACATTTTTTAAAAATGACGTTATAATGCATATTCAAAAAAAATGTAATCGCTTTATTTTTTAAATCATTTTTTTTTTTAAATCCGCTGATTAAAAAACTAATTCAATTTCTAACTTCTATTATTTTATTTCCAGCCCCTATCGTATTGCTATTTTTAGATCGGCCGGCCTCATGTGTTCACCTCACGATCCCATGACATGCATGTTCCCGTCTGATTTCCTAAGAGAACTCACCTTCCCCACAGTTCAATCTAAGCTTCCAAATACAAACCACAAACTTATCCATTTGATCACTCATCATCATTCCCCATCTCATCATACCCACAGATTTCCCGAGATATTATGGGCCAACTTCTGAGATTTCCCAAGATATCGCCGGCCAAATTGTCAGCACCGTTTAATGGATGCAATTCTTGGCTGATGTCAAGGTAGTCGTTTTTATTTGAAAGAATCTCATCTATTGGAGTCTACCTAGCTACGATCTGAGACAATCTCATTTATAGGACTATACTCAACAACGAATTATCTATAAGACCAACCGAACATTTTTCTAGCTTTCAAAATAGTAGGTATTTTTCACTGGTTTACTAGCCCCAAAGAATAGCAATGATTTAAATGTTTATTTAAAAGCTTCCTTACAGACTAAATTAACTGTATGTAATGTAAGATATTTGTAGTACCGCCACAGAGAGTTGTTGGTCAAATGTTACTTACAGCGAAGTCCTCCGGTGCTACCCTCAGTACATCAAAGACGACTGCGTCATAACTCTTCATTCGAGGTAAACTGGATCTCTTGTCCAGGGAGTCCTCGCTGCCATGGCTGATAACCTGTGGACAAACAAAGTACCATATCAGACACAGCTCTATAAACCCTAACCCCTATGTGGGCAAAGTACCATATCAGACACAGCTCTATACACCCTAACCCTTATGTGGGCAAAGTACCATATCAGACACAGCTCTATACACCCTAACCCCTATGTGTGGGCAAAGTACCATATCAGACACAGCTCTATACACCCTAACCCCTATGTGGGCAAAGTACCATATCAGACACAGCTCTATACACCCCAACCCCTATGTGGTCAAAGTACCATATCAGACACAGCTCTATACACCCTAACCCCTATGTGGGCAAAGTACCATATCAGACACAGCTCTATACACCCTAACCCCTATGTGGACAAAGTACCATATCAGACACCGTTCTACACGCCCATCCCCTCTTCGAAAAAGTACCATATCAGACACCGCTCTGTAACCACTCCCCCGTGGTAAAACAAAGTACCATATCAGCCACCGCTCTAGAACCATTTCCCTCTCTTGCTCTGTAGTCAGTAGTCCATACGTGGTCAAATCACGGCGTTCTCCAACTACGACTTGCCAAGTGTCACACACGCCTGTCCACTGCAAGGTTACTTTAGTTAAAATCAACAACTTTCATTAGCATTACTCTTCGAAATACTGCATAGGTTTTGTTGGGAAGATTTCCATTCAAATCAAAACACCGTCCAGTACAGATGACGGGGACACTGATCCAGATATATGTTTAAAGTTTGAGGACCCCTGACTCATTTGAACAGTTGGTTTGTAAGCAAAGTGAAAAAAACTCAAGTGCAAAGTTGCACAGCAATCACTTTTTGAGCAAGGTGTTACAAAATGTGCTGCGCGGTAATTCTGAACTGCTGTGTGGCGGCGGTCAGATATCTGCGCGGCCGCGAAGCTTAATGGGAACATTGCGACTACACACCTATTGTAAGCTAAATATATGTGTGTAGTACAGGTGTTCGTGTTACCTGTGACGTCACTAGAGTTTGTATCACCCAGTGCAGTTACTCACGGTTTCAGCCCCTCACAGCCTACCCCATAGACCTCCGTGCCAAATAACGGGAGTATACATTGCGAGCCAACGGGTGACATTTTATGAAAGTAATTGTTGAGGAGAGTGTGTGACTACTTTTCTGTTACTGAGCACAAATATTTTTAAAAATTAAAAAAGTAATGTCTTAGCTGGGGCTTGAACCTACGGCATTCCGCGTGTTAGGCGAATGTAATAACCACTATAATATATTCTGTTATTCTGAAAGAGGAAAGTAATTGACCTCAATTGAATGTATTGTTGGCGTGGTCTCGATGACCACCCCCCACCCTCTGCACTAACTTTCCATGCCAGCTGATTAGACGTTTGGGTTAAACTGCTTGGTGTCCGGCATGGTTGGACCAATGGGAAAATTATATATATATATATATATANTGTCGTGTCACCCATTGTGATGGTGTCGTGTCACCCATTGTGATGGTGTCGTGTCACCCATTGTGATGGTGTCGTGTCACCCATTGTGATGGTGTCGTGTCACCCATTGTGATGGTGTCGTGTCACCCATTGTGATGGTGTCGTGTCACCCATTGTGATGGTGTCGTGTCACCCATTGTGATGGTGTCGTGTCACCCATTGTGATGGTGTCGTGTCACCCATTGTGATGGTGTCGTGTCACCCATTGTGATGGTGTCGTGTCACCCATTGTGATGGTGTCGTGTCACCCATTGTGATGGTGTCGAGTCACCCATTGTGATGGTGTCGAGTCACCCATTGTGATGGTGTCGAGTCAACCATTGTGATGGTGTCGAGTCACCCGGTGCGGTCCACACCACCCGACCTCCCTAGTGACGTCTATGAGTGTTACGGTCAGGTAAGTGTCTTAACTTCCATTATTGGGCGGTAAGTGCTCATTCTATTGATACCAGTAGGCAGACAACTGTAGGAACCTTCTTTATTTTAGGTCTATAAGACTACAATAGGCGATCGTTTGATGCCATCATAGTACTGTTAATCTGCCATATATCTCTGGGATTTAAAGTATTTAAAAGTACTGTTGGTGATTAAAGTACTAATGGAATAAAATGCCATCATAATTCACAGTTGAATATGAATATTAAATATAGTAAGCGGAGGGGGGCGAGAAATAAAAAGGGAGCGAAAAGATAGACATATAGAGGAGGGAGAGAAATAACAGAGAGAAGTGTGTGTAAGAGAGAGAGGTAGAAAATAGAACGGGATGGAGAGATAGCTGGATTAAAGAAAACCAAGACAGTGAAGAACAAAGTCACAGAGTTTCACGATCATGGCATTGACGGGACTTACATGGCGAGGTGTCTTTGTGCTGGGGGCCAGAATAGCGGCGTTGAGAAATATCATGGCTGTATCAATCTATTCATACAATATCAATAGAGTCTATCCGAATGTTTTAACGAAATCTGTCACAACAGTGAAATACGATCTGTAGCTACTCCTCAAATAAGAAAAGAAACTGTACTATACACACGTAATAAAAATATGTTCAATATGTCAGACCAATGTTACATATTACTGACTACAGTAACTGTCAATAGGCACAATTCGCGAGTATGGCTTAACGGAAATTTCGCCTCATCTCCACAACAACCGAGTTCACGTCTGCTGTGCACTCTGTACACAACACCCAGTTGTTCTTAGCTGGGCGCAGGGTGTTTTGACAGGCGGAGGGGGGACAAGCGTAAACGAATGGGGATAAAAATAGATTTCTTTCATACCTAAAAATTCCTAGCGGTATCGATTTGGCCGACTACTTGATATTGAAACCGAATCGAAGTGAAGCGTAAATACACTGTTTTGGCAGACGAGAATTCGAAATTTGTTTTGAAAAGTAACTCGATAACTTCGACATGCTAAAATTAATTGTATCTACATTTTATAATGTATTATTAAAGGAAAAAAACGTATGGATTAATATTAGTTAAAAAATAACTGCTAAAGACATATTCTTAAAGGAGGGAGGGAGGGGGATAGAGATAGGGGGGAGAGAGAGAGAGGGAGACAGAGATGGAGAGGGAGTGAGTTAGAGAGGAGATGGCATTTGAAACAAGATACAATGTAATAGAGTGAATTATCTCCATCCTTCATGTATCAATTACAATCAATTAATTTAAACGAATAACAGTAACAAATAAAATGATAGTCATGATAAATTTTATTTGGAAATTATTACCTTATGTCTGTCACGTGAACGCAATAAGTGTTTTTATGTATAATATTAGTATAAGTGAGAAAACGTGCCAAAGTTACTTTCAGATTTTCTTAACAAAAATTTGCATTTACTTGAAACGCACCTCAAATTTTGCGAATGAATAGACAAATCCATAAAATATAGTTGAAGGTTAACGAACATACACAAAATCTTTTAAAGCTAGTTCTATTTCAGTTAAAATGTCATCAACAGTCCTTGCCGTTACAAATACTATCCACTAGTGTCCACTGTTGATCACTTTATTTTTGTCAACAGTAAATGTGATAAGTACCACAAGACAGTGAGTGCACTAATCGACTACGACACAAGCAGCTCTAACGATACTAATTTCGGGCTAACAATTAATTGTAAGATTGCCGCGGCGGTATCGATTCGTTAAAAAAATGCATGGTTGTCTGTGTGGTACTCGGTTCTGGAAACACGGTGCCATGGCGTGGTGGTTGAAGACTGCCTGAAATAGCCCCCCCCCCATTCCTGTTTACCTGTTTACCGCTCTCCGGTTATTACAAACATTTCGACAAATGTAACATGTGTAACACTTTGACCCACCTAACACTTCAATCTATGTAACACTTTGACCTATGTAATACTTGGACATATGTAACACTTTGACCTATGTAATACTTTGACCTATGTAACACTTTGACATATGTAATACTTTGACCAATCTGACACTTCGACTTATGGAGAGAAAAACCGTGGGGAAGGGGGGGTCGGGAGCATCATTATTAGGCTATGGTAGTCATCCATTAATTTTGCATAATCGATTGAAGTAGTGGCAATCTAGTGGATCTTGTTTTTGAGCAGCAGTAAGATCTCATCTGACTGTTCAATCTGTCAACGTTTAGAAATGAGATGGGTTTTTTAAGGGAGAGAAGAAACGAAATGACGGGTGAAAAAACATCCAACAATCTCATACTTATGTTTGCTCTTTCGTTGTTATAACAAGACAACACTTTGTTGTGGTGTTATTTCAGGCTGATATTTAACAACATCCTGAAATATGGATTCATACTGCTTCACTTACAATCTCACTCCGCAAGTGTTTAGCACCTCCCCCTTTTCCTTTTCCAACTGAAGACCAAAACACCAACTAACGCCTGACGTAACAGGGGAAACACAAATGCTCGTGTTTTTTTATTTTTATTTACTATTATTGTTATTATCGAATGTGAAATGGAAAGGTCATTTTTCTGCTCCCTCGAGGTGGAGGTCGACGACCTAAAGTTCAAATGAAAGGTCAGACCCAGAACATTACGACCTAATGTACTATGTTAAATCACCCCGCCAATACAACGGCAGTTGATCATGGGTGCCTATACAGATGTAGGATTATTTTGAAGGGCTGAGAAAATCGGTAAGTCCAAGAGACACCGACACCGTGATCCAGGACGCGATCGTCTGGCCGTCCATAACGAGACCTCATTGTGACGAGTTCGGGCTGGCACAACGGGGAGTTTGTACTAGGAGTCCCTGAAATAACTCAACGATTTATTTTGGTCCAGTGGCCAACAGCAGCTCGTTCTATGCTAATTAAATAATTCGTTATGTAAGGCGGGCGGGGGCAGGAGGTGTCAGCGGCTTAAATAACAGTGCAAACAGATAATAATCCAAAAGTGTTGACATGATGTATCTCGGCTGTGGAGTAAGGCTTCACTCCTCGCTATCAGGTATACGATCATGGCTGTCAGCAGAATATGGTTACAGTCCTGGCTTAACAGACGATGTTCCTTCTAAGCTGCGCGGTCGCACAGATATCTCAACGATGCGGCGCATCAGTTTGGAATAACCGCGCAGCAAATTTTGTAAAATATGAATGCTGTGAAACTTTGCACGCCAGTGTTTTTTTCCGACTCTGATAAAAGAACCTTAGAGGAAACATTGTTAACAGAATCTCAAAGTTTTTCCCTGGATGCAAAGTTTTACCAACAAAGTCATCGAAAAAATATCACAATACAAGTGAATAAATTGAACTTGGATATTTGGTTATTAGAAACTTGTTGTCTTAAACTTATTAGCTAGATACTGACTCGTTGAACAGTGTCATTAGTCCACCTGCCAAGTCGTCACATAAAAGTTAATCTAAAGCACACATGTTATATCTTAGGGCGCTGGAAAAAAACAAGGAAAACTGGACCACCGACTAAACCAGGTCAGTCACCTCTGCACCAACAACAACAACCACCCCCCACCCCCTGTTCTCTTTCCGACCCAATAGCTACCTGCATGGACTGACCGGGAGTTCCAGACAATGACCCTGGTCAATGTCAAGGTGTTGCGCGCACAGCAGCCACCTTTTAAAAAAACGCACTTTGTTAGCACATCATTTGCATGCAGCAAAGTTAGTCTGGTCATTGCCAGATTAAAACATAAGTTAGAGCAGGACTTCATCTCGAGGCAAGGAAGAAAATGGAGGGGGTGGATGAGAGAAAGACAGAGAGATAGAGAGAAAAAAGAGCGAGTGAGAAAGAGAAAAATACAGAGTATGTGTGTAAAGAGAGAGAGAGAGAGAGAGAGAGAGAGAGAGAGAGAGAGAGAGAGAGAGAGAGAGAGAGAAAGAAAGAGAGAGAGAGAGAGAGAGAAAGAAAGAGAGAGAGAGAGAGAGAGTAGAAACGAATGTTTCCAACTTGTTGCTCCCGACTCAAAGGGGCTCTTATCTGTTCACATTGTGGCTCGTGAATATTTTAAGGATTTTTTTTCGTTTGAATTAATTAATAACGAATAAATGAAATTTTAAAATAAAATCTAGTCCAAAAAAGGGTTGAAAAAGAATGTGTGCTTGATGTGTTAAATGGAGCGATTGGTTTATGATGTGTTGTAACGATTGGTTTATGATGTGTTGTAACGATTGGTTTATGATGTGTTAAAACGATTGGTTTATGATGTGTTGTAACGATTGATTTATGATGTGTTGCAACGATTGGTTTATGATGTGTTGGAACGATTGGTTTATGATGTGTTGGAACGATTGGTTTATGGTGTGTTAAGGCGATTGGTTTATGTTGTGTTGTAACAATTGGTTATGATGTGTTGCTGGTGTTAACTGTTGAACTATTCTGGTTTCGGTAAAAGTCCACATTTTAAATTCTTGCCTATTACTGTTAGACCTACTAAAGTTAGTAGCCCATTTGTAAAAGAATAGTAATTTTAAATAGGCTACAAGCTGCAGGAAACGAAAATATGCAGCAGAAACTAAAAGATGTGTGGTGAAGTTTGAAGAGAATGAGATCAATTATAGTAATTTAGCAATATGATGGTTTCAATTGTAAGGCAACAGCTATTCTGTATAACTGCTATTTTTATGAAGTAACAGCTGTTGTGTGATAACTGCTGTTTCTATGAGGTAACAAAAACTCATTACGCCCTTTCACTCACGGTTGCACTCTCATGATCGAATCTCTATTTTGGAACTTCAAGTTACCTCAGGAGGAAGGTGTTGGCCCCCTCACCACCCCGCCTCACACATTTTGTACATTCCACGAGAACGTCCCCACCAAAGCGGTTGCCAACTTTTAGCGTTCAATATGGGGAATTCCCGTTCTCCTGACGTACCACCGCGGTGAGACCCTTGGTGTCAAGGTCATGCCATTATAGATTGTGGAAGTACAAAGAAATAAAAAGTCGTTCTTGCCAAAACAACACTTAAAGCAAAGTTCATTTTGGTAGCTATAAAAACCTATCTAGATCTTTCTTCTAGCACAGGGCACTATTTCTGCACACACTACAGTTTCTAGCATAGATAAAGCACTGTTTACATAAGCAATCCTCATAAATTGTGGAAATACAAGAATGTTCATTACTTAAGCATTCCTAAATTACCTGCCAATGTCTAAATTACATGGAATTTTTTACATTCCGTTGAATGGGTTCAAATTATTCGACACGCGACTGAATTTGACAGTTTGTTTCGTTCAATGGGGAGATACACAAATTGAAAATATACCTGAAAAGTATACCCTTCAATGGCTGTATCTACGGTTGAATAAAAAGCATATCATGATATGTAGTCCGCCCCCTCCGATCTCTAATCTTGTGTCATTGACTGCCTTAATAGTTGGAATAAATCAGAGAATGGAATTCTCTCTTGTACGGGCACGGCACCCTCTAAATACAAGGCTGGTAGGAAATATCAGCCTAGTCGGCAACATTTGGAAACATAGACTTTACGCCATACATGTTTGGATGAGGCGTAATGGTTGGGTGGGCGTTGACAAGAAATTACATGGATACATGAGCGACGATGAATAGATAAATACACAGAAGGTTGTAACCACTCTTTTGTACCTATGGATCGCTACAAAACGTAACCACTGTATATAGTATCTACTCTACTGCACTGACGACTGTATATATACTACAAAACGTTCATTAGCAGTATTATAACCAAAAAAACTAGTTATGACAAAATAGAAGCAACATATGTTATACATAGCACATAAAGAAAATCTAAAAAATCAATCATGACTTACGTGAACCATCCTCATAATGTAGATGACGACGTAATCGATTAGAACATTTAATCCTGGTCCGAAAAGAGGCATGTTAACTGGCAGGCTCCGGAAAGTATCGATACGCAGTTTGTGAAAACGGTAATCCTTCGTATGAATCCGTCTAATGTTAGTTCCATCATTCCTCGGGTCTAATAATTCAAATACTCCGAGTAAGAGCCACAAGTGTTTGTCTTTGGCTATTAATAGCTTCTATTGACTAACCCCTGCTTATCAAAGTTGAAAATAGAAACATTAAAATGACAGCGGATTTTCCCCGAAAGTACAATTACGGGAAAATCTATTAATGCCAACTAATTTCATATCTCAATCGGCACACATGGATCGAAAAACAAATATGGAGGAAAAAATACCGATTCTGTGCTGTTGACATGTACGATATGTAATATGTATGTTAGGATCAAGAGAGTCGTGAGTTGCCCGTGTGTCACTATTGGTGCCGTTAGAAATGATACTACTATATAATAATGAAATCTGGAGTCTGGATAAGAGGGTCGTGTTTCACTATTGGCCCCTATGGAAATATTATCACTACGTGTTGTCGGCATGTCTACGACAACTAAGCCGACAATGGCAATGAACGACACACAAGATGGAATCAAGGAAATCTTGAGTCGCCATGGCTCTGTCCTTGTTGGTGACAAATGGTCAAAAAGTGAACCAGCTTAATTACGTCATTTGGCGGATGTGATATTTGACACAGGGTGGGCTGGGGCAAAGAATGGACACCGGGTCTGCTGGAGGATTTACCTGCATCCCTAGATTTGAGGTGACGTCAAAGTTGGCATGGACATTGGCCAGTCAGGTTGTACAGTCAGCCACAATACAGACAGTGACCAGTCAGGTTGTACAGTCAGTCACAATACAGACAGTGGCCAGTCAGGTTGTACAGTCAACAACAACACGGACAGTGACCAGTCAGGTTGTACAGTCAGCAACAACACGGACATTGACCAGTCAGGTTGTACAGTCAGCAACAACACGCACATTGACCAGTCAGGTTGTACATTCAGCAACAACACGGACATTGACCAGTCAGGTTGTACAGTCAGCAACAACACGGACAGTGACCAGTCAGGTTGTACAGTCAGCAACAACAGGGGACAGAACTACAAAAGATTTACAAGAGTTTCATCAAACTTACACGAGTTTTAACAACAATAGAAAAATACTGGGAACGGTGAACCTGAGCCTCATTTTTATGGCTTTATGTTATGACAAATCAGTTATCAAGAAGATACGATATTTTAGATAGTCTATAATATTCTAGGTATATATTGTCAGGATAATCTCTCTCTGTCATTTTTCTAGTAGGAAATGTAGCTGCATGTTGATTACTCGCAAGCTACTACCAGACACAATCTAAAAATTCAGCAATTTCATCAAATGTACAATTACCACAGATCCATCTTAGAATTTGAATAACATAACAATGTGAATATTTTTTTAAAAATAAAAGTGATCTACATGAATATTCATAATAATTAATAATGTAGCACCAAAGAAGAAACTCTGTTTACCAACACAGCTTAGGCTTAGCAAAAGTGGAAGGACTCCACTGACTTACACGGCGATTCTCGGCAATAGAACAAGTCAGCTATACTCAACAATTCACATATCCCACTCCAAGAACATCGTGGATTATATAACAACACCTAAAAGTTCCAAATGTCACATTTCAGTCAAGTCATGCCACACAAAGTTCATGGGAACTACCTTCACTGAGGACGTTACGAAACAGGCGGCTAGTTGCCTACATGGCAGAACAATAACAAAATGTCATCCAAGTGTAAACGTATTTCTGTAATTTCTGGGAAACCCCGCTAACTCAACACTCGGTCCACTCTGATATGTTAGATAATGAACATGGGACACAACACGGAGCCATGGTATAAAAACGGTTCACCGACAAAACGGCCCCGGTCAAAATGGCCCCAGACAAAACGGCCCCGGTCAAATTGGCCCCTGACAAAATGGCCCCGGACAAAACGGCCCCGGACAAAACGGCCCCTGACGAAACGGCCTCAGACAAATCGGCCCTGGACTAATATTTGTTAATGGAATACAATTTTAAATAATTATTTATACTCGCCGATTCAGTGTCAGTTTTAGTTCACAAAAAACAATAATAATAACATCACAAGAAAGAATTTAATAACAGTTAAACTATACGGTAGCAAGTCACAATTGTTTGTTGAGAAGAAATTATGTCATAACGTCACAAGAAATAATTTTACAATTTGACCACTTTCATAAAAGATGAATAAGTTGAACAAAGGTTAAATTAACTTAAAATTTTAAAAATTATTAATTTTTTTTTTAAAAATGTCTACAATTTTTCTGGGGCCGTTTTGGTCGGGGCCGTTTTGGTCGAGGGCCGTTTTGACCGGGGCCGATTTGTCTGGGGCCGTTTTGTCAGGGGCCGTTTTGACGGGTCACCTATAAAAACTAGTATTTCTGACTGACAGCAGCCCTGACAACTTCAAAGTAAACACTGCACGACATTAAAACACTGAACACACTGTTACGGGATGTGGTGTAGGCCATTGTACAAGCTAAAACACGGCCTTGATCTTGTCTTAAATTAGCATGTAACAGCCCTGTCCATTGTTCAGAGCTTCCCCCCCACCTATCTGTCTTCTTGTCCAGCCCGACCACCAAGTGATAAGGTGTACATTAACTGACTTCAACGGTTGTAGTTGTATCCGGCGTGTCAGACACTGGCTCAAATTGAGGTCAACCAGTATACAACGACCTGAACACCGAGTGGAGTGGTCAAGAGGGTTTCTACTAAAAATATACAAAACCAGCGTTACTGGACTCTTTACTGGACAGTGGTAAGCGGAAAATTACTAGACTATGAGTTAAAGTGGAATGATGTTACTGGACAGTGGTGAGTGGACTAATGTTACTGGACAAAGGTCAACAGACCGACGTTACGGGTCACAGTGCTCCACTGCGCCGACAGGCACAGTTCAAGTACCGGCACGTCAGTTCGCATATGATGTACAATTTAAGAAAATCTCGTTAAAGCGTTGAGAAGGATTAACTCAAGGGAAAGCTGGTCTCTGCTGTAATGTTTTCATATACATCACTCCCCAGTTCTTCCATATGGAAAGCGTGACATGCACTGCACCCAACTAAACCGGAGACACATTGTCAGGCAGGATCACTGTATAATTATGTCAACAAACTTGTTTATGTATTATTGCCTTTGCCCTATCATCAGTCATTTATCATGCATAAACAAGAATTTCCTCAACTCCCATGGATGGGATACCTCAAACCGAAGTAAAATCTCAACAGATAAATCCAAGAAATCAAAAAAGTTTTTAAATTTTTTTTTTAGCAACACAACAAACAAAAAACTGTTTCCTTAAAACCCAGTGAAGTACACCTCTGAGCAGAAATTACCACCCTCTTAAACACATTTTCTTGCACTTCTAGTTATACAAGACTTTCGACAGATGTTTACTTCTATATTTAACGGAACATACTATAAAACTGGCACCAGGCTATTAGTATTAGCATGACAAAACATGAAAGACCCAACTATCTTCAACAGGCCATTATTTAGCTATTGGTACACTCCCATGCGTTGAAAGTACAAGGGTTGAAATGAAGTTGCAAATTTCAATGTGTGAATAACATTAAATTCCGTGGGTGCTTGAAGTTTTATTCTTGTTATTTCTCAATCTCAACGGTTCCCATGAGTTAAACGTGAGCCCCACATCACATTAAGACTGGGTATTTAAAAACAGACGAATGGTGGCGCCATAATGACATATAACATAAAGGGTTGGAAGTGTCTCAGATACAGCTTCACATAGGAACACAGCACTATAACTGGAGAATAACTAGTTGGTAGTGAACTCTCAACCCCAAGGCGATCATTTACATCAAACGACCCATTCATTACTTCGCCCAGAGCTTCTCACACAGGGTAAACAATGCCCCGTGGAGTAGCGGTTCCCACACTAACGAGGCCGGTGTCATGTGCTTCAAAACGTTCGTGACCGTTCTGACTGTTGTGCTGCCTTATTTTGGATTTGTTTAAGATCCTCGACACCTAGCGGGCCTGGGTGAGATGAGTAGCTAGTTGAAAGGTTCAACCGAAGAAGTCGTTGAATGTCTTTGATAATAAGTTAATAAGTAGACTATTGGCGCCATCCAAGGTGTCAGTTGTGCGATGTGTGTTTGAGAGTAAATAAACAAATTGACCAAAATGATTGCCTTTTACTTGGCAGTGAAGGGTCAATAAACACAACTAAATAATAATTGGCAGAGCACTCATTTAGAGTTTAACAAAGGGCGCACGGAAAAGAAAAAACAACAACACCCAAACAACAGATGCATCATAGGTGCCATGACACACACACGTTTGGGACCCTCCGACGCGGGGTAAGTTGATTGAGTCCAAGTTATACCAAGTCACGAGTGTATGATGTAACCACGGGCCCGTCGGATAGGTTTATACAGTGGTTGTAATAAATACCAGTTTTATTGTGTGCCATGGTTTAATATCCACTGGGTGACTCAACACATTTACAATAAGCTATTAATAGCCGGCGATTGACTTAAGGAATGATAAGAGAATCGACGTGTATGTGTACATGTATTATGTATGTACGTTACATTCGATCGAGACGCCCCCCATCTCCCCATAATGTCCTAAATCAAGACAACCTTTCGCCTCGACTATTACGGCCCCTATAATTGGGTGGGGTACATCCTATTACACCAAAAGGTTATGTCGGTGTTAGATGACCCAGCTAATATTAATATTTTGTTGAATTTCAAGTGATGGCATATTTTTAAAAATTGAAATGAAATTTTGTTTTCTTAACATTTTCCCTTGCGCATTTTTTAAAAGCAAATTTATTCTTCATCGAAATACTTTCAAATAACTCGAATCAAAATACGTCGTTACCTATTACCACGAATGGTGGGTGGGGGTTTTGGGTGCAGGGTCGGATAAACTTTAAAATCACTGTTATTCTTCCAAACTAACGACAATGGATACCTTTTCCTCCAAAATATTGTTCTTACGAATAACAACAATGCACACACTCCACACGACAGGAGGGAAACTTGATTCTGTTAAAAAAAAAACTTGCAGACAAACTGCGGAGTTAGTTGTCCGCCTACGCATAATTTCCCCGAGTATCTCGGTTTTATGTATTACCGTGGTGTATCGAGCCCTACAATGGGGGTACATTGAAGGCCTTAAATTGGGGAACATACCAGGCCTATAATCGGGGAACATTCCAGGTCTATAATCGGGGAGCGTCCCAGGTCTATAATCGGGTAGCATCCCAGGCCTATAATCGGGGAACATCCCAGGCCTATAATCGGAGATCATCCCAGGCCTATAATCGGAGATCATCCCAGGCCTATAATCGGGGAACATCCCAGGCCTATAATCGGGGTGCATCCCAGGCCTATAATCGGGGAACATCCCAGGCCTATAATCGGGGTGCATCCCAGGCCTATAATCGGGGTGCATCCCAGGCCTATAATCGGGGTGCATCCCAGGCCTATAATTGGGGAGCATCCCAGGCCTATAATCGGGGAACATCCCAGGCCTATCATCGGGGTGCATCCCAGGCCTATAATCGGGGATCATCCCAGGCCTATAATCGGAGAACATCCCAGGCCTATAATCGGGGAGCATCCCAGGCCTATAATCGGGGAGTATCCCAGGCCTATAATCGGGGTGCGTCCCAGGCCTATAATCGGGGTGCGTCCCAGGCTTACCAACTTTAATTAAGCAGTGTGACACATTTGATATCTTGTACGTCTTCTGTGTGTGGTCGCACCTCTCCTCTCCTGGTGTCAGTCTGACATAAACCCTGACATCCGTACTACACCAGGGAAACGTATTCAATAGACATGAACAGGTAATGGTTTTCTTTGGATACTTCGGATTCCACCGCAGCTAAGTTCCTTCATTTTTCTTTTTTTTATTTTTATTTTCGTTTTTTCTGTGTCTTGTATGTTCGTTGATAAAGGCTTTTTGCCGAAACGTTCGCTGTTTTGATACGTCCGGTCAGGCTCACCCATACCTTGTTTACGTCTTTCCCATTATTTTGTATAAGCCTGATTGCAGTCCTACCCCTCATTTTGTTTACTAATGGTTAGAGGCATAGTTACGGTTTAAGCTATGATAGGCTGATAGGCGGCCAAGATTGAGTCTTGGGTGAGGAGATATGGACACACGACCCGGGGGGGGGGGTGTTCACATGGCTTATTAAACAAGTCAAGATATCTAAAGAAACATTAAAGCCAAGTAATTGTGATAAAGACCGTGACGTACGATGAAAACACGGCTAGGATAGAACAGAACGAAATAGATCCTCATACGAACGCGCAGACAACCTCACACAGTAGTATACACTACAACAATATTAATCATTAAATGATCGTCACAATGAGAACTCACGGTGGCTTGTATCATTGTACCACATGATGAATTATCTCACTCTACATTATAGAATTATAGACACCATCAATATTTAAACTAATCATTAAATCATCGTCACAACGAGAAGAACTCAAAGCTTGTATCATCGCACCACATAGCGACATGATAGACACCATCACTAATCATTAAAAAAAAATCGTCACAATGAGAAGAACTCATGGCTTGTATTACCGTAATAAGTGTCTGCGATATATATTTCAGACCACAATATCCAGTCATTTACGTCATGGCAAGGGCGATAGCCGCAAAACGTTCCAGTAAAAATCTCCACAGCCCAGCCTTGTAACCAGCGGACGATTTGTGTCGGGCTTAAACTTAAGTTTGACAAAGCTAACAGTACTGAGTGTTGGACGTGGTGTAATGGAGAGATATCCTGGCCATTTCGTCACACTTGATTGTCAAAACACCGAACAATGCAGTCAAACGTTTAAAACCGTGGCGGTATGCGCTCAAATGTAGCAGTCACCAAAAAGAAGCTGAAGTATGCCCCCCAGGACGACTTATCACATACAAAGCCTGTGTAGTGTAGGTCTATCCAGTACCACACGGAGGTATACCCCTCACACTAAATGAAACCATGAACTCTCGGCCCAGGGGAGGAGTGGGGGGCGGGTGGAAGGCTGGTGACGATGTGATAGGGGGGAAGGTGGGCCGGACTGCGACAAGGCCAAAGTGATGACGGTGTGTGTGGGTGTTGTGGGGTGGTCTGGGTCACAACGGGCTGTCAGGGTAAACATCTAATAGTAGGACCTCAACAATCACATAGACAAGGAACGATTGGAGAATACACCCGACAGAAGGAGAAAGAGAGAGAGAGAATGAAATAAGAATACACCCGACAGAAGGAGAAAGAGAGAGAGAATGAAATACGAGAAAGAGTCAGAAAGAGAGTGAAGTTAGTGGGAGAGAAAGAGTATTGGTGAAAGTGTAAGAAAAACCCTGGTAATTTGTACAAATGATAGAATGACCGAGTACCGAGCTTTATAAAAGTCACTAATGACTGAGTACCGAGCTTATATTAGTCACAAATGACTGGGTACTGAGCTTTATAAAAGTCACAAATGACCGAGTACCGAGCTTTATAAAAGTCACAAATGACTGGGTGCTGGACACTATACAAATGACGTAATTAAATAAATGGGTACTGGATAATATAAATATGACATAATGAATGAGTCCTGGCCAGTATAAAATAGACACGACGGGGTACTGGACATTATAAAAATCACCTGACCGGGTGGGGGGCAATATAAAAATTACATATGACGGGATACTGGACAATATAAAAATGGCTGAAAAGACAATCCAGAAGTCCGACAGTGGTAAACAGCTCAAGTCGTTCAGCCATTCAGTAAGGGATGATACACGAGACGTACTGAAATCACAAGGTTTACAGTAAGCTCCAGGTGTGTACACCTGCGGAGATTGCGGGGCACACATTTACCGGTGTGACGGCACAAAAAGAGAAGCTCCGCGCGGCGTGACGTCATAAACAATCGGCTCTGAAATCCGCCAGACAAACAAGTTTTTGTGTTGACGCGGAGATCACATTACTCTCTGTATAACCACCAGTGGACTCGTGGGTGCGGGATTGTCAGTGCTTGAGGGGAATGTGCGTGTCAGTGGGGAATATTTGGTGTTGCTTCGGATTTGAAAGGGGGGGGGGGGTCCTCCAATTTTTTTTTAGATTATTACAATTTTTGTTGTTAAATATATTTTAATATTTGAATAATTTTGGGGTTAACAAATGATACTTTTTAGGTTTACAAATGATAATTTTTGGGTTTACAAATGATACTTTTTGGTGTTTACAAATGATATTTTTTGGTTTACAAATGATGCTAATTGGTGTTTACAAATGATACTTTTTGGGTTTACAAATGATAATTTTTTAAAGAAGCAGATTAGGGCCTAGGGACCATTGGACTGAGATTGCAGAGATCTTGAAAGTCAGTTAATGATCTCGTTTAGATTACAAATTCCGCCTGCACGGCCTCTTAAGTCTAGAGTCAACTGGCCCGCCCCGTCCTCCCACACAACAGGCCTATGTATAGTCAGGCTGGTGGGAGGCTACAGTGCAGTAGACTTTGACTTCAAGGGAAGGTGAGACCAGCTTGACTTGTGGACCCTATCACAACATCCACACACGTCTACCGTCTTGTTGATTGATGATTGTAACTGAGCTCCCTCGGCACCCGACATTCGTGTGAAGTCAACCCCCAAATATGGAAAAGCTATTCCTATAACAGTGTGCTCCGACTCGATACTGGAGCCCGCACTGAAGCCGCTATTCATGTCAGACATGATTTTGCACATTTTGGTTACAAAGTTAACTAGCACCTTGTCGGTTGTTTAAAAATGTGCTTGTGTATTGTTCTTAGTTCTCACCGAAGAAATCATCCAAGATTATCGCGGTCTTAATCTCACCGTATAGTCCTAATTCTAGATTCCCGTTTCAGTTGTCCCTATAGACCTGATCATATATTCCCTCCGTCTAAGTCTCACCAAAGACTTGGTCCTAGATTCCCTCGGTCTTAGTCTCACAAAAAATTGATCATCGATTCCCTCAGTCTTAGTCTCACCAAAGACTTGGTCCTAGATCCCCCCTCCTCGTTTTAGTTTCACCCCAGACTTAATCCCAGATTCCTGAATTCTAGATTCCAGATGTTACTCCATGACACTGAAGTATTACGCTCAAGTATAAACGAACATCAAATGAATATAAATCCACAAGTCTAATGAGAATTATATTTTCCTTTTGTCAATTTTATTTTTTCATAAAAAAAATTACAGTATATAACCCTATAATAATAAGGCTTAAGGACTACTGTGGTAAGGTTCAGCACAACTGTGGTAAGGTTCAGCACAACTGTGGTAAGGTTCAGCACAACTGTGGTAAGGTTTAAGGACCAACTAAGTATTTTACGAAGATAACTGTAATCATGTCACACGATGAACTAATTATGCTATAAGGAGTACGATGTCATGTATAAGGACGAGCTAATTAAGTTATGGGGACCACTGCTTTTTGACGAACAAAGTTTTCAGAAATAGACATGACAGTGCCCAGGCTGTGTGGGCGCCAATGTCACGGTGCCCTGCCGAGGTGTTTGCTCGAGTCTCTTTTTGCCAGTCCGTCCGTTCGGTGAATAAGTACTGACGTCACATGTTTTTCGTCAGGAAGATAAACAAAAATCGAGCCACTAAATTGAAGTTTAAGAATTTTATATCACTTAAATTGTTTAAAACAAAATATTTATTGGACAAAGATTAGGCTTAAATTTACTGATCAACACTAACAGCTGTCCACTACAACTGACCAACACTAACAGCTGTCCACTACAACTGACCAACACTAACAGCTGTCCACTACAACTGATCAACACTAACAGCTGTCCACTACAACTGACCAACACTAACAGCTGTCCACTACAACTGACCAACACTAACAGCTGTCGGCTACAACTGACCAACACTAACAGCTGTCCACTACAACTGATCAACAATAACAGCTGTCCACTACAACTGACCAACACTAACAGCTGTCTAGTAAACTGACCAACACTAACATCTGTCTACTACAACTGATCAACACTAACAGCTGTCCACTACAACTGACCAACACTAACAGCTGTCTACTACAACTGACCAACACTAACAGCTGTCTAATACAACTGACCAACACTAACAGCTGTCTAATACAACTGACCAACACTAACAGCTGTCTACTACAACTGACCAACACTAACAGCTGTCTACTACAACTGACCAACCCTAACACATGTCCACTACAACTGACCAACCCTAACATATGTCCACTACAACTGACCAACACTAACAGATGTCTACTACAACTGACCAACACTAACAGCTGTCCACTACAACTGACCAACACTAACAGCTTTCCACTACAACTGACCAACACTAACAGCTGTCCATTGCAGTGAGTGAGATCCAAAAACTCAGCAACTTTAACTTTCTCACCAGGAGATGCGTAATGATCTTAAATGATTTACCTCCAAAATTTATTTTTTGAGCCGCTTACCATTTGTGTAAAAAAAAAAATGGCTATTTAAATAGTGCGCTAGAAGGTATTTAACATAATTAAAATCTCCTCATGAAACTCTTCATTTAGCAAGACGCCCAGAACCAACAATTTTGAGAACCACAGCGTAAAACTAATAAGAGAAAGAACATCATGGCGAGTCGTGGAGCAGCATTCATTCGAACAAAGAACTCAAGGCCGGGAAACTCGAGACGAGATTAGACACTTCTTTCACAAAGTCTTACATGAGTAAATCCGGGAATTACTGCGGGAATTTTTTCCATTAAATTTTGAAATCGATACGCGATGCCACGCTGCGCACCGATTGGGTGACAGTTGAAAAAGAAACATTCGAATACCTAAAAGAATTGTAGTGGCTTAGAACTGGGCGACACTTGGTCGGCTGCTCGAGTCTTTGTGATCACTTCTCATCGAATGTCACATATTGAAAGGATCAACTGCAACGCGGTACAGCTTCTGCTCACATATTGTGGGACAATCAAAGGCAAAGAAATTGTGCCCTGACTTTGGTCACAGACCTCAAGCTGCTTACACTAATCTAAAGAAAGGTTTAGCTATTTAAAAAAAAAAAAATTGAAGAAGGAATTTAGGAGAAAGTGAGGAAAGAGTTGGAGAGAGATTGAGAGAAGACGACGGTAGTGGAGAGGGAGATTACAGACTGACGAGAAAAGAGAGGAACTGAAATGAAAGACAAAGAGGGTGAGAGCTTGGGTACTAAAGGTCTTCATATACATAACATATACAGGTACTAATTTATTATTAAGAATTTCTTACTTGGAAATAAAATTTTCATTGAAACCCAATTTTGACCATTATCTACACGCGACAACCTGGGTAGGACCTTTATCTACATGTGACAACCTGGGTAGGTCCTTTATCTACATGTGACAACCTGGGTAGGCCCTTTATCTACATGTGACAACCTGAGTAGGACCTTTATCTACATGTGACAACCTGGGTAGGTCCTTTACATGTGACAACCTGAGTAGGACCATTAATTAAATTATAAAATAATAAAAATACTACACTCTTGGTAACACTTTCTTAAAAACCTGGCACCCGAACTATATATAATATAGACTTTATCAAGATGTGGCACACAAAGTGGGCCCTGTATTTAAGATGGGGCACCCATAGTGTACCCTTAATCAAGATAAGGCACACAAAAAGGCCCTTCTATTAAGATGGGGCACCTATAGTGGGCTCTTTTATCAAGATACGGCACCTACAGCAGGGCATTTTAACAAGATATGGCGTACAAAGTGGACCCTTTTATTAAGATATGGCATAAAACAGTGGACGTATCACAATATGGATGTTAAGGAAAAAATATACATTTATCAAGTATTTTGAAACAGACAGTGGTTTCAGTTTACGAACGTTTTGGATAACACACAGAGTTGTGGAACGAATTAAATTCGTAACCCCAATTACCACTCTATTTGACCGAAAACGTTGATGACAACATAAGTCGTCACTGCAAAACACAGACGACAGCGTCATATATCACTACCCCCACCCTACTTCCACATACATTTAAAGTAAGAGTCAGCTTCGGCTCCCTTGCCCACCTCACTTTTCCTAAAAAGTCTCTGGGTCATGTCACACCTGTCATAAAATATTGAAGGACTCATTCACTATTCACCAACAGGAGCATCCTCACTGAATGTCGAGAAAAGACAAGCAACTGGTATAAAACAGTAAATCAATTCAATAAATAGATAATTAATGCGTTGTTTATATACTGGACTGCTTGACTGAACCAACTAGTTGTGTGACGCTGAATCTCAAGTAATAATATAACTAACTAGTTGTATCACTCTAAACCTCATTATAAAAAAACTAGTTGTGTCACGTTGAATCTCAATATAACCAGCTAGTTGTGTCACGTTGAATCTCAATATAACCAACTAGTTGTGTCAAGTTGAATCTCATAATAATTTACGCAATAATCCCGACCACCAACTAGTTGTGTCACAAATCACATTGATAACGCTATAGTCCATAGCGAATTCTTAAACTAATCCCTCTTATAAATTATAAACTAACGTTCACCAGCACAGCTAGGACAAAGAGCTTGCAAAAATACAAACACACATTTCGCATGTTATTGTATGAACGAATCACCTCATCAAAAACACATCCGAATCCAATAAAGCACGACTACACAACTGTCACTACTTGTCAACAATTACTGACACTGTCGTGTTCCCCTGCCACAGTTGTAAACAAAGATATATCCAAACTCCAAAATGTGCGCCCAGCCAAGCTGTGTCCTACACACGACGACTAGCAAGGCGCAGCAGTGCATCATCCCCTTTCAAAACGGTACACGGCCGGGGTACTTTGTGTCAACAAATCCTGCACTACAACAGATACGGTACACCGTGGGGCCCAGGCATTGGCGCATATTTGGTGGCCTTTGATTGACAACTCGTTTGGGCGACTCCAGGCAGTAATTGAATAGACCGCCAGGAAGTATCGATAAGTTGTGGCATAGCTGGGAAGTGGTCGAGCTGCAGGGTCGTAGTGCGATATTTTGAATGGTATCAGCTTCATTTTTTCTTATCGTTTCATTTGATTTGAAATCACTCCATTTTATATTAAAAATTTTTCGGAGGCATTTGTTTTCGAATGCAACTAATTTTTTTTTCTATATATTTAGTTGATTTCCAGCTTTCGCATCCATACGTTAATACGGGGATTACACAGGAGTTGAATAGCCTAAGTTTTGTATGCTTGCTAATTGTCCTTGATCTCCAAATATTTGTAAGTTTGTTAAAAGCACTTGACGCCAACGCAATTCGAGTCATTATCTCTGATGTTGTATCTCCATTATATGTCATTTTGCTTCCTAAATAAGTGAAGTTGGTTACTTTCTCTATAGTTTGATCATTAAGTTTTATATCATTGGATTGGTTGGTGAGGTCCATGATTTTTGTTTTGGTTGTGTTGATTTCAAGACCAATTTGATTTGAAAAGTGCTGGAGACGATCTGTTTTTTCTTGGATGTTCAAATGCGTTGAGCTTAAAATAGCCAGGTCATCTGCAAAGTCAAGGTCTTCCAATGTATTGTTTTCGATCCATTTGATGCCTAATCCGGCATCTGCGCATTTTCGCATGACCCAATCGATTGCTATTCCAAACAACATTGGTGACATGACACATCCCTGTTTCACCCCTGTTTCGACTGGGAACCAGTCATAATTCCCGGTCTCTGTTTTCACACAGCAACGTGAATCTGTCAAATGTGTCAAATTTTATAAGGAGAAGACGATGGAATTACATCGGTCATGTTCTTCGAATGGACGAAAGAAGACTCCCAAGTCAGGCCCTCATGTGGACACCAGCTGGCAAAAGAAAACAAGGAAGGCCAAAAGAAACCCTGCGTAAAACAATCATAAGAGAAAGCTCAACCATGGGTCTAAGAAATAACCAGGACTTGATACAATTAGCAACGGATCGTCGCAAATGGAAATCCATGACCTCTGCCCTATGTGCCGTCTTCGGCCCGAGAGGAAATAACTAACTAATCAGCTTCATAACACTTTACGAAACACTTTATAAAAATACCTGAAGAAAAAAATACGTGGACCATGAGTTAATGGAGAAATCCATTACTTTAAGTTTCAACGACATTGGAAAGGTTATTGGTCAAGTAAGGAACATTAGGCGAAATTTGTAAGCCAGAATCGACTCTGCATGATTGGGATCATTCAAAGTCCCGTGGGCTGAATGATGTCGATACCACGTTAAACTGTAATCGATACTTTAAAGGATACTAACGATGTGGGGTCGGCGAGCGAAGCTAATGTTTCATCAGTTTGATTGAATGGATTTATCGTGTCCCAACGGGTCTCATGTTGTCAGGACAAGGTCCACGCTGTTCTCCAAGTGTTTTCTGGTGTCGTCTAGCATAATAATGGATCCCTTTGCAAGTTTTTATGAGTAGCAAATATAGGAACCGTTGCGTTTGTGTGAAATAAATCATCCAAAGTCCACCTCTGCCATTTCCTTCCTATTACTAGACTATTCCAAACCAATCCCATCCATCACCCAACCAACAGTGTCTGAAATGCCCCACCAACAATCGGTCAACCATTGCCCAACCAAAAGGGTCTGAAATGCCCCATCAACAATAGGTCAATCATTGCCCAACTAAAGTGTCTGAAATGCCCCACCAACAATCGGCCAACCATTGCCCAACTAATAGTGTCTGAAATGGTGCCCACATAGACGTACTGGTGCCCACACAGACGTACTAGTGCCTACACAGACCTACTGGCGCACACAGACGTACTGGTGCCCACATAGACGTGCTGGTGCCCACATAGACTTAATGGTGCCCACATAGACATACTGGTGCCCACATAGACGTACTAGTGTCCACATAGACTTAATGGAGCACACATAGACGTACTCGCGCCCACATATACGTGCTGGTGCCCACATAGACGTGCTGGTGCCCACATAGACGTGCTGGTGCCCACATAGACGTGCTGGTGCCCACATAGACGTGCTGGTGCCCACAGAGACATACTGGTGCCCACAAAGACGTGCTAGTGCCCACATAGACATACTGGTGCCCACAAAGACGTACTAGTGCCCACATAGACATAATGGTGCACAAAGACGTACTGGTGCCCTCACAGTCATACTGGAGCCCTCAGACATACTGGTGCCCACATAGACGTACTGGTGCCCACATATACATACTGGTGCCCACATATACGTGCTGGTGCCCACACAGACGTACTAGTGCCCCCACAGACATACTGGTGCCCACATAGACATACTGGTGCCCACATAGACTTAATGGTGCCCACATTGACATACTGGTGCCCACATAGACATACTGGTGCCCACATAGACTTAATGGTGCCCACATAGATGTGCTGGTGCTCACATAGACTTAATGGTGCCCACATAGACATACTGGTGCCCACATAAACATAATGGTGCCCACATAGACTTAATGGTGCCCAGATAGACGTACTCGTGCCCACATAAACGTACTACATGGTGTACTTACATCACAAAAGGCCCCTGGTGGTGATGCCAGGTATTCATTGTTGTACTCCCCTGACTCCAGTGTCCTTGACATTGTCTTGAGGCTGTCCTCTGGGGTGAGCACCCGGTGAGGGACATTCATCTTGCACACTTCACACCTGTAAAACAAGCAAAGTGAAATGTGAGGTTGGGTATGCCAAAGACTTTTTGTGGACTATAATAAGTCCTAAATGACAATTTTATGCTTTGAACTTTGAAAGCTAGAACTAGAACAGTCAAGCTTCCAGTAGTCCGTTTTGGGTGGTTATTTATGAAAATCAATAAGATTTGTGCGGTCAAACAACGTTAATTTAAGCTGCGCGGCTGAGTATATATCTCATCAAGGTCGCGCAACGGTTTAGAATTACCACATATTAATATATGTGAGTTTGTGGGGTGTACAATTGTGCACAAAAAATGTATCATGTGCAACTTTGCGAAAGAGTTTTTTTTATTATGAACACGGACCAACGAAACTTAGAGGAAACATTGCAAGGGTCTAACAATAAGACTTGGGGGTTAAGTAAGGGTCAGTTAATAAGAGATGGAGGTCAAGTAAGGGTCGGTTAATAAGAGATGGAGGTCAAGTAAGGGTCGGTTAATAAAACTTGGGGGTCAAGTACGGGTCAGTCAATAAGACTTGGGGGTCAAGTAAGGGCCAGTCAGTAAGACTTGGGGGTCAAGTAAGGGCCAGTCAGTAAGACTTGGGGGTCAAGTAAGGATCAGTTAATAAAACTTGTGGGGTCAAGTAAGGATCACTTAATAAGACTTGGGTGTCAAGTAAGGGTCAGTCAGTAAGACTTAGGGGTCAAGTAAGGGCCAGTCAATAAGACTTGGGGGTCAAGTAAGGGTCAGTCAGTAAGACTTAGGGGTCAAGTAAGGGCCAGCCAATAAGACTTGGGGGTCAAGTAAGGGTCAGTCAGTAAGACTTGGGGGTCAAGTAAAGATCAAAGAATACGACTTGGGCTAATTATAGTTGGGTCGTTAAATAAATACACATTTAGGAGTATTTAGGACTAATCCATACACATTAGACCCATCAGATGCTTAGGTAACAAACATTATTTTAGATGAATACCAATTATAATTAACTAAACCGATTTAAGTAATGAGTAGTATAAGAGCAGATTGGCGCAACTGTTAGGAAAATAAATGTTCAAATTTAAAGCTTAACAAAAACGTTTTATTTTTTAAACAACTAAATGAATTTTATTTAAATAGGACTACTGATAGCGCTCTGTTCATAAACAGTAACACATGCACATTGCTACACAAAGATAAGACTTGTTATTCAAATCAAACCGAGAGCACACTTGCAAAGAGAGCTAACCGTGGTATTGTTTTATGTCTAAATCTGACCAGGCTGAGCTGTCGTTGCGTTTCATCCTGATGAATTATTTCCCTTGAAAATTGTTGGTATATCTGACAGCACTCTGCACGCACGGATGCATTGAATACACATTAGAGTGTAGGAGCACTCTCAAATTAACTAATTGTATGAGCTATGACATAACCAGGCGCCTGAAATTGAATGTGACATCAACCAACCCATGTTTATGGGGCATTGTTAAACAAGGGCTACACCAGTTGTGCTGAATGCTGGAACAAGTCTATAACCATAACCAAGTCAACTTATTTGCTGGGATGTAAGAGCAAAGGAAAGGGCAGTGTTAGGGCAGTGAGGGTATGAGGTAGGTGGCGATGCTATGGATATGTAATATGTGATGGCGGGGATGTTAGGGTTTGGGTGATGGCGGGGATGTTAGGGTTTGGGTGATGGCGGGGATGTTAGGGTTTGGGTGATGGCGGGGATGTTAGGGTTTGGGTGATGGCGGGGATGTTAGGGTTTGGGTGATGGCGGGGAT
>MUZC01000222.1:537672-553062 GCA_002072015.1 Radix auricularia
TGATATGAGGCGGATGGTGGTTAGAATGATATGAGGCGGATGGTGGTTAGAATGATATGAGGCGGATGGTGGTTAGAATGATTTGAGGCGGATGGTGGTTAGAATGATATGAGGCGGATGGTGGTTAGAATGATATGAGGCGGATGGTGGTTAGAATGATATGGAGAAGGTGATGGTGGTTAGAGTGAAATGAGGCGGATGGTGGTTAGAATGATATGAGGCGGATGGTGGTTAGAGTGATATGAGGCGGATGGTGGTTAGAATGATATGAGGCGGATGGTGGTTAGAGTAATATGAGGCGGATGGTGGTTAGAATGATATGGAGAAGGTGATGGTGGTTAGAGTGATATGAGGCGGATGGTGGTTAGAATGATATGGAGAAGGTGATGGTGGTTATAATGATATGAGGCGGATGGTGGTTAGAGTGATATGAGGCGGATGGTGGTTAGAGTGATATGAGGCGGATGGTGGTTAGAATGATATGAGGCGGATGGTGGTAAGAATGATATGAGGCGAGTGGTGGTTAGAGTGATATGAGGCGAATGGTGGTTAGAGTGATATGAGGCGAATGGTGGTTAGAGGGCTATGAGGCGGATGGTGGTTAGAATGATATGAGGCGGATGGTGGTTAGAGTGATATGAGGCGGATGGTGGTTAGAATGATATAAGGCGGATGGTGGTTAGAGTGATATGAGGCGGACGGTGGTTAGAGTGATATGAGGCGGATGGTGGTTAGAATGATATGGAGAAGGTGATGGTGTAAAGTGTAAACGGTTGTGAAGAGTAGTGGTACAGAGCTGGCTTATGTTAATATTAACAAAGCAAATGAGTAAAATTTAGTGAATCAACACCGCATAGAGTAGGATAGAAAAGGGGATTGGGGTGAATTAATGATTGCATGTAACTGGGGGTGGGTGGAAAGTGTGGATTATAGCATATGGGGGTTAGGGAAAGCCTGTGAGATGAGACGTTCGGATCACATGGTGCGTTTAAGTGAGAGCTCATGTGATTGAATAGATAGCGTGTAAGGACGGGGTGGGGGATAATAACTGGGGGAAGGGGTGGAGAAGATATTGAGGCATGATTAAGATTCAAACACATCAGCCCTACCAGAAATATATCTCTGATAAATCAATAACCGACCTACAGTAGGAAAAAAAAAAGAGAAAACCGTCTGTCGCTCTATAAATAAACATGACGCCTTAATCTTGCATCAATCTTGTGTGTTCTACTGATGTCTGCGTGGGCCGTGGGGCAGAGTATCAAGTCTGGCATTTCACACAAGCGGGTAACTGCCCCTACCACAATCTCGTCCCATTGCTTCCACATCAGTGATCAACTCACGAAACATGTCAGTTATGTTGGAGATTTACATTTTTAAGGACTTTTAAAAAATACTTATATTAAATAAGGACTTTAATTGTTATGGTTACTCTATGTTCACTGATAGACCAGTAAGGGCTCTTGAAATCTGCTGATATAGGCACCACAGTCGATGATGTATCAACATGCACTTAATATTCAAGCATAGACCAGATCAAAGTGATGCATATCCGGGTACTGAATGTTAATTCACAGACCAGATCATAGTTGGTATTGTATGACCAGGCGATCTAGGTTTACGGGTACATAAACTTATGACGAAAGCACATAATAGGGGAACACTTGACGGAGTATTTGAGTAACATGACAGTAACGATAAGCTGACCAAACAGTGGACATCAAGGGCTACAACACTGATGCCCTCAAGTTACAAAAAAAAAAAAGATATCGTAGACTTGCAGGTGTGGTTCCTCCTGAGATTTGCTATGCTATAGACTATATTTAAGATTTAGTATATCGATTGCTTACCTTAGAATCAACTTTCAAATGTGCCGTCAACGACACGAGAATATCAAATGGACAACACTTCACCAAAAAGAAGTTGATAACAAGACGAACTCATTATTCCAATAAAAACAAAATAAACATAAATCCGACATGGTGTGTCTATCTGCGTGAGTGGTAGTGTGTACTGCGAACTCCTGACCTAATTCTCGATTCCAGCCATCTAAACGTAATCCGGTGGGGTGGGGCGGGGTGGGAGATTCAAGTCTGGCACTACAAGCGAACTGATCTACATCGCAAGGGAACACCATCAGCGCACATACCACTCGTGATAAACTGCTGTAAGTACTTGGGGAAGGGGGGGGAGTCATACACTGATGTTAAACAGAGAGACCTGATCTAAAGATGTATGGGCTCCCTGCACTAGAGCTTGGTGGTCAGATTCTCATCTGTTACATTTGGGATAGTGATCACACGGTAAGATTGCCGATTGTTACATTTGGGATAGTGATCACACGGTAAGATTGCCAATTGTTACATTGGGGATAGTGATCACACGGTAAGATTGACAATTGTTACATTTGGGATAGTGATCACACGGTAAGATTGCCAATTGTTACATTGGGGATAGTGATCACAGATAGTGATCACACGGTAAGATTGCCAATTGTTACATTGGGGATAGTGATCACACGGTAAGATTGCCAATTGTTACATTGGGGATAGCAAGCGGTAAAGACAACGACCGAACTTATCAGGAAAAAGCAGCCCACTGCCGAAGACAGTATCCCAAGTCCCAAGATGAAAGAGCTAATTCCTGACATATGTCCGACTGACAGAAAATTGTGGGTATTTTAATAAATGAATAACAATCCAATAAATTCTAACTGGCTGTGCCATGCTATCGGTGGAAGCTGAAGCAGGATATTCAAATTCCCATATTGTTTAGTGATTTGTGGAATAATATCAATTTAAAAAATTAAAAAGAAATAATTTTTCTAATGTGAAAAAACGAGAAATAAAGATAAATATAAACGGATACATTTATTGATATTTTAACAACCATTTATTATAAAATTTATTTTAATTTTTAACAAAATAACTAGCTTTTGATTAGGAGCAACAACTATTTACTTTAATCATGTTATATCTTCGGTCTTACACACGAGTGCTTAATTATTTTCTATCGTGCAATGAATTTAAGAGACACCTTGCGAAATTTATTTTCGGTTTTCAACTAAGATAGACGTTTGCTGGAATCGCTCGTCTAACAAATAGAGGTAGCCATTAGTTTATCTATGTAAGAGACCCGACAGAAAGGGCAGGGCCCACAAGCAGGGGTATCGCCCGCCAAACACAGTTTGACAAGCTGTGGCAGCGAGGCGACCCTTTAAAAATGGTTAAAAAGTAGGAGAGTACCGGATTTAGGCTCCGGCTTATCCGGAATCCGGCGATTTTTACAAATTCGGCTCCGGTAGAATTTTACTTCGTAAATCCGGCCTAATCCGGCTGGCCGGTAGAACCATAAAATATATATTAATTTAAAAGCTCCGGCTCCGGCAAATCCGGAATACGTCCATTTTTACAAATCTGGCTTCGGCTCCGGTCGGATTTACCTTCATATTGTGAGCTGTCCCGGCGTGTTCCTACTACATAATGTTCCGGAGTACTCTTTATATCACTGGTGTGCAGACATATTCATATGTTATTAAACAGGGGCAGACAGCGAAATAACCATTTAATTAGATTAAAAAAGACAATTTGTGTAAATTTCAAGTCTTAGTATTTAGTAATAGTAATAGACAGGTGTGAGTGTTTAGC
The DNA here is from genome assembly GCA_002072015.1 of Radix auricularia. NCBI lineage: Eukaryota > Metazoa > Mollusca > Gastropoda > Lymnaeidae > Radix > Radix auricularia. The sequence goes on from MUZC01000222.1 coordinate 541,320, forward strand.
CATGTCATGTCACCATGTCACACCTACACATACACAAAGCTATTTTTAATAAACGTTAATATATTTCTACCCTAGGAAAAAAAATTAAAAACTGCTGTGTTAGTGTACAATCAGAAACCAGCTACATGGGCATGATCCCAGTTACAGAGCAGGACCCTGCGTTTATAGTTTTTTTTTCCACACTACATCTGATGAGAACAGTTGTGTTGATGGGATGTGTGAAGGTCAGAAGGACACACGTGCGGTGCTCATAAAGCAGTGTCTGAAAAGGGAGGGGGTTCCAAAGTTGCACCCGATTAAGAACCGTTGTGTATTAGTATTAGCGGAAAGTGAGGACGGGAACAGGATAAATGTGTGTGGCCTGATACAACGGGGCACACAGCATGACTGATATTAACACACTCGTAGTGTGTAGGTGACTTGGGCACAGCATGACTGATGTGAGCACATTATTAGTGTGTAGGTAACTTGGGTACATCATGACTGATATTAACACACTCGTAGTGTGTAGGTGACTTGGGACATCATGACTGATGTGAGCACATTCTTAGTGTGTAGGTGACTTGGGCACAGCATTACTGATATGAGCACATTCTTAGTGTGTAGGTGACTTGGGCACAGCATGACTGATATGAGCACATTCTTAGTGTGAGGGTGACTTTGACACATGACTGATATGAGCCAAATTGATAGTGTGTGGGTGACTTGGGCACAGCATGACTGATAGAAACACACTTTGGCACTGGAGACAGGAACATACTCTTATGTGTAAGTGATTCGGAAGTTGAAGTATTCCTCAGCTTGGTTAAATAAATGATCAGGGGTCGGGCAACCGGTGTGGGCGTTGGGGCGGGGGGATGAAAGGTCTTATTATGTGTTTAAATAAGAATTGGGCGGGAGAAGAGAGGTCTAATTATGTGTTTATTACAAAAAATTGGAGAAAGGTCTTATTCAATTCTTCCAAAAAAAGGGGGGGGGGGGNNGGGGGGCGAGAAGAAAGGTCTCATTCCATGTCCTAAAAGGGGAGGCGACTCGGTCCACAAGAAAGGTCTTATTCAGTGGTAAGAGGGAGCAAATTTTAAGGACAAATTTCATAAATTAAATGCTTTATAAAAGATAAGAAAATGTAAATGTAGGTATATTTAGAAAGATGTATCTTAACAGCTGTTTGTTAATTCTTCGTTAATTTAAGACAGCTTATTGGACTTGAAAAGGGAAAAAATCATTTCGTAATTTTAGCATGCTAAGAATTTTAAGAACATTGTGATTCGACTGTATTTATGCACCAAAACGTTGTACCGCTATTATTTAAACTAAAAATAGAACATTACTCATTAAGCTATTTTAGAAATGACAAACGGTATATAGGGTATGGTAGCGGTTATTCGCTCGTCAATAAGACCGAGTATATGGCTGTATATTTCCTCGTCCAATTCCGGTTATGGTAAGAAATCATGTTTGTAGAATTGAAGAGTTAGAAGTATTCCCTGCCCCTTGTCATTGAACCTCCGATTCTATTTGTGCATTCAAACTATTTAACACTCTAAAACATAATACTAAACTTTACCCACACCCTAAAACATATCACTAAACCTCACCCAAACCCTAAAATATATCACTAAACCTTACCCAAACCCTAAAAACTATCACTAAACCTAACCCAAAACCTAAAATGTCAAGACAACCATTAAAAAAAATCGTATTGATTATCAATTCATGTCGTAAAAAAAAAGACCCAAGTGAAGATCGAGCCCCGGACCTCCGATTAATCAAACGATCAATGCGACCATGAAGACACAACCAAGACTGAATTTTTTTAAACTTATAAATTTTTTTTAAAAAACACGTAAAAACCAAGTTTATGACTATAAATCCTTTATCTACGAGACATAACTATAAGGATGTTCATTATAATACGCAGGGCAAAACAATACAAAATTCTAGTTATGTCTCTAAAAACGTGTTTTATATAATTCGCACCGATCGTGAATATATTTTTAAAAAGTACTGTCACTATAATGCGCACCTTATTGCGCGACAGGAAAGGTTGTTGAACAGAATACGCACCACGACACTCTATCTCAAAAATTAACATGATACATAGAGATAAATAAAATAATTTAAAAACTCAATAACCCAATTACAGTAATTCGATTTATCTGAAATTTTTATCATCGGCACGAGTCTGTCGGTAAAATTTCAGCTCGCTAGCTTACGAGGAAATGGGTTAAAAATCGATCCAAAGGTTTTTAGGCACGCACGGCTCAGCAGAAACCACAAGTGCATATAAAGGATTTGATTTTTTAAAAGTTACAAAGAATAGTGATAACCGGAATTAGACGAGGGAGTATACAGCTGTTCTGACGACCGAGTGATTTCACATGTGACGGAGGTCGTGGTGAGGGTAAGCAACAGCCAGACTACAAAAATGGTTACAACGATCTATTATGTCCATCGGTCACCAACAACGTGGCCCCAAGTTTGACAAGTACAACTCATGGCTTTTGTTTTAGGAACTGTTGAAGCACTGTCTATTTATCTATTTAAAGTCGACTTTCATTTGATTATTATAAGCCATAAAATTGTCTGAAGCAGTCATAGTCGCTCTTTATTTGCTCACACGCTCGGCGTTTAAGAGATTAGTTGTATGCATTAAATATAAAATTAAACAAACCGTAAAAACAACGTTGTTTTTTTTTTTAAACTATAAATCCCTTATATATGAGACAGAACAAAAAGTATTGATTGTGTTTAATATAATACCAACCGCGCAACAAACATTTACAGACTGAACGTGACTGAACTCCCCTCGCTGTTCAACACGGGGTGTGGTCATCGATGGATGCAGTGAAATGCAGTGAACCGTGGAGGTCAAAAATTATAAAGCAGACGGCTTCTTATAGATAAACTAAAAATTCATTCATTTAATTACGGTACTTTCGATCGCTCTAACATTTTGATACAATGCATTGTTAGGTGACACGGGTGTATGTGCAAAATTTAACCTCAATGGGATCACGAGAAGTTGGTCATTTTTTAAATTTTGGTTTTCCGCACGACCGACCGCGACATAGAGAGGGGGGAGGGGGAGAGAGAGGGGGAGAGACAGGACGGTGAAGTTAAGATAAAGGATTTAAAAATGTACTATTATTATTTGCATTTATAAAGTTTTATGTTGGACCATTCGATAACACACAACAAACACAAACTCGACTAGGAGCAAAGTGTAGGACTTCTAGACTACTAAACTGTTTATTTTTACATTTGTTGATTATTTGTTTATTTTAATTTTAAAGACGCCTGTGACAGTGTGATAAATTCGATGGAGTGCAGTCGTCTTCAAAATGAGTTTGTGGTAAAAGAAGTTGTCTTTTGAAAAGCCAGAGCACAAATGATGGGGCGCCTTAAATCTAGTTACTGAATCTACCAGGGATCGCGGACCTTAGGTCTCAGCAGCTTTCAGGGATCGCGGACCTGACGTCATAGAACCTCCCAGGAATCGCAGACCTGAGGTCTTAGAACCATCCAGGGATCGCGGACCTAAGGTCTGAGAACCTTCCAGGGATCGCGGAGCTAAGGTCTTAGAACAGTTCAATTATAACAAACGCACTACCCATTCCCTGACCAAAGAGTACTGCACCACGTGACCGGCTGCCACGAGACTGTTCCATTGTTTACCTGGCCAATAATTGTTCTATAAACTCACCGACTTTCTCGCTATTAAGCTTGGTCACCCCACCCCACCCCACCCCACCAACACACTCCCACCCTTCGCCAGCCCTTGAAGATACGGGGACCAGCATCAGACTCGATGACCTCTTCACGTGATGTGAACCAGTTGGCGCTGCTCAGAGTTGGCGCAGCTCAGTGTTTGTGCCAGTGGGTCGTACACAAACATGTATAACATACAGATACACTTCACAACACATACATGTACTAGGTAACATACAGATACACTTCACTAACACATACATGTACTAGGTAACATACAGATACACTTCACAACACATACATGTACTAGGTAACATACAGATACACTTCACAACACATACATGTACTCGGTAACATACAGATACACTTCACTAACACATACATGTACTAGGTAACATACAGATACACTTCACAACACATACATGTACTAGGTAACATACAGATACACTTCACTGACACATATGTTTACTTGGGTTGTACACTTGTATAACATACAGATACACTTCACAACACATACATGTACTAGGTAACATACAGATACACTTCACTGACACATACATGTACTAGGTAACATACAGATACACTTCACAACACATACATGTACTAGGTAACATACAGATGCACTTCACTGACACATATGTGTACTAGGGTTGTACACTTGTATAACATACAGAAATACAGATACACTTCACTGACACATGTGTACTAGGGTTGTACACTTGTATAACATACAGATACACTTCACTGACACATGTGTACTTGTGTTGTACACTTGTATAACATACAAATACACTTCAATTACACAAATGTGTACTTGGGTTGTACACTTGTATAACATACAGATACACTCCCTGACACATGTGTACTTGGGCTGGATACTTGTATAGCATACATGTAAACTTCGCTGTCACATACATACTACAACGTCCATCCATGAGTTTATGGTTAAATAATGCATTGATTGGTACGTGGCGTGAACCAGCTGGTAGTGCCATAGGGTTGAATATTTGTGTTACATACAGATACACTTCCCTGACACATACAGGTACAACAGTGTAACACTGTAACTACAGCATGTATAAAACGTTCTCAGTTAAAGCAATTTTATTTAAGAAAACTAACCAAAGTTGGGACGGAACGACGTGGGAGAACACTTATTTTGCACAGCTCCTGAAAATTCTTTTTTTTTTTTTTTGAGCCACCCATTCCTAGAGTTGTATTGGCTTTGTTCAATTTTACGCTCACATTTTATTCTACCTCAATAAACTGTTTCAAAGACAGCACGCACTCTTGTATAATGTATATGATTTACTAGAGCACTTGTTAGAGTAACTTTTTTACCATAGACTGAGAAACTTTGCAGTAACAATAATTGCAGCCCCCCCCCCCTTATAAAAGAGTGCTGCTGGTGTATGATACTTTGCTAAAATTAACAAGTCCCCTTTTCCGACCATAATGGACTCGTGGGGGAGGAGGGGGGCAAGTTAAGTAGCGTTCACAGGTTTTTGTAAGCCACGGCTGATGAGCGAGGGATTGTGTGGCTAGCATAATACCCAGGCAACAGAAAATAAAAGTAAAAAAAAAAAACAATCAGCCTCTGCCCTCATTAAATAGAATGACACACATAAAGTAGCACTAACAATCATAAACTTCTGTCCCCATCAAATAGGATGACACAGAAAGTGGAATGGCACACCACATAAGGTATAAAGAAGGTCCAACGTGTGTAGCAAACAGCGACACATGAATTCATGTATGTCAGTGCAGTTGGGAAATTGGGAATGGCGATCAACAGCTGTAACCTAACCGAGATATACGAACAGATGACTCTTAGATTTTACTGACGCACTAGGCAATCATAGATAGCATTTTACACTCGGTGAATCCTGTGTTATAAACGACGAACGTTGATTGCCGTCGACAGAGGCCCACTGGATTGTCAAAGTAACTGTCACTGCTTGGTGTAACGAAAGCCGCAATAATGACAACTGAATACCCACAAGGAGCTGAAGCTTGACTCTGAGGTTGAACGTAGTGAAACACCGTTATCAGACAACAAACAAGAGGCTACGGGTAAATGTGAAGCAGCTACAGCGAGGGAGGTTTCGTGCATAAGCCCAGGGCAACAATGACAATTTTGTTCACAACCCTCTTGTTTGTTACAGTTGGAAAGCACAGGTACCTAAAAAAGTTAATAGATGTTGGGCGAGCACAGGGGCCTATATAACTTGATGTTTGGCCAGTGCATGTACTTTGAATAACTTAATAGATGTTTGCTATTTAAAGGTTAAGAACCAACTCTACAGTCTTAACTCCTCAATGCATGTTTCATCATATCTCATATTGTGGTAATATTGTATTTGTTGATATCCTTCAATTGTTGAAAAGTAAATGACAATCCGTAATAGACCAAGTGGTATTGACATGTGACAAAGGAAGAAATCCGCATGCTTATGGGTTTGTATTATAGTATTATTTAGTATAGGCATAGGGAGTGTGTATGTGAAAGACCGTCATAGGTGACGTAGGATTATCCAGGAGTTGGACGCTGGCAGGTGATGAGCTGGGGGTCAAGAGGTGTAACAATGGCACGTGACTTATCCCGCGGATACTTGCGGTTATTCACGAGACGACGGCTGATAAAAAGTAGGACAAGCTGGCTGTGAATGCACGTTCATGGCTGGCGTGTAACGGTACGTGAACATATGGATGTGTTATGGCCTGATATAAGCTACGGCACTTAGACGAAGCTAGCAAAATAAAAAATCCATTGAGATACGTCGCCTTGAAATTTTTTTAACTTAAAAAATCAATGTATTTACTCCTATAACATAACGTGGCGTGAAAGATAACATGTAATTTTATTTTCTGGTTGTGCAGAAGTCAGACGGCCGCCGCGCAGTATTGTAGAATTACCGCGCAACAAATATTGACAAGGATGATATATTATCTGTGTTTGGGGAAACATTGTGCACGCAAAAAATAGATGCGTGCAACTTGGCAGACGAGTTTTTTTTATTTATTTATTTTTTTTAAACCTTTGCACAAGGACCTACGAACCTTAGAGAGAATAGTATTTTAATTTTTTTTTAAATTTCAAGAACAATAAGCATTTTGACGCATGTTTTCATTTCTACATAATAAAATAATAATATGCCTTTAAATGTACCAAAACTGGTTCAAGTGCTAAAGTCATAAGAGACGCTTAAAAAGGGGAAACTTTAAAAGACTAATATGCAGTATTATCGTAGCGACATTTTTAAAAACTTCATTTCAGTTCTTTCATTAGCTGATGTCAGCATTACATTTCTAACCACGCCCGGTTGAGAGTTTTATTGCCGAATATTCAAGAACAACCAAAAAAAAAAAAAAGTTAACTCTCAAATAAAACACGCATGGTTCAAATTCGCCTACTTGAATCTTTTCACAGAATGAGCACATGTTAATATGTCGAAGTGTCTCAAACTCCGGACCAACTGATCGTGGATTCACCAAATTTAAAAGAACAAACTCTTCTGCAGTATAATTATTAGCTGCTGAGCACGAGTAGAGGTTGGTCTTTAAAAAGTTCAGAGAAGTTGAGACTTGTAGCAGGAAAACGTTCAACTCAGTTACTGTAACCCATACAAGTATAAGACATTTGTCAGTTACTGTAACACATAAAAGTATAAGACATTTATCAGTTACTGTAACACATAAAAAGTATAACAAGCTCCTTCATTTACATAGCATACACAGCTAACGTAGACAACTCCCATATTGTATATTAGACACATTCGGCAGCAAACCACAGCCTAATCACTTATATCATTACCATTAATCGCAAACAACATCCCTATGACTTATACTATAAGACTACCATTATTTCTAACAGTGGTGGCGAACCTTTTGGGGCCGCGTGCCCAAAACCCACTTATTTACATCAAAGTTTCAACATTACAATTAAACCCGAAAATGAGGGTTCGCCGTAGCTGGTTTAATTAAGGAAGTAATATTTAGGCGTGCCGCCGATGAGGCTCTGCGTGTCGACAGTGGCCATCGTGCCGTAGGTTCGCCATCACTGACTTATAACATTCCCTTCACTCGTATGCACACCACTTATGTTTTCCAGCACGGCCCTGTGTACACCATCGTAAATTGTTGACAACATTAAACGTTACCAACAACAATATCCTAAACAAACTCCCCCCCCCCCACAAAACGAGTGCCTCTTGTTTTTGTAGCCCGGCCAGACACTCCAACGGTCCTTGCTAACCGCTCACGCCGTTATTTGGGAAATTCATTAGTTGCTGAGTTTGGGTTCGAGACGCTGTTACCTGATCCGTAGAACTACTTAACACTTAGCCGTTGTATGCAGGTATGTTGTGTAAACATATCCCCAGACGTGTTACGCAAGGTGGCCGTCACAGAGGGTGAAACATGCCAGGTGAAAGTCGAAATTGTGGTTACGAAAGATGGCGTCATGCCCTCTGACCCATTATATCGCCATTATTGGTTACATAGATATGATCGCCATTATTGGTTCCATAGATATGATCGCCATTATTGGTTCCATAGATATGATCGCCATTATTGGTTCCATAGATATATATGATCGCAATTATGGGATCCATACATATGATCGCCATTATTGGTTCCATAGATGTTATCGCCATTATTGGTTCCATACATATGATTGCCATTATAGGGATTCATAAATATGATCGCCATTTTTTGGGTGCATACTCGCTTTCACAGCGGGGTCTTTTAAAATATGACGCGGGATATCATTCGGATTTAAAGCAGTCATGAATATAATCATGTTTGCTTCTTTGATGTTTTTCTCCAAGGATGTTTAAATGTATAGTTCATGCTGGATTAGTTTAATTACATTTGTGTTGTCATCTATATAAAATACATTCATAAAAAGATTTTGTACATTAACTTGACTTGGTTTGAACGAAGTCCACAATTTTACAGGCTGAAGTGTATTTCTCAACATGTGGGTTTGTAATTTTAACTGCTGACACTTCGCACCCGTTCTTCTTTGCTGGACCAGAGTCAACCAATTTTCTTTTTAACGCTTGATTAGTTTTTCCATGGTAGTGTAGATATGATGTTAAGTTAATATAATCACTTTCGTTTATTTACCGTATTTACTCGCATATAAGCCTACATCACATATGGCTTCAAAATGGCCAGTTTTTGCAAAATCCCGCATATAAGCCGACTACAATTGTCTAAATTTATTCCATATTTTTGGTTCTTAGAAATGAGTTACTTTAAAAATGTAAAATGCTTAATTTCTGTTACATACCAGTTTTCTGTTACCTACCAGTTTGTTTATCATTTGAATAGACACAAAAGCGTGTTCTGCTCTTTCCAAATTATTTGCTATAATGATATCTGAACTTCTGCTCATAAGATGGTCACAACTGATGATTAACGATTATTTGGAGGGAAAAAAAACACTTAAGTGTCTGTCCTTGTGTCCATATTGTTTTATTGGCATAGAAGCCGACCTCCCTTCCTAATTTCAGCATTGTAATATATAGTTCTAAACTCGGCTTATATGCGAGTAAATACGGTATGTGTACTGATAAAGGCATTTTCAGAAAAATCCTTTTAGGTATATCAATAAACGAGCAACCAAGCCCCCAAGCACGTTCCGCCGTCGTTTCGGTGGAATGTTGTCAAAAATTTAATTTAAAAAAAAAAATGCTTTCTGTAAGAACAGAAAATAGAGCTTTGACCAGAGGCATTATCAGAAGTTTTTTGTTAAGATCTTTAACTTAACGCGATCACTAACGAGGGTGCTAAAGGTACCAGTAGGTGCCTAAGCACGCCTATTAGACCATCTGAATTGGAACCCCGGCTACCACTGTTGGACCAGTAGTTTGGGTAGTATTTGTAATGATATCAATGATATGGCCGCATTGGAGGCCTGCTTTTGCTGCCTTGGCTACCATAATTTTATCTACCTTTAACATGTTTAGGGGTGGTTCTAATTCAATAAATTTTGTTTGATTAACCGAGAAACAATTTAAATCGATTAATTTCGATTAATTATAATTGTATAAGGCATATATAGCTTATCATTTCGCGAAATTGGTTAAGTGGCGTTGATTCAATGGCTCCCAAATTTTATGATGTAACACAGTAAATTCGTTCTGCTATGCAAGAAATAAGCAAGAAAAACGTCTAAATAAATAATTTTGAGAAGGAAAAGTAAGTAAGTAAAAAAATTATTAATTATTAATAAATTTGAAAAAAATTGAAATATTTTCTTAAATTTTAATCGATTAAATTAATTTCAATGGATTGAAATTTTTAACGATTAATGGATTAATTAATCTATTAATCGTTAATTTTCGAAGCCCTATAAATTTTGTTTCAAATTTAAACGCTACAATTACAGGTTTAAAAATCGTTAGAATGTTAGTAATAATATTGAATATTATCAAAATTTGGGCGGTGGGAGTTATTTCCTCCCTTTTGCTTCCCCTCCAGACGGCCATGGCCACGACGTTGGGAGGAAGGGGGGGGGGGGTCCACAGTTAAACACAGTTAAAGAATGACAGAACAAAAATTCAATCTATTTTTTCCCCTCACCACACCCCATCCCCGACTCACTGCCAACAGATGGTCTCACACATTCCATTAATCTGACACGCCCTTATTCCACCTGATCACCACGTCCATAAACCTGTCACGTGCTCGTAACCTTCAAAGACAAGGGAAATTCAAATACGTCCCCATAAAAAGGAGTCCCCTAGCCTTGGACATAATGTTCACCTAATGCTATTCATCAGCTGCATAATCTAACAGAAATAGAATACAATTACCGAAGTACAATAGAATACCAGAATTAGCCCTGTCATTTAGGATTTAGATAGGCTAGAATACATGAGATTTTTAGTCCGGCTAAGTCAGGGTTGACGACCTTTCATATAAAATAATATTAATATATTTAGTGAGGACATTTGAACTAAATTAACTAACTTGGGAAACTAAGACTGAAATATCAACAACAACAAAATTATAGATTTCTTACTGCTGACATCAACACGTGTTTTCATTGTTAGGATAAAATATGCGCAAATAACATTACATAGAATGATCGAAAGCTATAAAATAGGGGTCTCCAAACTACGGCCCGCGACGCCCTCTCATCCGACCCCTAGATACCTTTTAATCTTATATTTTTGCCTGTAGTTTATAAAAAAACAACAACTTAGTAGTTGGGGGATAGTAAGTTAAGTAAGCGCCGCCCAAACTGCTATTCGACTGTTGGTGCGGCCCTCCGGCAGAAAAGTTTGGAGAGCCCTGCTATAAAACGTCGTACACAATTTTGGTTGATACGCACACTAGTTTTTGACTTGATAAAGATTCACGGACATCCACTGTCTTTAGCTCGGTAGTTTTAACGATTTTATATTGACAATTTTTTCGCAAAAGTAGTAAAGTTTAGAAGATTCGAAACTCTACAATCTTCTGACTAAGAGGTCCCATAAACAGGACACCGTGAGTTCTTGGGAACAGAAAGGACACCTTGAGACTTTGGAACAGAAGGGCACCGTGAGATCTTGGGAACAGAAAGGGTACCGTGAGATCTTGGGAACAGAAAGGGCACCGTGAGATCTTGGGAACAGAAAGGGTACCGTGAGATCTTGGGAACAGAAAGGGTACCGTGCGATATTGGGAACAGAAAGGGCACCGTGAGATCTTGGGAACAGAAAGGGTACCGTGAGATCTTGGAAACAGAAAGGGCACCATGAGATATTGGGAACAGAAAGGGCACCGTGAGATCTTGGGAACAAAAGCGGCACTGTGAAAATAGGGAACAAGTGGAACCATTTAAACATTAAAACCAAACGTATACTATTTTACCACGTTTATATTAGTTTGCCGTCTTGTCTGGATTTCCGGGGCAAAAATTGAATTCCTTATTTGAACCACTTCTGATCATCCAATTTTGATGAAATTTTGCATGCATACTTGATTCACATGACAATTTAATATTTCATTAATTATAGTACTCAATTCTACTTAA
>MUZC01000222.1:553232-596641 GCA_002072015.1 Radix auricularia
AATTTCAGCCGAATGCGCCCCACGTTTTTAGTTTATTTTCTTCTTTTTAGTTCACAAAACGTGGTATCTTTAAAACTTGTTTTTAAATATTTTTATTTATACTGAACTCACGTACTCAAACATCCAAAGAAAACTCCGTCCACATCAGCTTTTGAATCTTTTAGAAGCAGAGTAACGGCAAACAATTATACTCGTATAATTAGAACGCTAATAACTTATCAACTGCTCACAAACAAACTTTAGAAATTAAAAGTTACTCTCTTTGAAAACTAGTGTGATGAATTATGGCACAATCCGTTCATGGTCGCTCGTCCGTTGTTGACTGCATGAAAAGTAGGTCCCCCCACATTGAGCGACATCCAAACATCGCACAAAGATTGCTCGGCTGTTGCAGGTCAACGGGCTGGTGTCATCAGGTGCTTAGTTCAGCTTGTGTTGACAGCAGGTGGGCAGGCGACCAAACATCACGGGTTATCTCGATGGAATTGTGTCAGATTAGCTACATGATAAAACAGACTTGTATCGCATACCAAGACCAACAATCCATGTGCGCGTATCCACTATGTGGGTGTTGGTATCATTTATATAGAAATAGTGGACACAATATTTACAGTATGTGAAGAGTTGAATCGGAAAAGGACAAAGTAACTGGACATTTAAGGGACATCAATTTAAGAGATAGGAGGAATGAGTTCATAGAATGACAACGTTGGAGTTTACTTGTTTCCATGCTGTTATTGTCAATGTCACCATTATGATTATGGAATGAACCTGTTCTATATTAAGTATTAGCTAAGATTTCAAAGGGATCCATCCAAAGCAGGCATACAGCACATAATTCACATATCGTTATCGATTGCAAAACCCTAATGTTGTCAATGTCCATTGACATGAGTTCAGGGTGGGTACTGGTTCAGCCGGTCAGTATGAATGGATAATTATTTAATCTAGGACTAAGGACATAATCGTGGGTGAGCCAATAAGTAGAAATGATCTACAATCTACATAATGAGCAACATCTGTTAAAAATAATTGTTTTACTTTTGGGGATATGCTTAGTGATATTACTGTGTATCTTATAGTTGTCAATGGGATTTTAACACACGTGTTTTTATCCCTTACTTACATCATTGCAATTACTTGGGCTTTGCATCACATCTTTAATTATAGACACAGAGAGTGACGTGTTAGGAGAGGTTACAGTAGACGTGTTTTAGAATGATCAAGTTTTAGAGCGTTAGAGCGGCAAAGATTTAGGGTAGCCAAGTTTTAGAGTGGTCATTTTATATATATATATTTCCTCTTTTTTTTCGGGGGGGGGGGGGACGACAACGACGAGTTTGAGGGTGGCCGAGTTAGGTAAGAAAAAGATGTTGATATCAAAGACTTTGAATGAGTCGGTGGGAGATTTCCAAGTGAACTTTGGTTTCTGTCTACAACATAGATTTCTCCCTGCCATGGTTTAAACATTGATCTCCATGGGCACTGTTGAGATTCTACCATGCCCATGCTTTAACATATATTTGAAAGTATTAGTTGTTTCTGGTTTTGTTTTGTTTGTTTGTTTTTGTATTGTCTGCTACGCGGTTTAAGCTCAGTCACCTATAAAACAAATATATGATCGATTTATGTAAGTTGGTCAGAATCTTCATACTTTTAATGATTTTGTGTGTGTTGCTATTAGCGAATATGTTTGTTGATGTTTTCGTGTGGTTGCGCGCTTGCGAGCGTGTTAACAATATCTAAAAGCTGCGTTTTTGTAAAATTCTACACGTATTCATGAGTATGTATTTCATGGTAACTTATCTAGCCTAGGCCAATACACGCCTTGGACTGCATGGTTTAACACATCCCTATCATTTTACTAAATTCTTCAACATGTGTATCAAAGAGTTTACAAGAGATGGCTATTTAATCATGTGCCGTCATCCAAGCTGAATTTACCAGTATAGAACACTTCCACCAACCACCAACACTATTACAGCACTTGTTTTCCAGAATAGTTCGATAATACGCGACACATCATCGGGGTAGTATCCGTTATGGTCAATAGTCTGTTGTGGGAAATAAAAAAGAAATACCGAATTGGACATTTCAGAAAGGTGGCTGAAATGGTTCTGAATTCTGAGGCGTTGGGAAATAAGGAGGAATATAATGGCTGGGAATGATGTTTGTGTATGCGAATTCAAGGGGTAGGTCTTATAGGGAAAAACTACATCAGTAATGCTGTGTGTAGCAGAGATAATAGATGTAAAGGAAAAACTACGACACGAAGAATGAGTATCTCTGAGGCTCAGATGATGAAATTAGTTACGGGAACGCTGCCAGCGGTTGTGGTGAAGACGGTGTCAAGTGCTCCCCGTCTTAATGGCGTTTTGATTGACTTGTGTATTCATACAAGGCGCAAGCATTGAACATCTTTTCAGGGCATCGAAGTTGATGTCATTGGCAGATATTCAGTTGGGTTGATGTTATTGGCAGGTAATCGGTAGCACGCTGGGATCTCGCTCACTCTTTATTTGGCGAACAACTCTTGGTTGAAAAAACATTCTTTTAAAAAATCCTATCTTTCGGTCGTTGAAAAGTACACAAAGTTCACTCAAATTTATGCCGCCATCCTACCACAACAATGAAATTAAAAAATAAAAATAAATATCCCTTACAGACCATGAATGTCCATGGGAGCAAGTGAAGTAGAGTTCACCTGTTTCATTGACCACAAACGAGCATGGGATTGTGTGGTTAGCACAATGCCCCGGGGCCTTACCAGTACCGCGGCTCGAACTCGCGACCCGAGTTCTTGCAGCGGTTCAGTAGTCCAGCTCGCTACAACTTCGACCACCGCGCCCCTAAAAATGAAATTATGAAGATCTAAATCTGTAGCAGACATCGCAGGAGGGAAAAGTAAAAAATTACTGTTAACTTTTTTAAATATGTGCGTACTAACATATAACAAGTACTAAGGCTGAATATTCAATTGAGCCGCAGTGGATTAAACAATATTTTATGTTGAAATTGAGAGAAGAGAAGCACTTGCAGACATCAATCTTAATTACAGCATATCACAGAAATTTGACCAGTGATGAGTAACCAAACATTCTTGCCCAAAAAACTTTAGTTCTACCAAACAATCTTGACCAATACATGCATCACACAATCCTGACCAATAACACACATCACACAATCCTGAACAATAACACATATCACATAATCCTTAACAATAACATACATCACACAAACTTGACCAATAACACACATCACACAATCTTGACCTATAACACACATCACACAATCTTGACCAATAACACACATCACACAATCCTGACCAATAACACATATCACACAATCCTGACCAATAACACACATCACACAATCCTGACCAATAGCACACATCACACAATCCTGACCAACAACACATATCACACAATCCTGACCAAATCACACAATCCTGACCAAAACACACATCCGCAATCCTGACCAAAAACACAAATCACACAATCCTGACCAATAACACACATCACACAATCTTGACCTATAACACACATCACACAATCCTGACCAAAACCACACATCACACAATCTTGACCAATAGCACACATCACACAATCCTAACCAATAAGACACATCACACCATCTTGACCAATAAGACACATCACACCATTCTGACCAATAAGACACATCACACCATCCTGACGTAAAACACTGAACACTACTACTTTTTTACTATGCTTACAATTTTGAGAGCTTATTGATTAGACTGTATTTATGCTTCTAACCATTGTTCCACTAAAATCTAATCTAAAAATATAACATAATTCAATGAGTCATGACGTTTTCCGGTTTTAGAAATGACAAAGCTATATGTCATTAAGTACACTGGGCCAAAGCTACCCATCCTGCGAGCCCAAACAACAAACAGCACTATTCAAGTGACGTATTCTACAACTCACGGGAAATAGCTCGTACTCAGCAGTTAGTCCACACAAGAGGCACTCGCCGCTGCAATACTGGACACTTATTCAGGTTACATTTCGTGTTTACTGGACAGGTCATCGCCCCATCGTCTCACCACTTTCCAAACGGACGTCCTTACATCACGAGCAAATATGCGAGGAATGTGAGAAGTACAAGAGTTGGATAAAAAAACACGTCCCAGCTGCTGAATCGTCACGAGCGCTGCGACAGCTGGTGTGGACGTCAATATCGCATGGTCACCGTGGCACTTATGGGATACATACCCAAACTGGGAAAGGGATGTAGAAAAATACGGGAAGTGGGACAAAAAGGGTAAGCGTTGGATGGTCACCGTTGTACTCAGGGATACCCTAATGGGGATGCAGTAACATACGTTTCGTGGAGCTTAATGTAAGTATAGCAAGGTCACCGTGGCACTAAGGCATACCCTAACGGGGATGTAGTAACATACGTTTCGTGGAGCTTAAGGTAAGTATAGCAAGGTCACCGTGGCACTAAGGCATACCCTAACGGGGATGTAGTAACACACGTGACGTGAAATAAAAGGTAAGTAAAGCAAGGTCACCGTGGCACTAAAGGATACCATATCGGAGATGTAGTAACATACGTATCGTGGAGCATAAGGTAAGTATAGCAAGGTCACCATTGTACTCAGGGATACCCTAACGGGGATGTAGTAACACACGTGACGTGGAATAAAAGGTAAATACTGGTATGCATTTGACGGCTTAATCCGACATTTGACGTCACACGTTTTATTTTCACTCCTCAGGCTGAAAATGACGCCACCATCGTTGCCCTGTGTTATAGCAGTGGTGGTAGTAGTGGTGGCCCTTGACTGTCGCTTACGTTTGCTGATTGTAATCATGTGTGGGTGAAATGCAGTTACGAGTAGAGATGTTAACAATTAATGACTAATAATCACTAATCGATTCATTATTTCTTGCACAGCATAACACATTTGCTGTGTTACGTCACAAAATTTTGGAGTCGTGTAATAACCGCGACTTACCCGATTTCGTGAAATAATGAATCGCAACTTAACGGTATCTATATATACGCTATACAAAAATAATTAATCGAAATTAATTAAATTGCTTCCCCGATTAATCGAAGAAATATTTTAATCATTAGCAGCCTTAATATATACATAAGCGCGTGTATGTAAAAGGTTAGCCGTACCACTTCCAGTTCACAGTTTGGAAAATCTGAGAATGTGTAAACTATTTGAGATTGGATATCCCAAGATTTATCCCCAAAGTAATTACAGCGTTGCATTAATTGCGCGGCAAACTACATGGTTTTGTTGTAGCTCAGGTTGGTGATGTGTTGTTGGAGACCAGGCGCACGATTCATTGCTGATTGCATTTTTCTTTATTGCACACATCGAATCTCAATTTGGGAAAGTGATTTTACGTGTCGTGGCGGACAACAGACTCACCGTCAGTAGTTCCACGAATTGACCAAATAATCTCCCTGACTGGCGGCCTTGTCATGTTTGACGAGCCTATTATGTAGCAGGCCAGAAATGTGCATATAAATCATACAATTATTTCCATAATTTGGATGCTTGGTTATGAGTCAGTCTGCAGTATTTCTATTTATTTCATGACTAAAACGCTTCATTGAGCCCTAGAATGTCACTGTGACAAAACATAAACGCTATATCCACTACATAAAAAACCGTTTCTCTGAAAACATCCAACATAAGTTATCGGGAAGGTTTTGAATACGATCTACTCGATAGCATATCAACAAACAAACAAACAATTGTGCTCATCCTTGTAAATGACACACATTTAAAAGATTGGGGAAAACTTTTCATTAGAGCTGTTGCACCTTAATAAACAAGTTAAAAGTTAACGAATGACTTTTAAAAAATTGTAAAAGTTATATTTATAAACTTTATGACAGAGATTTCATTGAAAGAGCTAAATATTATTGTTGTTATTAGTCGTATAGGAATAGTGTGAATATATGTCCAGCTAGAGGTGCTAACTAATGTTCCTTCTAAGGTTCGTTGGTCCATGTAAAAACTTGTGATCGAAGTTGCAAAGCGAGAGAAGGCACGTGTTCCTTAGTATTAATAATGGGCTGTGTTGTTGAAATGTCATTGCCGTCTCAAAGAACTCCGTCAAACCAAAGTTATCCACATCAAACCATTCAGAACCATTTTCCAACATGCGCAATAAGTTATGTCTTCTGTCAGCCCCTCTCTCATTAATTCGTTTTGTGTTAACTTTGAATATTAACACTTCATGCACCAGACTGTCTTGGCAGTGTTTCCTAAAAATGATTTTCAATATGACTATTTTTTTAAAATATACATTTAGGGGAGGGGGTGTTGAAAAGTGTGTGGGGGGGAGTAATATTTAGACTTTTATCAAACTACGCAAGCCTTAATGACCTGGACACAAGGACAGTCAAGATAAAATGAAAAAAATTGGAATGACTTGGTGTTTTAACACACAAAGGGTAACAAATAATGACGGACTGACCTTAACAGAGTCATTTTGTTATTAAATAATGTCAGTTTAGAAAGTTTGCCTATTTGGGCGAGTAGAAATGAGACTTGATACACGCTGGGGCAGGGGACATGGGTTGTCAGATATGTTGCGAGTTGCAAGTTGTTTTATTATAATAATTTAACTTCCTCTTCAAGCAGATCCGGGAGTCATGAGTTATCGGTTACTGACCTATAACGCATATTACGCCAGTTTTTAAAAAAATAAAAACTTAGATATTTTTTACTTCAGTTCTGATTGTAGACGAAATATCGAGTACCCGCTTCAAGTCGGAGCGATTGAAACTCTTCATTGCGACTCGCCAAATCTAAAATTTAAATTTAAATTACTTGGCCATGAAAAGGCTTAATGTTCATATAGATCTACTTGTCATTCAAATGTATATTTTGGCTATTCGTTCAGTTTGGAATGGTTGGGAATCACCAAAGTTACAGAGATGTGGGACTGATTGGATCTGAGACAGTCAAAGATTAATGTTAAAAAATAAAACAACAAATAAGGTTTTGACTCATGTGAACAATTTTCATTAATAAACAATTATATATCTTAAACTTATCCGACTGAACCAATTAAACCGAATATAAAGCTTCTATCCAGACACCCACCACAGCCATGAGATTACCCTCCACCCAAACAACCACCACAGCCATGAGATTACCCTCCACCCAAACAACCACCACAGCCATGAGATTACCCTCCACCCAAACAACCACTACAGCCATGGGAATACCTTCTATCCAGACACCCACCACAGCCATGAGATTACCTTCCACCCAAACAACCACTACAGCCATGAGAATACCTTCTATCCAGACACCCACCACAGCCATGAGAATACCTTCTATCCAGACACCCACCACAGCAATGAGATTACCTTCTATCCAGACACCCACCACAGCCATGAGATTATCTTCTATCCAGACACCCACCACAGCCATGAGATTACCTTCTATCCAGACACCCACCACAGCCATGAGATTACCCTCCACCCAAACAACCACCACAGCCATGAGAATACCTTCTATCCAGATACCCACCACAGCCATGAGATTATCTTCTATCCAGACACCCACCACAGCCATGAGATTACCTTCCACCCAAACAACCACCGCAGCCATGAGATTACCTTCTATCCAGACACCCACCACAGCCATGAGATTACCTTCTATCCAGACACCCACCACAGCCATGAGATAACCTTCCACCCAAACAACCACCACAGCCATGAGATTATCTTCTATCCACAGCCATGAGATTACCTTCTATCCAGACACCCACCACAGCCATGAGATTATCTTCTATCCAGACACCCACCACAGCCATGAGATTATCTTCTATCCAGACACCCGCCACAGCCATGAGATTATCTTCTATCCAGACACCCACCACAGCCATGAGATTACCTTCGACCCAAACAACCACCACAGCCATGAGAATACCTTTCTTCCAGACACCCACCACAGCCATGAGATTATCTTCCACCCAAACACCCACCACAGCCATGAGATTACCTCTCCTCCAGACTAAGTGGTATCCACAATCTGTCGTCCATGCTGACCAGGACTAAGTGTTGAGCCGGCACGTTATCGACCTGTCAGGTCCACACAATGGCCAATTAACCTTCTCACGTAACGGCCCATTCCGTTAGTGTCTGTGTCACATTTACGTGGGCAGCTCGCACCACTGGTATGTTCTCAAACATTTATTGGTAGCCCTAGATTCAAATTTTATAGAAACAACTTTTTATAAATACACCTTCCTTGGGAATTCACTATAACATGGACTTAAAATGATAATCTGTAAAATTCCGGGAAATAATCACAACTTTTTTTTATCTACTACAGACGGGAGTAGCACTATATAACCGTACTCTTGTCTATTCATGTCTGCTACACTTGTAGGCGGGGAACTTCAGAAGACAGATACTATACCATTTCACAACTAGAAAAATGTGGTCATCATCTGATTAGAGAAAACACTCGCAACATAACTCATGCAGCTGATAGCTCGCAACGGCTTCACTCCCTTATCTGTGCAAGCGACCTTTAACCTCTTTTAAAGATGTTAGCCATTTCGAAATCGGCAGACAGGGTGCCAATCACGGGCGTAATTTGATTAAACCCATGACTTTCATTTACGATTGAATAACAATCTGAACGTGGCGACGCGATGACAGTGAATTAATCGACCTAATGGTTTCATCTGTTTGCGTTATTAGATCAATAACGTTGCCAATTTTTAAAGCAGATCACTAATTAAAGAAAGCTGTCCACATCAGTCCACCACATAAACTCCGGGCCCAGTTCTGTCCTGCTCCGCATCCCTGATAACAGCAACCATACAGTGATGACTGGAGACACGTATCGGTTGCTGCACTTGTGCTTGGCCACCCACCCATGTCTAGACTTTCTAGGCAGGCAGAGGTCGATATCAGACGGCCTATGACACAATAATAGTCACACGGAATGAATGCTCTTAAACAAAAGCGCGGGACTGTATCGATTTGGAAAGTTGACATAGCAGCAATGATGCAGGACACGAATTAGGACTTATCACTATAACATGTGCTGACATACCAGCAATGATGCATGCAGGACACGAATTAGGACTTATCACCATAACATGTGCTGACATACCAGCAATGATGCATGCAGGACACGAATAGGACTTAATATCACCATAACATGTGCTGACATACTAGCAATGATGCATGCAGGACACGAATAGGACTTAATATCACCATAACATGTGCTGACATACCAGCAATGATGCATGCAGGACACAAATAGGACTTAATATCACCATAACATGTGCTGACATACCAGCAATGATGCATGCAGGACACAAATTAGGACTTACCACCATAACATGTGCTGACATACCGGCAATGATGCATGCAGGACACAAATTAGGACTTATCACCATAACATGTGCTGACATACCGGCAATGATGCAGGATACAAATAGGACATAATATCACCATAACATGTGGTGACGAAACCCTGAAAGGGAGTTCAATAAACAATGCACAGGCATCCTTGATGAGGTACACTGATAACGAAGTTGAGAGGGGAAACCGTAGATCACGAAATATTTTGTGTAACAAGAACATACATACTATTAGAGCCTAACAAAATGATGCTAATAAATCCAGCCCTTATTCCAGTCCAACTCTTTGGTCAAATTCTTTGGCTAACAATCGACTGACTGGTGACGGGCGCTACACGCAGCCTTAGCTTGTTTCTAGCAGGTGCGGAAGCGCAGACGATTCAAGTTAGGCGAAATGCAGGGGCTGAAATTCCACACATGCCTTGCCACAGCTATAACATCTTATCGCTAATATCTTATGTTGATTAATCGATAGATAATCCGAAATGGGACTAATCTGCAACTTTGAAAATAAATCGGTAATCGATTTTTATATTTTTTAAAATTTCAGCAAAGTAGTCGGTCATAGTTAGATGTAGAGAGGACAAACAGTCCCAATGGTAATCAGTTGGTCGATGTAGATAGATAGAGAAAGGAGGACATCTAATAAACTGGACGAGTAGCGTGCCGGTCGAATGCTATCGATACCTGAACAACAGGCTGACCCCGACTGGACACTGGCAACCTATTGGTGAGCACGTGGCATTGGACGACATCTGATGTTAATTCGGCCAGACCGAATGGGTAGTGCTCCCCCCAAACACGCCAGAGATAATCACGTGACCTCCATCCCCTCCCCCTCCTCCACCCCCCACGGCCGGGCAGACCATCTTTGTTGCCAAGTCATCGACACTCGTTGATAAATAAGTAACTTGCAACATCACAGGGGAGGGGGTGGGACAGGAAGAGCGGCATTGATTTTGGTGTGAATATTGATTCCACTGTACAACACGCCGTCCATAGTCTGAACGTGTCAGGATTTCACCGGACCACACGCTCGTGTGTCATAGGGGCATGTGACACGCTGGCGGGAAATATCACAGAATTCCCTGTGCGTATGTCATGGGGACAGGGACACGATTTCGGGAAATGACACAAAGTTTGGTTTTGCATAAGTCACGGTGACAAGACCTCAATGACTACCCGCTAGTTACGGGCAGTGCGGACTCAAAAGTGGGGTTGCGTGACGCGACACGTTGTGCTAAGATAGCCTTGTGTTTTCTGTCTCCGATGCCAATCCAGCTGATGAGTAATGCAATCAGTCGCCTCAGGGATGGAGTAGGAGGGAAAGGGCTGCCATGGTGCACAGACTTGGCGAGACAAAGACCGGGTGATATTGATTACAAACTAAAGAAATGATCGGCATAGTGGACTTAGACCCGCTCTAGTACCCGGTAATATAATATTTGGTTTGGGTGGCTACAGGAGCTTTTTTTTATCTAGAAATATCACAAATCCCTCATCCTTATCACTATTCAAAGAATACCAATCACCAATACTTTATTAATAAGTATATCACTCGTACCCGTATAAATATATATTACACTTGGACAATCACTGGTATATCCCAGACCATCACTGGTATATCCCAGGCCATCATTGGTATATCCCAGGCCATCACTGGTATATCCCAGACCATCACTGGTATATCCCAGGCTATCACTGGTATATCCCAGGCCATCACTGGTATATCCCAGGCCATCACTGGTATATCCCAGGCCATCACTGGTATATCCCAGGCCAACACTGGTATATCCCAGGCCAGCACTGGTATATCTCACACCATAACTGGTATATCTCACACCATCACTGGTATATCCCAGATCATCAGTTGTATGTATCCGTATATCATAGAATCTCACTTGCTTATAAGAGACCATCACTAGAATATCAAACCATCACTAGAATATCAAACCATCACTGGAATATCAAACCATCACTGGAATATCAAACCATCACTAGAATATCAAACCATCACTAGAATATAAGACCATAAATCAGACCATCTCTGATATATAATACATCTTTACTCCTGTTTACATACCATCACGATTTTATCACAGACCCTATTAGATAAACTTTTAGCTAGTATTTGGAAATAATGCATAAGCAAAAAGCATTAACGCTCATTGCTCTTAACCAGGTATGGATAATAATTCTATTTCTTTTATTTATCTTGATTGTAGTCACATTCTTTTTTTAACCAAGCTTATTGCTTAATGGCATGTTTACCTAAACCTTTATGAAAACAAAGTATATTTTTACTGGAGACGATAACACTGATATCCAAACAGATGTGCTCGACTATTGAGACTTGTAAGAAATCCTTGAGCACTGAAACAACGAGAGGCACCATACTGGACCACAACAGGGATTTCATGAATTTAATGGGAACGGGAGCTTGAAGGACTTAGTTAAAACATAATAATTATTTTTATATAATATATATATATATATATATATACATATATANAGAACACCTGTTGAAACAACAAATTCCTCTCTAGGAATACACCAGAACACCTGTTGAAACAACAAATTCCTCTCTAGGAATACACCAGAACACCTGTTGAAACAACAAATTCCTCTCTAGGAATACACCAGAACACCTGTTGAAACAACAAATTCCTCTCTAGGAATACATCAGAACACTTGTTGACAGCTTAGTTGAAATTCGTTGACAACTTAGTTGAAATACGTGTGACACAGGATTGGTAGTGGGGGGGAGGGGGGTATGACAGCTTAGAAAAAGTTTCAGTTTTCGGCAACTAACACTCCTGGGTATAACAAATTTAAGGCTACCACTAATTATTACAACACACCAGCACATGGCAGCATCTACACATCAGAAATAGAGTGAACTGTTCCACCAGCCAGTGACCGGCAACTACGGGGAGAAAGCAGTGGCTATCCCGAAGAAGATACACGGTCTGGTATCCGTAACTCTGTAACCACGTGGAACTGTTTGGATCTGTAGGGAGAGAGACCTGCCCCCCACGTCCACCCCCACCAGATCGCTTGTGCCCAGACACTGCCAATAATAATGGCCATCATAGATCGATATCGTGGAGTTTATCCAACAAGCGCTGTTGCGCCCCCCCCCCCCAACTTGTTTAAACCATTCGAGTTCTTTCTCACAGTGGAACAAGTTTGATATTCGAGGTTTGGATATAACAGTTTGCCGGCAGGAAGCACTTGCCAAAGTTTCTACTTTCAAATCTACGCATTGTATGGATATAACACTTTGCCTGCAGGACGTACTCGCTATCAATGTTGCCTATAGGCTGCGCGGCTGAGCAGATATCTGACCGATCCGCGCAGTAGTGTAGAATTACCGCGCAGAAAATTATGTAAAATATTGCAACAACAAAAAATGGATGCTGTGCACAAGAATATTTTTACTTTGCACACGGATTAACGAACCGTAGAGGGAGCATTGCTCGCTATAGCTTCTAAATTCTGATGTCAAACTACAGTGTCTGGCCTTGCCAATTTGTAGGACGTATCTCTACAGTTTCGACTGATACGAACGACGTAAGTCCATCACCATGGCAACCATCTCAGTTGGTGGAAGGGAAGCGGTGAAAGTAAATATAATCGTTACACCTACGCCGCCAGCAATTTTATACGACGCGGGAGGGTGTAAATAATGGGGACAAGGCCTTATTGTTTAGTTAGAGTAATAATGAGGATTAGAGGCATATTCGGTGATGGTGGAAGGTTGTATGAATGGTTGGAAATATAGGATTGTAGTGAAGAGAGAAATGATGGATTGTGGTGAATGGTGAAGAGAGAAATTATGGATTGCGGTGAAGAGAGAAATGATGGATTGTGGTGAAGAGAGAAATGATGGATTGCGGTGAAGAGAGAAATTATGGATTGCGGTGAAGAGAGAAATGATGGATTGTGGTGAAGAGAGAAATGACGGGTTGTGGTTAGGAGAGAATTGATGGATTGTGGTGGAGAGAGAAATGACGGGTTGTGGTTAGGAGAGAATTGATGGATTGTGGTGAAGAGAGAACTGATGGATTGTGGTGGAGAGATAAATGATGGGTTGTGGTGGAGAGAGAAATGATGGATTGGGGTGAATAGAGAAATGATGGATTTTCGTGAAGAGAGAAATGATGGATTGGGGTGAAGAGAGAATTGATGGATTGTGGTGGGGAGAGACATGGGGGATTGTGGCGAAGAGAGAAATGAGGGATTGGGTGGAGAGAGAAATGAGTGATTGGGGTGAAGAGAGAAATGAGGGATTGGGGTGAAGAGAGAAATGAGGGATTGGGGTGGAGAGAGAAATGAGGGATTGAGGTGGAGAGAGAAATGAGTGATTGAGGTGGAGAGAGAAATGAGGGATTGAGGTGGAGAGAGAAATGAGTGATTGGGGTGGAGAGAGAAATGAGGGATTGAGGTGGAGAGAGAATTGATGGATTGTGGTGGGGAGAGAAATGAGTGATTGAGGTGGAGAGAGAAATGAGGGATTGAGGTGGAGAGAGAAATGAGTGATTGGGGTGGAGAGAGAAATGAGGGATTATAGTGAAATATGTGAAAATACTAAAGCTGGGTGTAAACGTTAAATTGTTATTGAAAAGTGGTGGGGGGGGGGAGAAGTAGCAACACTGAAATGATAACACAGCTTTAATTACGTCTTGTGCTTTAGAGTGTTAATGAATTTAAACAAAAATATTTTAAAGATTATTCTTATTTGGTTAGTGAGGATATCTCTAATTTCTGTAGTTACTTCACACTTCTTGCACTGACTCTCGTTATCAGGAAATAAGTGGGCAACGCGTCCCACAACAAGGTTATTTCTTTATTTGGTTATAACAAAGCTTCCCTTTATCCGGCCTCCTACTCCGCCTCGAACTCCAACTGGAACTGCGATCTCACTCTACAGGAAACTAAACGAACTCAACTCGACCAGTCAAACTAAAAGAGACATTTGAACGTTGGCGAACAGTCTTCAGTAAACAGCAAGATCGCAACGCAAACATCCCAATAAAGAGTAGATCTAACAGTTGCTAAAACTTTTCAACCCTCTTGCAGAAGACTCTTCTAGTATTGCATGCAATTGAATGGTACATATAAGAATATAGAAGTTTTGGAAGTTCCATGACATTCAATGGTACACATAAGATCCTTAAAATATTGGAAAGTCCATGGACATGAAATGTACACAGAATAATTTAGAAGTATTGGAAGGTCCATTCCATTCACTGTTTTACATAAGAATATAGAAGTATGGAAGGTCTATTGATTGCATTCAATAGTATACATAAGAATATATAAGTATTGGAAGGTCACATAAGAATATAGAAGGTCCATGCCAATCAAGCAATTTTACAACTCACTGAGCAGTGAATGCATGCGATTCAATGCATGTACAAGTACAACAGATAAACTATATCTGGCCTCTGTGAAAATCACGAAGCCATGTTCCGCCTTGCACTACACATTGGACACGTAAATCGTGTGTTCATTTGTGTGTCTGAGAAGAAAATTTGACACGAATTTATATTTTGCGCTGAAATTGCATAGCACAAAACTGCATGGCAATACAAGTATGTTAGCAATCCATGTCTGCAATCCTGGCATCATCGGAATTTTTCATCGAGGATAAGCTGGAAAAAAAACCTCACGTTATATCATTTCTGTTTGTGTTATCGGATGTCTATTTTCAGGAAATATTCATTTTTGTCCTCTGTTTTACAAGCCATAATTCTCACCCTCCTCTCTCCCTCCCTCTCTCTCTCTCCTCCTTTTCCCAATCATCTGATGACATCAAATAGCACACCTCCTCAATGGTATGGACCATTTTAAGGGTTCCTACACTATCACAGTGGTGTCATCGACTAGCACCCCATAATGAAATCTAATAGACGATTGTAAGGGTCCCCACACTATCACAGTGATGTCATCGACTAGCACCCCATAATGAAATCTAATAGACGATTGTAAGGGTCCCCACACTATCACAGTGCTGTCATCGACTAGCACCTTATAATGAAATCTAATGGAGGATTGTAAGGACCCCCACTCCCACACTATCACAGTGCTGTCATCGACTAGAACCCCATAATGAAATCTAATGGAGGATTGTAAGGACACCCACACTATCACAGTAATGTCTAGATAAATTTAAATAATTTCGGGGTATAGAGGTAAAGGAATAAGAGGCACTGCAGAACACTCGTGATACTTACAAATACCATTATTGTCAGTTACATTGATGTCCAGATATAACAACAGAATGGAACCAGTGCAGTTACAGAATCAGACCGCCCCGGTCACAACAAGAGAGGGGGAGATAGGGTGCCACCAGGATGATGTATAAGCTAAAAGTTGTTTTTAAAAAAATAATACAAATTTAAAAAAGATCAAGCTTCATCTACCAAAGGCAAAACCTTTTACACGAATCTTCGCCAGTGTCACCATACAGAGGCGTCACTAGGTTTGGTGTCACCCGGGGCGGTACCTCATGGTGTCACCCCCTCACGACTTAACCCATAGAACTCCTCCTAGTTCTCCAGTGCAAAATAACGGGAATTTAAAGAAGTTTAAATTTTCGTGTCACCCACCTGATGGTGTCACCCGGGGCGGCCCGCCCCCACCGCCACCCCCTATCGACGCCACTGTCACCATACACACGTGTTCATCCGTCACAGATGGACACGCCTCGATTGATGTGTGACCTTGCTTAAGTGAAGTAGTATTGCAATAGTGCAACATTCGTGTTAGGACAGCACTTAGTGTTATTGACGGTCTAATATAAGGACCAAAATTCTAATGTAGACGATTAGTTGTGTTATTAAAGAGACAAAAATGTTAGTGGCGAGTTATATGTAAATTAATAATTTTTTTTAAACTCTAATAATTATATAAATGATTTAAAAAACAAATTCTCTTTACTGAAGAAAATAACAAAGAACAGACGCACAAAAAGCCATGTTTTACCTGCAGAAAGTCAGAAGTGAGACGACATTGCGCCTCAAAGTCATGTGGCTTGGAATCATTTTACAGGCAGTTCAGGCAGGGGAAATGTCCAGTCGATGTGGTTGAGCGAACAATACCGGAGCCGGGCACTTTCAAAACTTCAGTGGTCTAAATTAATTCCAGTCATTGCATCACGTCGCTGACTTGGAACATCTGTTAGAGTTATCAAGCTCTCGGTGAGACTTGAAGACATACCAAATATCCCGACCTTTGCTCGGTGAAGATATTGACACTGAAACTTGATGTTTATATCAACACATGCCCTTTGGTCAAATAGCTTTGACAAGGGTTTTCTCCCTCACCCATTCCCGTCTGCTCATTAGTCAATGTGAGTTGCTGGTTCAGCTCTGTCCCCTTCCACACTGACGGAAACAATCGAGTCTGATGACAAGCTCGTGATGCAAACAATGGCTTATTACGATAAATAAAAACTGGGTTTATATTTGTAGACAGTCATTAGACCTGGTCAACCCTGCTTTAGAGCCTATATATAAACATCCCTCCATGATAGTTGATGAATGTCATTGAATTAAAATCGTGCCGCATGTTATTGACAATAAAATAAAATGTTTCCTAAACTATTGAACCACAAAACATGAGCTCACACTAGAGCGATAGCAATAACTTTGAAATTCAAATGATAAAATGAGGGAAGTGGAAATTATTTTTTTAAAGAACTCCCCACGTCTTTAAATTATATATACATATAAACATAAAGGAGAACTTTGTTCTCAAGAGAATCAAATTACAGTGCTGCGCGTTCTATCACATTTGCTTTTACTAAATAGAATCGTAGCTTTGTTTCGGCTTGACAAAGATAGTCACAATGGTCTATTTCTAATGGACGTTCTTTTATTAGCACTTAACTGTGTCGGAATAACGATAAGTAACAATAAGAGAAGTCAAACAAAAAATGAAACTAGATTGATCTATATAAGATCTCTTTCAAGTTAACACAAATTAAAGTAAAATTAAATAAATAATTGTTAAGTGATTGAACACATCGGCACTTCTCATACTTGACTACAACAAAATCCCCTATTCCTATAACTCTTCAAATTTGGTTGTGTTGCTGAAAGTTGGAGCCATTAGTTCATTTAAACATATGTGCTAGAGCGTTATCGCAGTTTTCAAGGTTCGGAGCTCATTGGCGACACTCATTAGCCAAAACAGGTTATCTTGGCCAGAACACACGAGACTAACACACTGCTAGCACATTTTAGTACTATAAATTATCGTTTATTTCAGAGCACATTAGCGGAAACCATTAGCCAAAACAGATTATCTTGGCCAGAACACACGAGACTAACACGCCGTTGGCACATCTTAGTGCAGCGCATGTATAAAGTAAACAATCACAGTCAGCACGCCATGGACTGAGGGTGTTTACCGTAACATAAGGAGGGGGATAAGAAGGGTGTTGGACGAATGGACAGGGGATGTTTACTTTAACATCTAAAAGAGGGTTGGGGAAGGATAGAAAGGGCAACTTAACCCTGTACGCTGAGAGGCGTGTAAGAAACGATACAAATAGAGTGTTGGGACAGTGCCCCCACCCAACGATACAAATAGAGTGTTGGGACAGTGCCCCCACCCAACGATACAAATAGAGTGCTGGGACAGTGCCCCCACCAAACGATACAAATAGAGTGTTTGGACAGTGCCCCCACCAAACGATACAAATAGAGTGTTGGGACAGTGCCCCCACCAAACGATACAAATAGAGTGCTGGGACAGTGCCCCCACCCAAACGATACAAATAGAGTGCTGGGGCAGTGCCCCCACCAAACGATACAAATACAGTGCTGGGACAGTGCCCCCACCAAACGATACAAATAGAGTGCTGGGACAGTGCCCCCACCAAACGATACAAATAGAGTGCTGGGGCAGTGCCCCCACCCAACGATACAAATAGAGTGCTGGGACAGTGCCCTCCACCCAACGATACAATTAGGGTGCTGGGACAGTGCCCCCACCCAACGATACAAATACAGTGCTGGGACAGTGCCCCCCACCCAACGATACAAATAGAGTGCTGGGACAGTGCCACCACCCAACGATACAATCAGGGTGCTGGGACAGTGCCCTCCACCCAACGATACAATTAGGGTGCTGGGACAGTGCCCTCCACCCAACGATACAATTAGGGTGCTGGGACAGTGCCCCCACCCAACGATACAAATACAGTGCTGGGACAGTGCCCCCCACCCAACGATACAATTAAGAGTGTTCGGACAGTGCCCCCACCCAATGATACAAACAGAGTGCTGGGACAGTGCCACCACCCAACGATACAAATACAGTGCTGGGACAGTGCCCCCCACCCAACGATACAAATACAGTGCTGGGACAGTGCCCCCCACCCAACGATACAAATACAGTGCTGGGACAGTGCCCCCACCAAACGATACAAATAGAGTGTTGGGACAGTGCCTCCACCAAACGATACAAATACAGTGCTGGGACAGTGCCCCCCACCCAACGATACAATTACGAGTGCTGGGACAGTGCCCCCACCCAACGATACAAATAGAGTGCTGGGACAGTGCCCCCATCCAACCGGTAATTATCTTACACTGAGTAGTTTATAAGAAAAGGAAGAAACTGTGCATACTTAAAATACTTTTATATATTTATTTGTTTAGTAACACTATCACATTACTCCAGTACCCACAAGGATACGCGCTCTAAACTCTGGGAAACACTACTAGAATTAACTGGAGGCCCAAATGATAGCTGCGTTAGAGGTCACCTAGCCTACATGATAAACGAATTCAAGCTTTAACACAAAATTTTTTTAAAAGTTCAATCACTAGTTTACATGTCAATATTTCTGTTATACAAGGCCAGAGATGAATTATTGCTAGACATTGCATCTCTTCAAACGTCCATGATCCATGGAAACAATAGTCACACAAAACACCTGACTTGGCTCTGATGATAATCTTATTCCATGCGATATTGGGCTGGACTGGGGCGTAGATAGTAGTAAATACATTTCCTTGAATCAGCGATGGACGCCTTATCGTGCGTTTAAAGACAGAAGAGGGGCGGGGTTGTATGCTCTTTGGTAATAATTGATGTTATCCACAAGAAAAACAATGCAATACACGCGCCACGTTAGGTTACTTGAGACCGTACAAATAAAACAAGGGAAGAATCATTGTCTAACACTGTCGACTCATCGCTTACACGATAAACTGAGCCATGGACAAACACTTACAGCACATCACTTACATGGTGAACTAAGTAATAGATCATTGTCGAACAGTGCCTACACATCACTAACATGATGAACTAAGTGATCGATCATTGTCTAACAGTACCTACACATCACTTACATGGTGAACTAAGTAATAGATCATTGTCTAACAGTGCCTACACATCACTTACATGGTGAACTAAGTAATAGATCATTGTCTAACAGTGCCTACACATCACTAACATGATGAACTAAGTGATAGATCATTGTCTAACAGTGCTTACACATCACTAACATGATGAACTAAGTGATAGATCATTGCCTAACAGTGCCTACACATCACTAACATGATGAACTAAGTGATAGATCATTGTCTAACAGTGCTTACACATCACTAACATGATGAACTAAGTGATAGATCATTGTCTAACAGTGCCTACACATCACTTACATGATGAACTAAGTGATAGATCATTGTCGAACAGTGCCTACACATCACTAACATGATGAACTAAGTGATAGATCATTGTCTAACAGTGCTTACACATCACTAACATGATGAACTAAGTGATAGATCATTGTCTAACAGTGCTTACACATCACTAACATGATGAACTAAGTAATAGATCATTGTCGAACAGTGCCTACACATCACTTACATGGCACGAGAAACGATGCCACCTTCTTGAAATAATAAAATCACCACATTTATAATTCAACAAGGAAAGAACACGGACACCTGAAGTCAGGGCATGATGGTATAGGACGACATGAGACCAGTTGGTCGCACGGTCGTCATCAAATGATCATATTCATAGAGCTGCCCCACTTTCAACGGTCGGTCGACGTTAACACGCATCAACCACCAAACGAAACATCTTACTTAAACAGCAGAACGTAACGGACAATAGGGCGACATAGGAGACATCGGCGCTTCTCAAACTGCAATGCAACTGAACCATCTACAAAAAGTTTGGAGTGCTTTAAGTTCAACCTACATTTATGAAGTTTTGTAATTTCGACTAGGTTTTCGGTAAATGTATGTAATATTTTTTTACACTAGAAAACTAAATCAGACAAGATTCATATGGACTAAATAATTACGGCATGCTTATTTGTATTCTAAATTACATGAAGTGAAGTCAATTTCCAACTAGTGATGTATTAGATCATACAGACACGATTCAGTGCAGTTATGCCTCACTAACTGGTGTCATAACCCACCAAACAGCGGCGTCTAGAAATACACCAATTCTCACAATACCGGTGCAAAACGTGAACTTCTATTACTCTGTTTAACATACATTCAAGTAACGCACTTCATCTATAAGAATCACCATTCCTTGGATCGCCACCATACCATTCTTTAAGTGGCTCTAAACAATTTTTATATTTGTACAACTCGCATTTATTACACAAGCGTATACATTTCAGAAGAAAAAAAAACAGAAAATATTCCGCACATTACACTCTTGTGGAATTGTTAAAGAATCTCATTTAGCACAGACATGTTTTGTATTATCAGGGTTGTTACATAGAGCAGCGTTGACTGACAGAGACTGGCTGTTTAGGAAAGAATTATCTATTTTGACGTCAGTCGTCCAAGTTTCGACGCCAAGCAAATAGTAGTCCCTACCCACCGCTCTCCCCCCCCCCCCACACACCAAATACATACCTTATGATAGAGGATTGGGTTCCACGCCGACGGCACGAGTATCCTCAGTATTTTGGTTAACACGAACCAACCCGACAGCTTCCCTCAACAACCCATCAAACAAGGGGCGCCCTCACAGATGGTGCCATCCCCCCTGACCCCGCCTCCATTTTCTATTTTTGGACCAGGGCCCAGTCTCCCTTTGTATGGGCCGCTGTCCCCCATTCCATTTCAACTAGGGCTTTCCATCATCCCCCCAAAAAATAAAATGGTAGGGGGGTATGGTTAAACAAAGC
Organism: Radix auricularia; assembly: GCA_002072015.1. Classification (NCBI taxonomy): domain Eukaryota; kingdom Metazoa; phylum Mollusca; class Gastropoda; family Lymnaeidae; genus Radix; species Radix auricularia. The sequence goes on from MUZC01000222.1 coordinate 574,803, forward strand.
GGGTAGGGAGCAGTGTGGTCTGCCACGAACTAAGTACAAAGAAAAAACTTAAGAACGCATTTTTTAAAAAGAAATTAAAAAGAAATCCGAACTGTCGCTTCAGTCTCTAGGGCATGAGTTTTTTTAATCCATTGACCTTCTGACACTTTTTCTGACACACACATTTTAAGAGGCTCTATTGTAGTGTGGTCAAGACGGAATATTGAAGTAGGCAGTAGCCAGCATAAGGAAAAACAAATCCTATTCAGTTAAGGGTAGTGTTGTTTTTTGTCACCTAATTGTGATCGATTTTCTATGATGTTGATATCCTAACAATCACCCCCCTCAAATTCTTCAGCGAGACTACGCACTATCTACATTGATCGCGGCCGATGAGCCTAATGTAATATATACTGTACGGTTTTAGTATCATGTAACATCTAGGGTCATTCGATGTCACGAAAGATCATAAACCATCATTGGGGGGGGGGGGGATTGGGGGTCCTACTACCAAAAGAACACAACGCTGTGCATATAGGGATTGGGGGAAGGTAGAAAACTTTTTCCCGTATTACGGGGATTATGCGTTGCTTGATTGATTGCATGGTGGCCGAATGATGGCAGCACAAACGCCTCTGTCAGTCTGGGATATAGACTAGACTTCAAACACAACACATGGTTCTGCCATTGTGTCACCTGACATTTTGTGAATCGACATTGCGTGACCCTGATATTGTGTGACCTCTATTGTGCGATTTGACTCTGACCCTGACCTACACTCGTGATACCTGTCATGGTGTGATGTGGCACCGACCTGACATCGTGTGACCTGACATTGTGTGATTAGTGATTTGACAATGACCTGACATTAACCTCCAATTGTGTGACCAGGCACTGACATGGCATTGTGAGAGTTGACATCATGTTCCCTGACATAGTGTGACATAACATTAGCCTAACCTTTGTGTGACAGAAAATGGAGTGACTGGACATTGTGTGACCTCGAAAGTGTGGCTTAACAAATACAACCTGCGAGTGACATGAAAGGGGGGCCCAAACATCAAGTGACCTCGATAGAGTGGCTTTACAAATATAACCTGTGTGTGACATGACATTGGGGGGGGGGACCAACATTGTGTGACATGACATTGGGGGCCTCAACATTGTGTGACCTCGATGGTGTGGCTCTACAAATATAACCTGTGTGTGAAAAGACGTTGGGGGGGGGGTAACATTGTGTGACCTCGATAGTGGTGTTTTACAAATATAACCTGTGTGACAAATATAGCATGTGTGTGTCATGACATTAGGGGCCCCAACATCATGTGACATGACATTGGGGGCCCCAACATTGTGTGACATGACATTAGGGGGCCCCAACATTATGTGACATGACATTAGGGGGCCCCAACATTGTGTGACATGACATTGGGGGCCCCAACATTGTGTGACCTCGATACTGTGGATTTACAAATATATCATGTGTGTGTCATGACACTGGGGGGGCAGGACATTTTGTGACCTCGATAGTGTGATCTTACTAATATAACCTTTGTGTGACATGACATTGTGGGACCCCGGCATTAAGTGACCTCGATAGTGTGACCTTACTAATCTAACCTTTGTGTAAAATGACATTGTGGGACCCTGAAATTGTGTGACCATCGCTGTGTTTAAGCCTATCATTGATTACTTCTTCTGTAACACCGTGATTGGTCATTTCAGTCTCACGGATGACGTGACCAAATGTCTCCGTCATGGTCGGGATGACGCAACGGTACGCTCTAACACTGAAACGTGTTCGAATTCCTGCTACAGTGCGAAACCCCCTGGAGGGGAACGTCTGCTTGTTACTTAAGTTACAATCGCGCGGAGTTTAAAAGCAGGTTATAATCATTGTCATCTCCCGGCTGAAATGTTTCAAAAGAAATATCCAGGGTAATCATTTGACATGTTTCATTAAAATATGATGAATCAAATATCGTGTGTTGTGTTAGGAATTATTTCAATAAATATTTGTTAACTAGATACAACCCGCGGCGTAGTATACGAGGCAGACTTGCTCATAGGTAGTGCGAAGAACGGGAGGCGTGGGAAGAACGAAGACACAAATAGTAGCTCAGAGAAATGAAAGCAACGCGAGTGAACGTCGTAACAGGGTGGGAAATGTGGGAAATCGCCGACGCATTGTTGGTCTCGAGACATGCGCACAGCGGTTGTTGTTACCTGCTCCCCATGCACCAAACCTTTACTACCATCCCTTATCTACCATAAACTATGATTGGTAGACCCTATCAAGGGCCATTCGTCATGCTTATTTGCACACGTCTTGTGCTAGTCCTAGTGAATTATATGTGTATGTGTATAAATATATATATATTCGTTGTTATGAGTCTGCTTAGTAGACTTGGCCATGACAAAAACTTTTTTACAAACTCATTAAAGAAAACACATTTTGAAAGGTCTCGTCAATTCTGTATCTGCGTGGGGAAAACAAATTGTTTTAGGAAAACCTTGTCTATAAACAGAAAACAGTTACATTACGTATTGAGATAAGATGTTTTCCGGTTGTAAAATGTTAAACCTTATTGTAGATAAGACTCGTTGATGCCTATAATGCCTCTATGTTAAAAATCCTAATGGGGAATAAAGGCCCAAGACGATTATGAGCAGTGAGCGATTTGAGTGATGTGTACCCAATGGAAAGGTTACAGCTACCAGACGTAGGAGACATGACTCTGTTGGTTCGTTTTTTTAAAATCTTGTAGATTTACAACCCCGCAGATGTATAGAGAGGTTAGCAAGTGAGGACGCCGCCACGCTGTAATGGTAAACTGTTCAACACCAACAACCCCAACTCCCTAAAATATAATACAATGTTTTCTAATGAATTGAAACAGCACCTTTCATAAACCCAAGAAATGACCATAATTAAACTGTGCAAATATCCCCCTATCGTTGCGAGTCTCTACTTCACATCATTCAATACTTAATCCCACATAATGCCCCCGTTTCCCGGAGGGCGAGTTCACGAGATGGCAATTTGGCCGTATTCCAACCCCACCCAATTCATGCGTTATAGACAGTTTCCTAAGGACTTCGACTTGTCAACCCTTCTCCTGGTCAAAATATACATCTTTAAACTTGGACATAAGAAATACACCCCTATACCTGGTATTAAGATATACACCAAAAAAAATCCCTAAAACTCTCCCTTTGCGATAAAATCCCTTTCCCTTTGCCTAGTGATAAGATCCAAAAACTCTGCCTAGGTGATCCCTTTCTCTGTATCTTATAGTAAAACTTTTCACAAGAAATCCCCCACTTCCCTTAAACATAAAATATGCCCATCACCTTGGTAATGAGATATTTCCCTCTTCCCCTAAAATAAAAATACTCCAACTCCTGCCCTATCACACAATCCACACCCACAACTTTGCTCTACCAACAACAAAAAAAGAGAGATCATACGTTGAAGTCAGCTTGTTGGCTGGCGTACCGAAAAAAAGGATACGTTCCAGGAAACTCACCACACGCGTGTCCGCCGCTAGAAACCATTATTTCGCGTCATGTCCAGTCTGATCGCCACCCGAACCTTCGACTTCCGGCTGACCACATGAAATGACGACGTATCCCACTGGTGACCGGTTGATTGTACCGACCAATGGCAGCCAGCAAATAGCACGAGAAAATCAATAGATAGTAGGAAGTGAATGAGCCATCTTACAACTTCGATACTTTTAATTTTATCTTAAGAGAAATTTTATTTCAATTCAACTCTTTTTATAATATTATTATAGTCCTTTTATTTTTTTTAAAATTACATGTAGCTTTACTACATAAATATGGCTTTTATAGGATTTGACATGAAACCTGATCAGTTTTGATAAAGTAAAATTTTCTACCTTTCAGCCATCTACATTTAGAAAAGGTTAGTCAGAAGTTATTTCAAAAAAGTTTAACAGACATTCTTCAATCCAAGCAACAGAAAACGTGTAAGGGCGCAACTAGGCATTATACCAAAATAATAATAATATAATAATAATATCCATTAACGGGTAATAGGAGCACAAGACACACAAGAAGACCATCACTATTATGCACAAAACATTTGATGAGCATATTTTTTTAAATCCTTACATTTGCAGTGTCATTCTTTCAGTCAGTGACCCCAAAACAGACAATGCAGGAAACAGGTCCAGAAAAAAAACAATACGAGCATGACCAAATCTGATTTGATCACAGTCGATACAGTTACAAGCAAAAACATACACAGAAAAACAGCAGCGCGCCGGCTCGAGTACAAGTTTGATGATTTAAAAAGATATATATCGTCTAGTTTAGCTGTCATGACACTGTCGAGATGGGGTGACCTCTACGTGGTTCGACAGACGAGTAAGGTCGTGGTGCACATTGCGACCTGAAACCGACAAACCCCAGGCTTGGATAGCCGAAGGCCGTTGTTAGGCGTTAGGTGCTAGTCAAATATGATTACAGTCGCTGTACGGATCTTAGGCAAAGCATTTAGATGCAATGCCGATGATGAAAACCAAAGTACCCGTTGAGGGTCGGGTTACTCCGAAGCGACCGTTTCGTCCCCCTCAATTAACTAGCAACGCTGTTGAGCGGTGCCGGTTTAGGGCCAGGAGCGCCAGTACGGAATAGCAAAAGGTACCGCTAGGAAACGCTTTTGGTCGCCAGCTCTGAGGAAACCTTCCGGTGGGGGTTAAACCCTGGGTAGGTCAGTGATGATCCCACGCTTTGCGGCGATCTAAACTATAGAGACTCGTAAGCTTTGCCGTGGTGGCGCCAAAGTGATACTATGTTGATAGCGAGTCACAGTAGGAAATTCCACACCTCCCTCGGGAGGCAAACTTTAGTGGGAGGCGTTTTCGACCTAGTGTCCTGGACGCCCAGGCGGCCGCTTGTAGCAGCGACCGCTCCGGGGGGGCTTCTCAGTCTTTACGTCCCTTAGGGGGCCAGAGGGCTGAGGGGGTTTTCCGGGAAGCCCCATGAAGAGCGCAGGCTCGGGACTGCTGATTTTCTTCCACATGTAGGATTTTCAGAGTGAGAGAGACGGGGATAGAGACAGACAGAGAGAGATTGAGAGAGTGAGAGAGACGGGGATAGAGACAGACAGAAAGAGATTGAGAGAGTGAGAGAGGAAATTCCACACCTCCCTCGGGAGGCAAACTTTAGTGGGAGGCGTTTTCGACCTAGTGTCCTGGACGCCCAGGCGGCCGCTTGTAGCAGCGACCGCTCCGGGGGGGCTTCTCAGTCTTTACGTCCCTTAGGGAGCCAGAGGGCTGAGGGGGTTTTCCGGGAAGCCATATGAAGAGCGCAGGCTCGGGACTGCTGATTTTCTTCCACATGTAGGATTTTCAGCTGTCATGACAACGGACGTATTATCAAATAAAATGTAGAGTACACCTTGATTAGAATTAGAGTTCAAGAAGTCGGATTATTTATTTTATCAGGTCATTTTCAAAGACAACAAGTATCGCGATACCTTTTTAACACCCAGTAGATACCTCATAACATTTACCATAACCCGAGAATACATCAAGTAAACGCACTTGGAGAATCAATTACTTCTGGCACCAAGACTATAAGACTTGAAAGTCTTTGGGGAAAAGAAATAATTTACATTTTTACATTACAAAAAACGTTGACGTCGTTTCGCGAGTTGTATAAAGGGAAGACTTGACGGGAGGAAAGTCAGATTGTGATAAAGTCAAACAGTAAAACCTTTGTGTGTGATTGTGTGTGTCTGAATGTCAGATTGTGATAGAGTCAAACAGTAAAACCTTTGTGTGTGTCTAAAAGTCAGATTGTGATAAAGTCAAACAGTAAAACATTTGTGTGTGTGTGGTGTGTGTGTGTGTGGTGTGTGTGTGCGTGTGTGTGTGTGTGTCTGAAGTCAGATTGTGATAAAGTCAAACAGTAAACCCTTTGTGTGTGTGTGTCGTAAAGTCAGATTGTGATAAAGTCAAACAGTAAAACCTTTGTGTGTGTGTGTCTGTATGTTTAGTTGTGTTGCTGTAACTGTTTTGTTTTACACTGTTGCCCTATCAGTATAACGGTATAGCATCTCATAGAACCCAACCTAGATGGCTATGGTTTTTTATGTTCTTAACGGCGTGTTGGTGTAGAGTTTTATGAAGCAGCTTTCAGACTTGTTGAGTAATAATAGAATTCTCAAAAGAGAACCCAACGATGATCTTTATTAACGGAAAAAGAAAAAACGAGTTTCGTGTGAACAAAATCTGGTATGTTGTGGAGTGTGCCCCTGAGCCGGTCCTAGGCAAGTGGGTCCAGCGCTTTCATAGGTCGCGCCTATCTAAATTTCACTTATTATCATTAATTCCTTATTCCTGTAACCCAAACTGGGTCCCGCGCCATCCACTTCGAATACTAAGCTGTATAGGGCCCCACAAATGCTAAGACCGGCCCCCTGTGCACAACACAATTCACAATACAAAAAAACCTGCAGGGAAGAGGATAATGCTTTGTTTTTTTTTTTTTTAATTAATCGTTTGAATCTTAGCTTAATCATCTATCTGAGACTGGAGACTAGAATCCAGAATTGGTGAGAACTAAGAGGTTTAACTAAATGTCATTCCAATGGTCTTCGTGGAGCTGAAGCGAGAAGGTCATTCCGACCCAATGGCTCTACCAACAGTAAGTCCACAGTTGAAAGTTACACAATATGATCATTTGGGTCAGTACATGTGCGTCTAAAGATAATATACCACTGGACTGGGTACTAAGTGGGTGAGAATATTCACGCTCAAAAAAACTTTTTCATTGTGGCATTCAAATACTAAGCTGTTATTATTTGGTTTCTTATTCGATCTCTCAATTTAATTAAGAAACTTTCTCAGACCCCGTTGCCATCCACAATTACTGTTGCCAATGACCTAGTTTTTCCACTATAAGACGTACGAGTGGCAACCAAGCTGTGGGTGGGAGAGAGAGTGACCGTAGCTGAGACTTGACAGACATTGTATGCCATGCCTGAAAGCCATCACATCGCCCGTATATTTGTCAAAGATATAACATGCATGCGCACGAACATTAACATTGTCACTGGTAATAACGTCACCGCAGCACAAAAGCAATTAAAACTTGTAAACAAAAACCACAACCAAAACCTACACACAAAATTAAGCAAAGTATTGACGTCATTTCGCATGGTGCATGGCGAGCAAACAACACACACAACAAACCGACTGAGCGCGCGCCATGTCCCACTTAAAATATGATAAAAATAAAATTATCGGTCGCGGATCATCATTAAATATTTTCGTTTTTAAAAAAACCAAAAAAAAAAAAATTATATTTTTTTTGGTGGTGGTGGTGCAGGGGTTGTAATTTGTTCTTTGTTCGAATGGACTTATGATTACATATCTTGCTGGTCATTTAGTTGAAGTTATGGTCTCTTGCTTATATTGAAAAACCTCTAATATAAAAAGTGAAAGGTAGTTGGTCAAAATTTGCAATCTGATAATATCCCGAAAACTGGCAGTTGCATTCTTTTAGTGGTGAATGCATGTCGACGAGAATTGACCAGCAAGTCACAGAATTGATGAAGGTGGGTGGGAGGGGGGACATCGACTCCACAAGATTCTATTTGGAAAATTTATATTTATGAAAGGTCCAAAACACACAGATTTAGACTGTTGAATTAGTTTCATTTAACTATAAGCCGTACTTAATATCATTATGGCATTACATAATGTTTTAAAATAAGTTTCGACGTTTCTGAGCCCTTAATAGCATTTCTTTTTAAATTCTTTATATTAACTTCACCGTTTTGTCGGTCTTTCGTGATCTCTTGGTCTCGCCCGCGGAAAAACAAAAGTAAAAAAATTACCCACTTCCAATGATCCTATCGAGCTGAAATTTTGCACATAGACTTGTGTCACAAAAACAAGGCATAATATGTAAAATTTCAGATCGATTGTCGAATGTACCGTATTGAAATTATTGAACTTTTAGTTTATCTCTATGTAGCATATGTAGCCGTCTGCTATAGTTGACCTTCCTGGGTCACTGCAGTTTCGCTCAGCCCTCGATGTCACAGGGGTCTGTCGCGCGGTGCGTATTATATTGAATATAATCAATGCCTCAGTGGGAGGCGTTTTCGACCTAGTGTCCTAGACGCCCAGGCGGCCGCTTGTAGTAGCGACCGCTCCGGGGGGGGGGGGGGCTTCTCAGTCTTTACGTCCCTTAGGGGGCCAGAGGGCTGAGGGGGTTTTCCGGGAAGCCCCATGAAGAGCGCAGGCTCGGGACTGCTGATTTTCTTCCACATGTAGGATTTTCAGTTATGCCTCATATAAAAGGGATATATAGTAAAACAAATTGTTTATACGGGTTGTTTGATTTATGACATTACCTAGGCAGAAAAAGATTAAAGCGTATATCTCAGATCTTCTGCCAAGCCGTTCACTCAGCGGTGACGACGATAACAACCAGATTTAACTGAGCGGGGTGATTCCTCAACGTGGAAGGCGCATCAACGGAACGAAAGCTCGACACAGAAATCAAATTTCAATAATCACAAATTAAGAAAGTTTGCTGGTTTAGAGATAATTTTTAATGACAACACTTTAGAAGGAAATACAAGTAAACATAAATTCTTTTAAAAACAAGCCTGTATTCTAGAAGTCGTTAATGGATCAATAAGACAGACAAGGGAAATAACTTACATTTTGCTGAGCTGGCAGTACAACAAACGACTGACGTCCATACTTAGCCAACGGCCAGGCGGTCCTACAGAAATCACGTATGACGACAGTTCCCACCTAAAGAGTTTTCTTTCTTAACAGCGTTGAATCGGATCAGACCGAAAGTCCACGTTTTCTGGCGGCACGTGTCTTCACTTTACACAAAGACACGAGTCACAACGGCTACCCCGCAAAATAAATACTGGGACTAAATGAGAGACCAAAGCTCTAGATTAACTGGGGTCCAGTCCTAGTGATCGGGGTCATTAGTCCAGCCGCTAGTGAGCGGGTCGAGGCTCAATAGGCCGTCTTGATAGTCCGTCTTCGACCACACGGTTAAATCTGTACGTCTCAAGTCTCCGCATACACTATCACTGGCGGAATATGTCCAACCCCTAAGTTGACATTTGTCTTGGGATTATTTTATTGGCTGCAGTTATATCTTCGTATTTCTATATTTGATCGTGTCGATATCCTGACCCCCGACCTGTATCTCAATGCATCGAATCTCCGAAACACTAAACGAACACTGACAAGAGGATCATAGCTTGTTGTAAATAACTGTTGGCAACGAACATTGGCATAATGTTCCCAGAACAATTTTGTCAAGTGCACAACATCCGGACACTATTGTTATTCAATGCACTTCCTGATCCTGTCTCACAGATGTTAACGTGGTACTCACGTTTGTTCTGTTATCTGTGTGATAAATTTAGATAACTTATATACGAACTGACGGTATAAGATCTTTAATCCATGTCAATACATTAGGTCTGCTACCAGTGTCACCATGTTATGTCTGTTATCCATGTCACCACATTATGTTTACCATGCACGAAATCACATCAGGTGTTTGTGTTATCCTGCGTGTACAAATTAGTTCTGCTATTCGTGTACTGTTTGTTTTCATTGTGCTCACATTACTACTGCCACTCATAAACTCACACAGACTATGTTGGTTATCATAAAATTCAACAATCTACGCCATAACAAGCTAACAAGCTAAACTCATCAATCGCACATGCCCACTGGCAGTATTCACCAACTCAAGTTCAACTTATAGCTATCCTATCCAGAGAAAGTAGGATACGACCAATGTTCCATCTAAGGTTCGTTTGTGGATGTGCAAAGTTAAAAAAAACAAAAAACAACAACAACAAACTCGTGTGCAAATTTGCACTACATCCATTTTTGTGCAATAGTTCACAAAATTTGCTGCGCTGTAGTTGTAAAGTGCTGCGCGGCATCAATCAGTTATTTGCGCTGTCAGCTTAAAGGGACAATTGAATGCGACCCACAAATCTCGTTGAATGTTCTACTTTCTACGCCAGCTTTACTATTTGACAGAAATGAAGAGTTAAAAATGAAAACATTATACCGTTTATCACTTCGGTTACTTTCACGTTGTTTTACATGGGAACAATCATCAACTGTCGATTTGGGGTGATCTGAATGTTAGGATTTGGTGTCGTGATGTAACGGTGTGATGAGGGTTTGTGTGCGATAGCGTAGGGCAGGAATGGCCAGACCTATAGTAACTAAGTGCAATTTTAAAACATGAGAGCCGCATTAAAGCGCTATGGGTCATTAAACCTGGCTTGGAAATTTTTCAGTAATCATTGAAACATGCATTTCATAAATTGTACGCGAGGCGTATTGTTATCACAGAAAAGCCGCACATTGACGAATGGTGTAGTGAGGATTTGTGTACGCTGTCGCATGGTGTGGTAAGGAAAGAGTCCACTTGACATTTCTTAGATAAACGGAGATCAAGCAGGAGACGTTGATTTAACAATAATCGTCAGCTCGAGAGTGAGAGAGACGGGGATAGAGACAGACAGAGAGAGATTGAGAGAGTGAGGAGGTGAGGGTTTTACTTGTTTAGTCTTTATTGTAATATGGCACCCTGATTGATGTCAACATTTATTATAAATAAATAAATATTTTCCGGATAATTTTTTTTCAGAATCCCATTTGCTTGGACGATAAAGAAATATTGTTTAACTTATCATATCCTTGTTAAATTGTCGATTCTTGAAAAATGGATATGTGTATAAAAAAAGAACGTAGATGTCGGTCATTAACTAAGAAATCTCTGAGTATTTTTTACATACTTTGATACATTTAAGCTTTATTAATATACCAATGAATTTTTTGATAGTGTAGACCAGGGGTGCGCCACCTTTGGGCCATTGCCGGCCACATAAAAAAAATAAATTTAGGCTACAGCCGCCAAATAATTTTCACTGAAAATCGAAACAATCACTATAAAAAATTTACCCCTCGGAATAGTCAAAGCGACTTATTAATGACGTCATAATAATATATTGTATGCAAACACAGTGCTTCGTGACAAACAAAAATATTTGCCAAACACAACTGCTGCCTTGCAGATGGTATTGGCTGACCAAAGGCTATGGAAGCAAATCCAGAAAATACAGCAGGCTGAAGTCGGAGATCACGGACCAATTGCGCAAAAACTCGTGGCACGCAAAACTCAATTTTCAATATTGAGAACGAAGAAGAAGAATTGATATTTTTTTATATTTCTATTATATTGAACATTGTCATATAAACCTAACAGTGTCTTAACATCATGCATGTCACACACGTACACCATAAGGATATTTTTAAGTGGCATTAGTACACTGGGAACAAAATAATTGAATAAGTAATAAGCTGGATCACTAACATTGTCCATGTAATTAAGCAGACCAGAGTCCAGAAATTAGTGGCAACCTTGGTTTTGGATGTTTGCCGAGAGCCGCGCAAAGTTCGGTCACTCGCTGGAGATCATCAGTCGTATTCTTGACACTAGATTGGTGTCCTCCAGTTCGGTTCGATATTTGTTCTTGAGATATTTCATTCGTGAAAATGACGCTTTGCACATGTACGTGCTTCCAAACAGCACTAGAGTGTTTCTTGCTATTTCGCGAAGCTTGGGACACTTCACATCTACTTTCCATGTCTCCAGTATAGACAGTTTTGTCATCGAATTTCTTCACAAGCTGCGCGTTATTTTTTATTTCGATCAGTTCCATTTGAACATTCAGGGGAACACTCTCTATCTCAACAAAATGTGGAGAAGCAACGAGTCTCATATTTTCTGAGATCTTGTCGAAATCCCGAAAACATTCTGCGAATTCCAGCAACAGCGCTTCGAGGACGCCTGAAAAGGACGTAGTCGGAATTTCATCTTTTCTTATTTCATGGCTCTCGATTAGAGCGGTGAGTTGCGGAAAACGATAGAGATTGAGCTGATGGATATCACTTTGTGGCTGACGATATTTGTCACAGAAAGCCTGCACTCTTCTGTGCATGAGACAAACTGTTCTTCCTTTGCCTTGCAGAGACACGTTGAGGAAGTTGATATAAAATATAAAAATTACAAGGAAGGCTAAAGATATTAATAAGGCCTGGTTCTGCAGTGGGCAGTCCTTGTTTTTCATGGCATAAATTTCGTAGCAGCAGAACACGGCGAGATGTTTCTCCCTGTTATAACCAACGAAAGCTGGTGTGGTACAGAATATCTTCAGCCGACGAATCATTTGTATGAATGATTTGTATGAGTCTTGCCTCTCTCCTGGTAGCTCCATAACTATGCTAAAAGTAATCGTTTCCATTAAACGCTTTTTTCACTGTTAATACTGTTATGTTTATTCACTGCTATGTCAACAATCTGTCTTTATTTCTGGTGCAGCTGCCAACTAAGAGTGATGTACACAGACATCTGGTATCGGTGTGCAACTACTGAAATTGACAAAGCAAGCACGGTATGAGCGCATCACACGGTTTCGGCGCGCTTCAATGTTAGGCAGCTAAACTTCATGGCCTGCCCTCATTAGCTACAATGCATGTCTATGAGCGCTAAACACTGTAGCTAACGCTACAGCTGCCGGAGTCGTAATTTATTTCGCAATAACAAGTGCTTAAGAGTGTAAATGAATATTCGATATTTCGTTTACAACTTTACATAATACATTGCCAAATTCCAAATATTTGACGGCCGCAGGTTATTATAATTTAAACAGATTTCCACGGCCGCACTTCTTCGTGTCCAAAGCCGCAGGTTGCGCACCCCTGGTGTAATAAGCTTAAAATGCATTGTTTAATTCATACAATTCGTTCGTATATCCTGTATTCTAGCTCAAAGCTTTATAGCAGTATCGATTCGTATAATGACATAACTTTCTAGTGATATGTAGACATCATAAGTGATGATAGCATAAGACGCTAATTGCTGGGCTACAGTGCCAATGCCACCAGAAGACTGACAGGTCATCGCTGGCGAAACATTATCTCAACGAAACCTAGAATAATGGCTTCATTAATTTTTGTTCAATCATTTAGTAATAGGTCTCTTGGGACTGGTCTATCGGTCGTAAGATTGTGTGTATTTAATTTACTGTATTTACTTCCAACTTGTCGCCAGTCGAAGGTTTCATTGCTAAGTCCTAATTTTAATGAAGTATTTCATGCATGAATAGCATGGTTTAAATCCAAATTTCACAAGCTTTTTCATCTGAGGTTGAAGAAGGTGGCCAAGTTTCCAGAAATGTCCAAGAACATGTAACACCGCTACAAACACATACAGTAAACAGACAGAACGTTCTTCTTACCTGACGTAAGTCAAAGATCCAGACGGCCTCCTCACTGCCCGACTGTGACGAAACTTGGTGGCCAGGCTGTTAGGCCCATGGTAAGAACTGTGGCGTTTGATGGAACTCTGAAACATAACGAGACCCGCGTTAGTGGACCTGGGACAGCATTTCGGTTACAATAATTAATGCCTGAAATTTTTAAACATTTAGTAACGCTTGAAACGTCGTGAACATATTCATAAACTCTTATTCTTCTGAATGGAAGTGAACACATTTTTACCTAATCCTTTTAGATGGAAGTGAGCATATTCCTACCTAGTCTATAAGGAAGGAAGTGAGTGAACATTACAAAAATGTAAATGTAATTTATTGAAAAACCAAAACATTAAAAATAAATTAAGTCTGGAGCGCCGCTTCCTCTACGCCAGTCACAACATGAACAAATATCATTTACTCCCGATGTTTTGTTGTTGTTGTTTTGTTGTTTTTTTTTAACCCAAACAAAATAGATTGCTCTTTAGGATGTTGGTTAAACTGCGGCCCGCTAGTGTTCTATGGGGCCTGTATAAGCCTGCAGCAAATTCTAAAAAACAAATTTGTTAATGGGGCACGTGCATGTGCTTGAAAAGAGGCTAAATCTTTTTTTTTTTTTTTTTTTTACTTCGGTTCATGGAAGTTTCATGACCTTCAGATGCAGCCCTCGCCCTGAAAAGTTTTCTCACCACTGTCATACATATAAATAACCCAATTTTCATTTTAAATCATAGCTTCTAATTCCCATACCTTTTCCAGCTAACACTGTGAGTTAAAAACGAATTTTCGCGACACGCCCATTGCATATCATTATCAAGGGAATTTAATAAACGACCAAATCCTTCAAAACACCAACTTTGTGTTATGACGGTCTACAAGAGCTTAATTACTAACGTAGTGTTTCTTAACTTTTATGTCCTGGCAAAATAGTGTACCCCAAGACTCTGCCAAATAAGCTGTAGAGCTCAGCAGAGAAAATATCACAGAACATAATTAATCATATAATACAATATTAGATACACAAAATATACAATATACAAAATTAGATACGTTAAAGCTTTGAAATTTTAGTTTTAAAACGAGATGTTTGATTAGTGGATATTTATTTATTATTTTTTTTTAAAGTTTAAGAATATTTGTACTACTCGATCGCGCAATTTTCTGTGCTTGTTGAGTTATTTATGAAAAGCATTTTAACGATTAATCGATTAGATCTACAGTGTCCTACGAATTTTTTGCTCTACATAACAGTTTCTTCAAAATAATTAAATTTTGTCATGGAGAAAAATTTTATGCAAAAATATTATATTATGTATACTCGTTCTAAAGCCGACTTCAACCGGGTACCAAACCCGAATAGTAAGGTATACTACTTGCCGGATCCAGGTACGAACCGAGTATTAGTGTTGTAAACGCAAATAGTAAATCCGAATTAATTTCGGCTTTGAAAACAATTAGCGGTTGCTTTATTTCGCAAAACCATAACCACCTTGTATTTAGCTTTCATTTTTTCTACCAATAAAATTTAATTTCAATCATTCAATTTTGTGTATTAAATTATTTGTCTTGGTGCATACAATTGTGCAGCTTTAGCAACAAAGCACAGCAAGGTCTTCAATTCTAAATCATCAACATTTATAAATATGGCGGTTTGCGGCTGGTCGCTAGAAATTGTTGTAGAAAATGAGTAGTCTATATTAACTTTATATCTTTATAATTTCAAATGATGAATTTCTATAAGTAGGTTGCATTTGTTATATTTTAAACAATTTGTAAGTATGCTAATCTAGATTTTTATCAAATTCCCAAATTGTATTCTTTTGGTATTTTTAAGAATAGATATTTGGCTATTTGCTTGGGCACGATTTGCCGAGGCGAATAGTTCAAAAAAAAAAAAAAAAAAAAAAAAAAACGGCCAGGGCGAATGTCTGTAGTGATTTCCGGTTAATCCCTAATTTTAATACTATTCTCTTCCAAAAGAGGGGGAGGTGGGCTTATGAAGGAACGGTCTATAGAATAAGTACCTAAGGTACTTGTAAATATGGACTTGATGAGTCTACTGATATCTATGGCAATGGTTGGCAGACAATGATAAGGTTTATTGGATTTATATACGATGACAAGTAATTATGCATTTTTTAAAGTTACATGGAACTCTCAGGATAAAAAATGAGGTCAAGATGTGTATTTCTGTAACAATAACATAATATCTGTAACGCTTCGGTTATTATGGCGGTCTTGAGTAAGGATTTGTACAGGTGGTGCTCACTCAATGACAATTTCTAAATTATGTTTTAACTTTGCGAACACTGGTCTTTAAGAGTTTAATTAAGACCCACTAAGTTCTACTGATATAATTGTATCTTTGAAATGAAAAATTCAGATACAGGAATTTAGAATTAATAGCGATAATATTGAGATATTTTCTCTTGCTCCTGTAAAAATAAGCATCAAAATAAAAACTCTGATAGATAATAACTATACAGCTCCAATTTCTTAGAAACGATAAATCAATGTTTTCTTTTATTGTCGTCTGAATAGTATGATTAGATATGAAAGCCATTTGTTCAAATTGCAGACAACACAAACATATTAACTATGAAAGAGGCTCTAGCGGTATTGAGCTCTGTCAGGACCTTGAATATTAAATTCAATCAAATTTTCAGTATCAACAAAGTCATATCACAAATTGACATATGTAAGTGCTCAAATCTCAGACTGTGCACAGGTCATCTTATAACTTAAGTAACTCGCACATTTAATATTGATGATTTTATTAACACTTTCACTATTTCAATTTTACTTTAACAGAAACGGTAGCAGTATTCGTATAAAAATGAATATTCACTATTGCCTCGACAATGTTGTAATAAAAAAATAATTAAAAACAACCTACTTTTTTAAAAAGTACCTTGACTTAGTATGAAATGTTTAAATACTTTTTACAATTACACAACTATGATTAGAAAAAAAAACATATTAAGTGTTATTACTGTTGAAAATTTTAATTTGAACAAATGGCGGCATTTGTTCAGATGTGTGTCATCTGCATTTCCCGACACCTCAACTCTGTCTTGGTATTAAAACGGTTGAGAACCTTTGTACTAAGTAAGGCATCACCACTGATAGCCAGTGTTATTGTATGATTAGGTGTATTTCGTCCAGCACTAACTGAAGTTGTTTACCTCACACCTGTCTCTGCCATGGTCTCCTGTCAGTTCCACGTTGCCGGGGATGAGATAACAAGCCAGGAACATTGTGGCTTGGAGCTGACACGAGAGCCCACCGTCTTATTTACCCGAACATCAACATGGGGAGAACACGGGGAGTTGAGAGGAGAGGTATCAACACAAGAACAACATCACCAAGTCAGTGTCGATAGACCAGGGTCACGGGTCACATGAATGCACAATTGGGCTGACAGCTGGTGGCGTAAATATACACTGCACCTAGGGGTGCATGTGACTGTGAGCGAAGCGTGCAGTTACAATCTCCAATACATTGTAGAGAAAACAAAGATTGAAGAGAATCATTTGATTCTGATACATGTAAATCTTTGATGAGTCAAAGCTGACCAAATGCATGTTACTAAAGAATGGGGCGGCAAACTTTCTTGACAGTCAGCTTCCGTGCTCAATTTAAATAATAATAACATTTTCTTAAAAGCTTGAAATAGCTATAAACAAGATTTAAACAATATACAATCGATATAAAGGCAATCGCAAATGACAGTTGCTATGTTTGATTTATGTCGTACTGAATGGATCTATCTCTCTATATATAGCGAGAGTATAAGGGGGAATTTCAAAAGATGAAACAGAAGAAAGGAACGTTCTCTTTAACAGCTCTTACAGACATCCTTTTTACTATGATAGTGTGTATTTATTTTTCACATGAATACTGATGCACAGTTAACACCGCGATCATTTAGGAATGAGCGGAAATAATTGTCTCGGTTGTTTGGAATGGTTGTGATCTTTCAACCTGAAAATACAATCTCAACCAACAAACACAAACGTCTGATTTCAACCAACACAAACGTCTGACTTCAACCAACAACCCCACTATTTCAACCAACACAAACGTCTGATTTCAACCAACACAAACGTCTGACTTCAACCAACAACCCCACAAACGTCTGATTTCAACCAACACAAACGTCTGACTTCAACCAACACAAACTTCTGATTTCAACCAACACAAACGTCTGATTTCAACCAACACAAACTTCTGATTTCAACCAACACAAACTTCTGATTTCAACCAACACAAACGTCTCATTTCAACCAACAAACACAAACGTCTGATTTCAACCAACACAAACTTCTGATTTCAACCAACACAAACGTCTCATTTCAACCAACAAACACAAACTTCTGATTTCAACCAACACAAACTTCTGATTTCAACCAACACAAACGTCTGACTTCAACCAACAACCCCACAAACGTCTGATTTCAACCAACACAAACGTCTGACTTCAACCAACAACCCCACAAACGTCTGATTTAAACGTCTGATTTCAACCAACACTAACGTCTGATTTCAACCAACACTAACGTCTGATTTCAACCAACACAAACGTCTCATTTCAACCAACAAACACAAACGCCTGATTTCAACCAACACAAACTTCTGATTTCAACCAACATTGACGTCTGATTTCAAGCAACACTAACGTCTGATTTCAACCAACAACCCCACTATTTCAACCAACACAAACGTCTCATTTCAACCAACAAACACAAACGTCTGATTTTAACCAATACAAACTTGCGATTTCAACGAACACAAACTTCTGATTTCAACGAACACAAACTTGTGATTTCAACCAATACAAACTTGTGATTTCAACGAACACAAACTTCTTATTTCAACCAACAAACACAAACGTCTGATTTCAACCAATACAAACTTGTGATTTCAACGAACACAAACTTCTTATTTCAACCAACAAACACAAACTTCTGATTTCAACCAATACAAACTTGTGATTTCAACGAACACAAACTTCTTATTTCAACCAACAAACACAAACGTCTGATTTCAACCAATACAAACTTTTTATTTCAACGAACACAAACTTCTGATTTCAACCAACACAAACTTCTGATTTCAACCAATACAAACTTGTGATTTCAACGAACACAAACTTCTGATTTCAACCAACAAACACAAACGTCTGATTTCAACCAATACAAACTTGTGATTTCAACGAACACAAACTTCTGATTTCAACCAATACAAACTTCTGATTTCAACGAACACAAACTTCTGATTTCAACCTACAGACACAAACGTCTGAGTCCAGCAAAAGACAAACACACATACTAATTGGCGGACATTGAGCTTGTCTCCCTATGCCCTCAAATCACCATTTCACCCCTGCCCACATTTGTACGATGAAACTGTCCAGACGTCTGACCCAAGACCAGACCATCTTGTCCACATTTACTTGGCATCACAGATGATGGACGAACAAACGGGCTAAACGTGTTGTTTGTTAATTAAGTGACAACGCTGAGCGGGAAGTGGAGGGGGGAGTTCTGATGTGTCTGCCTTCAATCCATCGTAGCTGTATGTTGTGTATGAAACACGAGGTGAGGGGAGGGTTGCTGAAAGAGGAATTCCGTCAAATTCATGGAGGATACATGATATGTGGAAATAATTTGTGACACTCAACTCTTTTCGCGTACATCTAGAGATGACGAATCCAGCATATAATCAAATATGTAGCAACAAAGGACAGACACCAAAAAATTTCATGTTGAATTAATCTGACCGTACTTAAATCCCATTTCGTCTGACGAGTCTGACGAGTAGGTGGAATGGCGTCAAAATTCAATTGCGCACTCTCTTATCCTGAAATCAGTCAATGGTTTTCCAACAATAGTAGGATTCGTGTAGCCAGTCAGATAGAGCTGCAGTGTTATATACGCTCCTCAAACAAGCAACAACAACAAAATAATAATCTTACCACCAGATATTCTCAACTCGCTGGCTTTAGAGGGATGCCCCGAAAATCTGACCGGGCCCAAATGAAATGCAAAAAAGGTGGCATTGAACTGGGGGGGAGGGAAGAGACGGGGGGGCTAAAACAAAACACCGCTCACGCAGTGTTCGTTAAAGTAATCTACTTTATTTTGATAGCCATGTGGGTTGGACGAGAGGTCGGGAGGGTGTGAGCAGTGCATTTAGAGGACCAGATGGCTCCCCCCTCAGATAATCAACAAGGCACACAAAAATGTCCCGATAGAAATGGCCCCAATGTTCAAACACACATGGCCCACTGGCTCTAAGTCATCGACCCTCTTTCTTCCAGCTCCTGGTGGGGCGGGGGATGTGGGTGTAACGGGGATGAGGCCCGATTTCCATGTCCATGCAGCTAATGTTAGCCACATAGAGGCGGTGATAAGCTATCTAACACGTCATATATATATATATAGAGATCCGGTTAATGGCAACAATAAATCTAGACACATTCAGTACTGTTAAGGTTCCTACATAAAAACCGATGCAAATCAGACACGTATCGAGTGTTGAACATGATGCAAGTATAGACTAGTGTACATCAAAAACTGTCGAACGTAGTACAAATAAATAGTATTTTTTATAATTTTTTTTTAATATAAAAGTACAGTGGATCGAAAATACACGATTGGTTTAGTCCAGCTCGAAATCCTCGTATGTTGACATCTGGGTTCTTTCAAATGGCCCCATTTCGCTCAGTGGAAACAACCGAATAAAAAAACATACTCGGCCATGGCAAGTCTTGTATTTAATCTAAAGATTTTAAGTAGTGTACGTAAATAAACGAGATGTAAATGTGTATGAAAAAGAAATCTCGATTTCAGAGTACAAAGCAAATTGTTTACTAGGATCCGTTGATTCTTGATCATGGCTGTACGCAACCTTTTTTTCTGATGGCGATGAAAGGCAAGGTTGATACGCATACTGGAAATTCCTACATAGTATCCAAGGGGACTTCACGCCACTACACTACATGCGTCATTTTCAATGGAACAGTATGATCCCCCCCCTAATTATACCCACAACTATTCGGTAAGTCTTGTATAATCGATACTCCATCATTACCCATCCCTACGTCTATAAAAAAAATAATAATAACACCTTTTCAGACCATGAAGGCCTATGGGGCAAGTGAAGTAGCGTTCACAAGTTTCATTTTGCCACCTCTAACGAGCAAGGGATTGTGTGGATAGCACAATGCCCCGGGAGCCTTTCCAGCACAATGCTCGAACCCATGACCCTCTTTCGCCTTGATATCTCAAATCTATTATTATCCTCCATCATTAAATCCTTCACCATGTCTAAAGTCATGTATAATCCAATCACTATGTTTAAAATCTAGAATTAGCTTCCATCACTAAGCACATCACTATGTCTAAAATCTTGTATAATCCCCCACCTAATTAGACCCTCCAATCTGCCAAAAAGAACTTTTTACACAAATGCATTCCAAACAAACATCCACACACCATTAATCCACAAAAATACATCCACATACAATTACTCCACCAAAACACACCCACATACTATTACACCACCGAAACACATCAACACACAATTACACCACCAAACACATTCACACACCATTACTCCACCAAAACACACCAACATACCATTACACATCCAAACACAATTACACCACCGAATCACATGCAAACACAATTACACTACCGAAACACATCCAAACACAATTACACCACCAAAACACATCCACAAACCGTGACCAATTAAAACGCATCAACACATTTCACCAACACACATCCACACAAAGATTTCACCTGCACACATCCACACAAAGAGATTTCACCTGCACACATCCACACAAAGAGATTTCACCTGCACATATCCACACAAAGAGATTTCACCAACACATATCCACACAAAGAGATTTCACCAACACACATCCACACAAAGAGATTTCACCAACACATATCCACACAAAGAGATTTCACCTGCACACATCCACACAAAGAGATTTCACCTGCACATATCCACACAAAGAGATTTCACCTGCACATATCCACACAAAGAGATTTCACTAACATATCCACACAAAGAGATTTCACCAACACACATCCACACAAAGAGATTTCACTAACATATCCACACAAAGAGATTTCACTAACATATCCACACAAAGAGATTTCACCTGCACATATTCACACAAAGAGATTTCACTAACATATCCACACAAAGAGATTTCACTAACATATCCACACAAAGAGATTTCACTAACATATCCACACAAAGAGATTTCAACTGCACATATCCACACAAAGAGATTTCACTAAAATATCCACACAAAGAGATTTCACCTGCACATATCCACACAAAGAGATTTCACCAAGACACATCCGAACAAAGAGATTTCACCAACACACATCCACACAAAGAGATTTCACCAACTCACATCCACACAAAGAGATTTCACCAACACACATCCACACAAAGAGATTTCACCAACATA